>CM061226.1:63310975-63910975 GCA_030844895.1 Ambrosia x helenae | reverse complement strand
TCTTGGAATGTTGTACTGCCTCACAATTCCTTTTTCCACACAGAAGTCATCTAACTCCTTATTTTTAAACTCTGTTCCATTATCACTTCTAAAGACTTTTACTGGCAAGTCATATTGTTTTTCAACTTTGGTGACAAAGTCCTTCAATATACCTGCAGTCTCATCCTTAGAATGTAAAAAGTAAGTCCATGTAAACCTAGAAAAATCATCAACTATGACAAGACAAAATCTTTTTCTTCTTAGACTCATGATTTTAACTGGGCCAAACAAGTCCATGTGCAACAATTGTAGACATTGACTTGTTTTGGACTCATCATTGGATTTGTAAGAGCTTTTATGTTGTTTCCCTTTTAAGTAGGAAACACAATGCTCATCACATTTAAATTCTTTTGATGGAAGCCCTCTGACAAGGCTTTGTTTGGAGAGTGAGTAGATAGTTTGAAGGTTGGTGTGACCCAGTCTCCTATGCCACAATTTTGTCTCTTTAGTGGAGGCAGTAGAAAACAGACAGACATATCAACCACATACACATTGCCACTCCTATGAGCAACAAGTTGTGCTTTGCTCTCAGCAATGATGGTATCAATCTTTTTCACCACTTCTGGCCCAATAATCTTACAAGTTTTCTTAGTAAAGAATGAGCCATAACCTTTGTCACTCATTTGTGATACACTAAGAAGATTAAATCTAAGATTATCAATAAGATTGACATTTTCAAACTTGAGTTTCCCAGCCTGAACAGTCCCTGAACCCAACACCTTACCTTTTGAATCATTACCAAAGGATGTATCACCCCCTCCATGAGCTAAGAAGTCCAGAAGAAGGGCTCTACATCCTATCATGTACCTGGAGCCTCCACTATCTACATACAAATGGCTATCTAAGCAAGCAGAAGCTCCCTGCACACCAGTAATGGATCAGTTTTGGTGAGTGTCCAAAGCCAAGTTGGCTTTGGATGGGTCCACAGACTTTTCAGCCTCAAGCTTAGGAAGGTGATCAGTGGTTTGAACTAGTTTTTGAATCAAGTTCAACAACTGTTGCTGACCATTTTCCAGTGCTTGGATGTCAACACTTGGTGCAATAGATGTTTGATCACTTCCGGACAGATGATAGTAACCATAGGGATTTCTGTTCACTCTTGGCTTAGAAGGCCTCTTGGGTTCTTCATAAACATGTGACAGATTATGACAAGGTGGTTGTCCATATCCTCTTGGGCACTTGTTGGTGGGTGGAGCATCTGTTACTTGAACATCCCTAGAAGCAGATGTTTCTAGATTTTTGGTAACAGGTGTTTGGACTGGAGCAAAAGTCTGTTTGGGTTTTCCTTTTGAAGTACTCACCACTTGATTTGCAAGAGTTTTAGCCTTGTACTCTTGTATTTTGACATCAAAATTTTTGAGATATGGACACTCTTTGGTTTTGTGATTCTTTTTACCACATATTGAGCATGTGGTCTTAGAATCACACATACTTGTTCCTTTGTTGATATCATATGCTTTTAGAAGAAAACAGTTTTTGGTAACATGATTCTTCTTTTCACATAAAAGACAGAACATGTGGACAGACTTTTCTTTCTTTTTCCCTTTTTCAGTCTTCTTTTCAACAGATGTTTGATCATCTACTGGAAGATCTATAAAGGGAATGACTTTTCCCTGTGGTGCTTTCTTACCATTAGGGGTTTTGAAGTCAACTGGTTTGAAGTTTTCAAGAGTACCACACTCATCAGACCAAGTAGGTTTAAATTCATATTTTTCAAGATAAGTGAATGATGAGGAACCTTCTGGTTTTTCAAGAACAATTTTCTTGCCATTAGGTTAAGTGATTTTAATCTCTTGACCCTTCAAATTAGTTGGTACTACCTCAACTAACTTTTGATCCCTTTTGTCATTGTTTTCAAAAGCTGGAACAGTGGTTTCAAAACCAAAGCCAAACTTCACATGACTTTTGGTTTGTTTGTTGAGGAGCATCTCAAAACCTTTGCATGATTCCACCCATTTTTCACATTCAACTTGGGTGGCCTCAAGCTCCTTTTTACAACTATGATATTTAGTTATCATAGTTTGTAGCTGGTCTTTGGTTATAGTTGCTTCATGTTTTAAGCTGCTTATTTCAGATTCTTTTTCAGTCAATTTTGATTTTAACTCTTTTGAAAGTTTTTCAAATTGAACTTCATCATCTAAAACTTTCTTCCTAAGGTTTTCATTCACCTCTTTAATGTTAGCAAATGCTATTACCTTAGCAGCAGCCATTAATGCACAATCACACTTGCACTCACAATCATTAGATGCACCCCAGGGCTCTGAGAGATTCACAACCTCTTCTTCAGATTTTGTATCTGCAATTACTTCATCAACAATATCATCAGTCACAACATCAGATTCAGTTACCAAATCCTCAAATTCAACTTCTTCAACCATAGCCATGAAACAAAAATTTTTTGGTTCACTTTCAGCTTTGGCTACAAGAGCAAAATTTTCATCTGATAGCTCATCTGGTAGACTGCTCCAATCAACAAAGCCTTGTGTGAAGAAGCTCTGTTGACTGGTCTTTGCAGGGGCAGAGGGTGGAGAAGCAGTCATTGGCACTTGTGCCTGAGCAACAGGTGTGTGCACATAGTGGATCTGAGGAACAGTGGTTTGGACAAATCGGACATGAATAGTGTTTGAGGACATTGCAAAATGAGCAGTGTTTTGCACATTTTGTCCAGGGGTATTATGGGAAATTTGATAAATGTTGGTCTGTGGCCTTTGATTTGGATAGGTAATCATAGGTGTACCATGTTGACTCCTACATTCCCTAGCAAAATGACCAAGTCTATGACATTTATAACACTTAATCTTTGATTTATCCAACCCCAATTTTGACCTGCCAGTTAACCCTAGAAACCTTCTCCCAGTTTTCTTGTAAAAAATGTTAGTTCTTACACTAAGAATGGCCAATTGGTGCATAATGTCCATTTCTTCCAAATCATCAAGGTCAAAGTACTTTAAGTCATCATACTCAAAGAATATGTTATCAGATGCCTGGATATCACCACCACTTGCTGTAAAAGCATAGTTTGGTGAATAAGAATCAGAGTTAAAACCTGAGTTAAAACCTGAAGTTATGTCAATGAAATGATCATAACTCTTATCCTTATTATTACCAGGCACCTCATCATGACCCAAAAGTGTTGTATTACCAAATACATAATCATCAGACACTTTTCCAGAGTCCTGGAACTTCTTTTTCTGGTTAAGCTCTCTCTCATAGGTCAAGAGCTTACCATGAAGCTAGGTTAGTGATAGGTCCTTGAATCTAATTGAGTTTCTCATAACTATAGCAATAGTGTCCCATTTATCTGGTAGTGATCTTAAAAACCTATGGTTCAAAGTTGAATATGGGTAAGTTAGACCAACCAGTTTTAGTTCACTAATGAGACAGTTAAACCTCTCAAATTTTTGAGTTAATGACTCTAACTTTACATCACTGAATGTTTCATATTGTTGGTTAACTATTTCACGGTTGTTTTCAATAACCTCTTCAGTCCCACGAAATTATTCTTTCAGTGCATCCCACAACTCCTTTGCATTGTTACAGTATAACAGCCCAGCATATATATCATTGGGTAAAGCCATGGCCACAATACTGAAGGCCTTCGCATCTAACTCAATATTCTGAAAATCCTAGTTGGAGTAGTTTTCTAGTTTCTTAGGCTCTTGAAAATCCTGGTCAGAAGATAACCGACTTCCAACACCCAGTGTTCTGTTGAGCTAGAACATGGCTCATCCGACGTTGCCAGATATTGTATTCAGATCTGACAAGCATCGGTGGCTTGTTGTTCGTGCCAGTGTTGTGTGGATCGTGATTGATTGAAGCCATTCTCTGATTGTTTCAAAAAACAAAGTCTGTTTAAAAACAGTTGAAATGAAAATAAACTATTACTCTGTTTTCAATCCGACAAACAAACGATATCAATAATTGTGAGCAGGTCTGTTTATATTAAATTGATTGGTTAGATCGAATTTAATTGACCAAGCTTTGATACCAATTGTCAGGATCTGAGTTTGATTCTTTTGAATGTCTAAGTAATAAGAACAATGAATGAAATGAATTATAAATGGAAAGTGCAGCGGAATAATAAACTATTAATCAAAACAAGAGAATAAATGTTTTTCAATTGAATGCTTTCATTAATGTCAAATGATTACAAACAATTGCACAAGTACTCCCCCTCAGCCTGATCACCCAGTGATTGTTTGTCAAGGAGAATGTTTTGAGTGATGAATAGAATAGTACAAGCACTGTTCTATTTATAGACAAATCTAAACCTCTGATGACCTAGGCTGACGTCACCTAAGACAGTGACCTCTAACAGAATAACAAACATAAAACATCTGTTGATACAAACTACTGTTACATTGGAAAACTCTGAAAGGCAAATAGCTGATAGTAAAACTCTGATGGTCTTGAATCATCTGTTGGAGCCTAAGTGTTGTTGCCTCCAACAGACCTTTAGTCTTCAGTACTTTGATTCAGCAGTTGTTCTTCATCAGACCTTTGGTCAGCAGTTATTCTCTAGCAGTTGTTATCTATCAAACCTTTGTAACAGCAATTATCACAGCAGTTGTTAGGGTACAACAGATGTTAGGGCCAACAGTCTTTTGGGAGAAGTAACATGTAAATGTTGTTTATTACTAAGGATCAACTGAGTAGTATATTTTGGCTTTCCAATCATCTATTCTTCTCCAGGTCAGCAGACCTAACATATCTCCATCTGGGATGGAATCCCTCCTAACAAAGAAGAAGTTGGATTTCCAAGATCTTCCAGACTTAATAACATTGTGCAAAAAAGGTGGATTCTTGTTGATTAGTTGAAGAACAAAATAGTTAGAACCATGATTTTTCAGCTTATAGACATAAGACAGGGCCCCTATTTGCAAAGGAATGCCATGATTTTCGACAATCCTATTTCAAGTCATCAAGATTTTCCAGTCCTCATGCATGGCCTGGGCATATGCTATCCCTGTTCTCTCAAAGAATTCTTTGATGAAATTAGGGAAGGGATACGTGAGGCCGAGATGAAAGCGGATGTACAGAAAACGAACCCAAACCTTGGAGGCAAAGTCGGACTTTGCATTCCGATCATAAGTTCGGAATACAGCAATGTCTGGGAAGGCCACTAATTTTTGTAGTGCTGTGATATCCTTGTCCATGAATGTACAGACTTCATACATGGGGGTTTCAAGTAGGTTTTGGGCAATGAATTCGCTAGGGACTCCAATATTGCAAGTAGCCCGGGTGTTTTTCTTTCCCATTATTTGTTTTTCGAAAAAAAGATTCTAGCTTTGGAAAACAGAGATGAAGAGAGAGGATAGGTACCTTTCACATAGAGATTGCTGTGGATTTAAAGGGAGGGATGATTCAGTAAGTGTAGAGGATGAAGAGATAAGTATAACGGTCATCTCGGAATCATTGACTACAATATAGCTTCAGACACATCAGTCAGACGTTAAATCATAATTGTGATAAGAATAAAAATATTATCGTTGAGATACTAATGGTAACATTTTTTGGGGACAAATGTTGGTGGTGAAATTCTCATGATAAAATTTACTTGCATTTTATTTGTACCTCTTCAGGATACTAAAGACGATGATGAGTTCAGGATTAAACTATGTAATTGTCTCGTGTACATCCAAAGGATGGCTAACAGTTTATCTTATTATTATCAAAATGCAGGTAATACTTGAACGAATATAATCAAAGACTAAGTCTTGCATGATTATCGGAGACTCAGCTGGCGACCGTTTGCAGCTCGTGTGATCGTGGGAGAGTTATAAATGGCTAGTAGACTTAGTTCGTGATATCTCGGATATCTCAGGATGGAAGTTGTAATCTCTTACTATAAATAGGGATGTGATGGATGATCATAGGACACATTCTCTGCTATTCTCTTACTCTATTAGCTAACATACACTCGCACAACATTCATTGTAATCTTAGCTGATCGTTTATCTCATTTCCAAAGTTGTAATACTTATTTTTATATTTAATAATAATAACAATGGCAGGGGTATTAGTCTCCTCCTGAGGTTTTGTGCCGGCGATCTACATTGATCAAGGGCTTTCCACGTATATCGAGTGTTCTTGTGTTTGTTCATTTCAATTTCTGTTTGCATATCTAATCTTGTCATTTCCAGTTTCATCCTAAGGATACAACTGTCTATTTTCTGTCATTTACTTTGATATCCTGAGCTTAGATGTCAAATCTTAGTCTTTTGCATCCTAAACATAACCATCTTCAAGATATAACTAATTTTGAGCACAACAAGTATTTTTAGCACACTACCTCACATTTCAAATTTGGAAAACAAAGTTAATTTTTGGCCAAAACATATACTATTCGTATGGGGACTTTGACTAGCAAACGTTCTTATGCGAAGATTTCTGATGTTAAGGATGTTGTTGGTTCTGGTTCTGGTTCTGCTTGGAAGAGGAAGAGATCTTCTTTGGGTAAGGATAATTCTTTTAGGAAACAATCAAACCATACACAGAAAGGAAAAGTTTTGCTAATAATTCACAACCTTTGGGTAAGAAGAACTTTATCCTAGGGAAGAATGATGAGTAGATTTGCTAGAAGTGTCGTGCGACGGGCCATAAGGGTAACGCTTGTAAGACCAAGCCGTTTGGGCCTAGTGTGAAGAAACCTTGTTATGGTTGTGGTGCCCATGACCATTGGATGAATCAATGCCCAAAGGTTATCCCCAAGAACCCGAGAGAGCATTTGTGATTAGTGCTGGAGACGCTCGTTAGGACTCTAATGTGGTTACTAGAATGTTTCTGGTTAACGATCTTTATGCTTCGGTTTTGTTTGATACTAGTGCCGATTTTAGCTTTGTGTCTATGGAATTTAAACAAGCCCTTGGTTTTAAAATCTAGCAAATTATTTATGAGTTTCTCCATAGAAATGGCAAATGGTAAAACAATCAAAACGAGTGAAATAGCAAAGGACTGTAGGTTGACTTTGTGTGGGCCTGATTTTAGCATCGATCTTTTGCTGGTGGTTTTGGGTAGTTTTGATGTCGTTGTGGGTATGGATTGGTTGTCTAATTAGCATGCTATTGTCGGTTGTGATGAGAAGAAAATTAAAATTCCTCTTGAAAATGGTGAAGTTCTATCAGTTCAAGGGGAAAGGCATGGGATACCGTTAAGAATTATTTCATTCATGAAAGCCCAGAAGTGCTTGCGAAAGGGTTGTTATGCATTCTTGGAGCACATGGTTGACAAGAAGACTGTTGATCGAAAGTTTCAGAATATCCCTGTTGTCAGAGATTTTCATGAGGTTTTTCCTAAGGATTTGTTGGGGTTGCCGCCTCCCAGAAAAGTCAAATTTTGTATTGATCTCGTTCCTAGAGCTGCTCATGTTGCTCGTTCTCCTTATCATTTGGCTCCCTCTGTGATCCAAGTATTGTCCAGTCAGTAGTAGGAAATGTTGGGGAAAGGTTTCATTCGACCAAGTGTCTCGTCATGGGGTGCTCCTGTTCTGTTTGTGAAGAAGAAAGACAATATGTTTAGGATTTGTATCGATTATCGAGAACTGAATAAACTTACTATCAAGAATCGTTATCCTTTGCCTAGGATCGATGACTTATTTGATTAACTCCAAGGTTCGAGTTATTTTACTAAGATTGATTTGAGACTGGGTAATCATCAGTTGCGCATTCAAGAAGATGATATTCCCAAGACCGCTTTCCGTACGCGTTATGGACATTATGAGTTCATGGTGATGTCATTTGGTTAGATAAATGCCCCTTCCGTCTTTATGGATATGATGAACCCTGTTTGGAAACCTTATCTTGATAAATTTTCCATCGTTTTGATTGACGACATCTTGATCTATTCTCGCTATAAGAAGGATCATGAAGAGCATCTAAGATTGATTCCACAGTTGTTGCAGAATGAGAAGTTTTTTGCCAAGTTTTCAAAATGCGACTTTTGGCTTCGGGAAGTTCATTTTATGGGTCATGACATGAATAAGCAAGCTATTCCTGTGGATCCCGAGAAGATTGAAGCGATTGAAAGTTGGGAAGCTCCGAAGACTCGCTCTGAGGTGCGACAATTTCGGGACTGACAAGCACGAAGCCGCCTTCTAGTTGTTAAGGAAGAAGTTGTGTGATGCGCTGATCCTATCCCTGCTGAGGGTACAGATGATTTTGTGGTTTATTGTGATGCTTCATATTAAGGTTTGGGTTGTGTTATGATGCAAAGTGATAAGGTGATTGCTAATGCCTCTAGACAACTGAAAAATCTCGAGAAAAAATATACCACACACGATTTGGAATTGGGTGCGGTAGTGTTTTTTCTAAAGATTTGGAGGCATTATATTTATTGTAACACCCCAACCGATGGCGGAATCATCGAGGTGCCACGTAGTGACGATTGTTCAATAGCTCATGGACTAAAAGTGTAAATATTGATACATTGATTAAATAATTTATTACATTGAAAAGAGTTATAAAGATACAATGATTCAAACTAAAAATCTAAACTGAAATACAATTAATTCGAAATCTAAGTATAAACTCCAAAAGCTTAAAAATCATCTCAAAATAACTTGAAATCTGTACAAAATAAGTATTGGTGAGCATACCCTATTTGAATACATATAGTAAGAAATATTTGCAATTCATGTGTTGGACATTGTTTGCAATTATGTAATAAGTAGTATCCGGGTCAAAATCAACCCTATGAAAATTAAATAAAATTTATATATAGTAGGCACTATTAGCAGTAGTAATGAAACACATGGCAATAACCAAGGTCTGTCAACAGAGTCACAAGGGGTATATACCATAGTACTATTCATTGAAACGCTAGGCCGCAACGGTTAATGATTTTGTCAAGTCATAGATACACAAAGTAGCACAAAGCAAACACATATGAGAATTGCCCTTAGTGAAAAGAAATAGTAATTTTGACATAAGGTACATCAGTAGCCCAAAACAGTAAAATGAAAATGGAGAAAGATATACTCACAGTTTTGCTAAGCGCGATAAATCAAAACAAAACTCGTCACAAGGTAAACTTAGGAATTCCGAAGAATTCAACCTATACGTATAAGAATACTAATGAGGAAAGTGACTTAAAAAGTCTAAGGTATCTAGGGTTCTAAGGCATTAGGGTTTGCTAAGTCGATTTGGGGAATTAGGGTTTTGCGATAAATTAAATTGACATTATATTTGTATATGAAATTAGTATATGATTAAACTCTATGAATATGATACGATAGTCTAAATATTTCCAATTGAATATTCAGATAAAAATATGTTTTGAATAATTAAGACAAAATAATTTAGTTAATTACTTTAACTAAATTATTGTAAATAAATACAATATCATAAATATTTAAACTAATAATTATGAGTTTCAAAATGATCCAAACAATTGAGGATTACGACTTTTAAACATATGAATATTTCTATTTTATAAGAGAAAGTTTTTATAAAACAGATGTTAAATAGTATAACTAAATAAATGGTTAATTATGTCTAATTAAACATAAACAAGACTAAAAATACAAGATATGACCCAAACATATTATTTTTATAGAAAATGAATACTTTCTGATGTAAATCAATGAAAATAATTTTCCCAGAATTTTTTCTAAATTTATTTATATTTAAAACTGATTTAATGCATTTAAATCATATTTAAATGATTAGAAAATAGAAAAACCAATAAAGATAATTGTTTTCTGGACCAATAGAAGGCTATAGATCGAAAATGAATAATAAACAAAACGGTATAATGATAAACGACTTACAATATCGTTTGAAGGTTGAATCGAAGGAGATAAAGTCGGACCTTGATTCGCAAATTGGTAGGTTTTCTGTAACGATTTGGATTGTTTTGAAGTGGGTTTAACTCGTGCCAAAGTTCTGGAGTGATTAGGAATGATAAATTTATAGGTTCGTTAAAGAAAAACAAGTGTTTGATGTTGGTTTTAATGTCCGGCGGTTACACACTTATAACTTGCATAAAGTCCGATTTAAACTCGTAAAAACGTTTGGATTTGATTGATAATTATGGAGAAACGCCACACATATCATAAAAGAGATTGAAAACACATTAAAACTCGAGAATAATTGTTGCCGGAAAAAAGAGAATGGAGGGAGGACAAGTTTCAGTTTTTGAAATTTTCATGTTTTGGCAAAAGAAGTCCCTCAAGGTTAACTGAGTTAATTTATCTTTATCTTATGACTTGGTTATTTTTTCCTTTATAAAACTTAACCATACTAACTACACTTTAACTTTAACCAAAACCAAAAATTTTTAGAACTTAAATGTTTTATTTGTTAAGTTCTAATAACTAATTAAGTTTCTATTTCATAAGTTTTAACAAAAAAAAAATTGACATTCCACACATTCTATAAACGTTTAAATTTACGATTAAATGTAACTCGTGGCTTTAATAAATTCAAAAATGAAGAAAAATATAGGGACTAGATTTGACAACTTGATTAAAGATGAAGGTGGCGGAATGTCACAGTCTCCCATGCTTTAGAAAATTTCATCTCGAAATTTCTTTTAAGTGGAGGTTTCTATGAAATAAGAGGTGTTGTAACAAGGCAAGTAGGTTTTAAGAAATGTATCAACCATGATTTGTCAAACTTTAAAGTAGTTGTTTAGTATCCAAGGTCAAAGTTTCAAAATCCATAACATTTGGCCCAAGGATAGAAAGATGAGAGTCTAAAATGGGAAAAAGTTTGATAAATTATGTAACTGGTGATGGCAAAAGCACTATTGAAGCAGGCTCTCTTACTATGGAAAAGTTTCCGACTGACTTTAGCCGGGTATGCAAAAAGATTCCAAATAACCGAGATTATATACAGGAATTAAGCTTTTTGCGTGTGTGGTCAAAAGAAAGACTCCAGGAATACGAATTGAAGCTTGTATATAAAAAACGTTCTTATCGAAACTGATAGTTGTTGGTCAATGACCTATTAAAGAGTTCGGGCCCAACGCTATTAAATAGCGCAATATGTAATGATTGTCCACCAATAGCCTAAGTAGAATCACACACTACCCCCATGTACCTGTGAACCCATAGTGCTTATATATATAGGGTGTACCGCAGCTAACCCACCACACTACCGATATCTTGGATTCGTAATGATTGTCCACCAATAGCCTAAGTAGAATCACACACTACCCCCATGTACCTGTGAACCCATGATTGCGTTCCGGACCATAATCACCGATTTACCTTACACTAGGGTGTTATGCTTTTCCATAGCACTAACATATGTAATACAAGAAACAATTGCGAGCAACCAAAATATGTTTAACAATAGATATTGTAATGAATAAATATTCAAGCATGGCATGGTTAGAGGTCCTTCTGTTTCAGGTTCACCCTTTAACCGTAATGAGAATAATGTGTAAGTATAAGACATGATTAGGGGTCGTTCACCTTTCGGGTTCACCCTTAACCGTTAAATTTTGCTCACATCGTTGGGTTCTAAACACCCATATTGATAAACTCTGAGGATTACACCATTCCCCTCAGGTTAGAAGAGTACTCTGATCCTAGTCGTACGTGGGCACTTGCGTAGATTTCATACGAGTTATCAATTAGTATGTTTATGACCATGATGTTGAACAATATAATGAGAAAGTATAACAGGGTCTTGCTCAAAACAGGAAAAATTTGCATACAAAATATCGGTTCATGTAAGTATATAATCATAGCATAAAATTTTGATTGAAAGAATGATAAAACATAAATCGAGTAAATCACGATTACGCAAAAGAAGAGTAAATGAGTTGAATCAAAGTTCAAAATCAGTGATGTAAGAATAACTGCTAATAAATAGTGCGAGAATAATCGCAAATAATGCGTAAGAATAACCACTAATAAAAGAATAACCCGAGAATAATCATAAACAAGATAATGCGTGGTCATAACTATAAATAAAATGGTGTAAGAATAAAATAATGAAATTTACTGCAAATGAGAGTGTGCAGAACAGACGTATAGTCTACTGGCAGGAGGGTTTAAATTTAGTAGTTTTGCATATGTGTACTATGCGATAAAAGACATTTTAGAAACATTCCGATGAGAATATGTCTAATATTTTGTTAGACCAAAAGTTTTGCGACCGAGAGTGTGCAAGTGTAAAAAGATAAATTTTCGTTTATAAAAACGTAGTTTGCCCAAACCTTGTGATATAGTTAAAAGAATAATACTAATGCAGGATAACAACTTTTTAGAAATCGAAGAATGTTTTAGATTCAATACAGGTTCACATGAAAGGACTTCATAAGTACACACTTTCATGTGCTTACAAGAAGTCGAGCTGGAAATTGTTGTAAGGCATATTATCAGCCGCAAGTTTCTTTTCCTGAAAACACAAATTGTATGATAACAAGAAGGTTTACTGACTTGTAAATATGAAAAACAAGTTTATCAAATGCAAGAGGAAATCATATAAATCAAATGTGTTTCAAAAGGCCAAGTTTTAAAAATGGCATGAATGATAAAAATCAACATGTATAACACGAAAAACTTATAATTACATAACATTTCTGAAAACAGATTTCAACCTTTGAAAAGAAGATCGAGACACAACAAGGAAAATGATAAGGGTTATGAACAATGTGTAAGTTTCTAGTCTCCATTATAGCCGGTAACCTAGCTTCAAAAATCAAATCAACGTTGAGAGTCTATGGCGCACAAATTTCTCGTGCTGCATTGATTGAGTGAATCAGCTCGATATAATATGTTAGAAGTTTGTGAATACAAATGGAGAATCTGGTTTGGTTTAGGTTTATTCTTTTTGATAATATTTGGAAAATATGGATAGAATACGTGTATGATTGAGTATGATCCTGGATGCCTCGAAGAATTTTGGAAAATAGGATTTTCTGTGTTTAAACATTTCTTTAACTTGTTAGTTAAAATATCATTAAAGTTGAAAATTTTCAATTTTTAAGAAATGTTTGAGAGAATCCAAGTGTTACTTGAAACCTTGAAAGTTTTACGAAATTTATACTTTGAAAGACCGTTTATTTGTAAAGATCATTAAGGCATCTCTTTGGGCTCATAGTGTGCTATTGGTTTCACGGCACAAGATGTGTACTAATTTCACGAATATACTTCTCTAAAACTGGGTATTTGGGTTTTGTGCTCTTGTGAAAGGACAATACAAGAAATAGTTTGATACATCAATTGTTTTAGAGAGTAGTGTATTGAGTTGTGTCGAGTAGATAGGCATTTATGTATAAGTTTAGTTTGACCAAAAGGAGCTAACTAGTGTTAGTTGGCTATGGCCTAGGAGACTAGGTGTATCTATATCGGTAAATTAGTATTGGGTAAATGAGGGTAAATTATGTTGAGAGTATTGTGGATGCACAAGCGGATACAAAAGGTCATAGTTTAGGGATATAGTGTGACATCCATCAAATGAGTTTTTAAAACAGGATGATTAATACATTTTGGAAACCATATTCATTTTTAACTGTGTAATGACGCAACATTCCCAAAATCAGGAGGTGGTCGAAGTTAAACACATAGTTTAAAAACTTAAGTCGTGGGTAAAAATGTTTTAACTCAAGGGAGAAATGCTTTGTAGTGTAAAAGTCACAAACATAAATGAAATAATGTAAATTTTAATGTGATATTATAGTGTACAAAAGTTTTAATAATGATGATGAAGAATCCAAATAGAATGATAAATGAATAATAGCATAAGAAACAATAAGTGATGAAATTGAAACTTCAAATGATAAACAAGACATAAATACCAATAAATATGATATTAGGATTGTTTCCATATGAAACTTTGATTAACCTAGGTATTTGAAATTTTCTAGTGACTTGTGGGGACGTGCTTTAGTCTATAAGTGAATATTCATCCCGAGAGTTCCCAGGTAGGTATACAGGTCCCTCTTCTGATTGGGATTTATACGAAATATCAGGCCTAGACAGAAAACGCATGATACATGCGCTCACCCTTCAAGATTGCACATGCCCTATCCCTAGTGAATTCCAAAACTTTAGCGAGATTGAAAACGAGATGCAGAAATAGATCCTTAAGATGTGGATTTCACTTCTAACTCAAAGATGTATTTCAAAATTGAAGACTACGGTAGAATGAAACTAGTCACTAAGTTAAGGATATCACTCCCAGCTTAGTGGTTAAGTTTCTTTTTAGAGGAAATACTCTTGGAGGTGTGGATGTCACTCCTATCCCAAAGATATATTCTAAAGATATATAACACATAGAGGAGTGAAACTAACCACAAAGGTATGGATACCACTCCTAACTTGGTGATATCATTTCGTTTGTGAAATACGAGTGCCTTCTTCTCCAAGTAAAATACCGAAAGAACAACAAGAAAGAATTATAGCGAAAATATCTTCAAAGAAAATATATGAATAAAGAAAAATATACACGAGAGGACTCATGAATGTAAGCTTAGTTATAGACTAGGACAAAAGGCATTCTAATAACCTAATTCCTTATAACCATGGCTCTTATACCAATCATGGACCAAAAGTGTAAATATTGATACATTGATTAAATAATTTATTACATTGAAAAGAGTTATATAGATACAATGATTCAAACTAAAAATCTAAACTGAAATACAATTAATTCGAAATCTAAGTATAAATTCCAAAAGCTTAAAAATCATCTCAAAATAACCTGAAACATGTACAAAATGATTTTGTCAATAAAAAAATTGTATTGGTGAGCATACCCTGTTGGAATACAAATAGTAAGAAAAAATAGCAATTCATGTGTTGTACATTGTTTGTAGTTATGTAATAAGTAGTATTCGGGTCAAAATCAACCCTGTGAAAATGAAATAAAATTTATATATAGTATGTGCTATTAACAGTAGTAATGAAACACATAGCAATGACCAAGGTCTCTCAACAGAGTCACAAGGGGTATATACCATAGCACTATTCATTGAAATGCTAAGCCGCAACGGTTAATGATTTTGATAAGTCATAGATACACAAAGTAACACAAAGCAAACACACATGAGAATTGCACTTAGTGAAAAGAAATAGTAATTTTGACATAAGGTACATGAGTAGCCCCAAATAGAAATATGAAAAGGGGGAAAGATATACTCACAGTTTTGCTAAGCGCGATAAATCCAAACAAAACTCGTCACAAGGTAAACTTAGGAATTCCAAAGATTTCAACCTATACGTATAAGAATACTAATGAGGAAAGTGACTTAAAAAATCTAAGGTATCTAGGGTTCTAAGGCATTAGGGTTTGCTAAGTCGATTTTGGGAATTAGGGTTTTGCGATAAATTAAATTGACATTATATTTGTATATGAAATTAGTATATGATTAAACTCTATGAATATGATATGATAGTCTAAATATTTCCAATTGAATAATTAGATAAAAATATGTTTTGAATACTTAAGACAAAATAATTAATTAATTACTTTAACTAAATTATTGTAAATAAATACGATATTATAAATATATGAACTAACAATTATGAGTTTCACAATGATCCAAACAAATGAGGATTAAGACTTTTAAACATAAGAATATTTATGTTTTATAACAAAACGTATTTATAAAACAGATGTTAAATAGTATAACTAAATAAATGGTTAATTATATCTAATTAAACATAAACAAGACTAAAAATACAAGATATGATCCGAAAATATTATTTTTATAGAAAATGAATACTTTCCAATGTAAATCAATGAAAATAATTTTCTCATATTTTTTCTAAATTTATTTATATTTAAAACTAATTTAATGCATTTGAATCATATTTAAATGATTAGAAAATAGAAAAACCAATAAAAATAATTGTTTTCTGGACCAATAATTTTCATTTCAGTTCATGATAATTAGAAATAATTTCCCAAAAAGTTTGAGATTAAAATTATTAAAAATGAATTTTTAATCAATTAATTATGATTAAAACAATTTAAATCAAGAAAAATACAAAATTAAAGTATTTTCCAGAAAATAAAAATGTGATAATTTTCTTTATAATGTCAAGATGTTACACCTAAATTTCCATAATTTTTGGTGCAAAAATGAATTTTCGATGAATATTATAAGATTAATGTATTTATGTATATGAATATATAAATAAAGCAAAAGAAATAAAAAGAAATAAAAAGAATAGGGCCACCTCGCTGGTCACAGGGATCGAACTCAGGTCCTCTGTGTAACCAACAGACACACAAACCACTCTACTACAAGGGTTTTATGTTGATATTATTCAAACAAAAGTGTATTTAACAATTAAGTAAAGTTCATCTTCTTCCCCAAATATACTTAGAACCCTAACCCTAACCCTAACCTCAAAATCAATTGAACCCAATTCGACTAGGTGATCATTCTGTAATAAAGGGCTATAGATAGGAAAGGAATAATAAAAAAACGGCATAATGATAAACGACTTACAATATCATTTGAAGGTTGAATCGATGGAGATAAAGCCGGACCTTGAGTCGCAAATTGGTAGGTTTTCTGTAACGATTTGGATTGTTTTGAAGTGGGTTTAACTTGTGCCAAGGTTCTGGAGTGATTAGGAATGATAGATTTATTGGTTCGTTAAAGAAAATGAGTGTTTGATCTTGGTTTTAATGTCCGGCGGTTACACACTTATAACTTGTTGGATCAGTTAGCTCTTTTAGCAGTTATTACTTATGAACACTTTTGTGTTGTAAGTTCATCAAAGCAGTTTGCACAGCGGAATATGTGAAGTGTTCAGTTATAAAGTTTCACTTTCAACAGGAGTTATTAATGCCCCTGGATGTAATGAACTAAAGACAGTTAATGAGAATATAAGCAATTGAATGTATATGACAATAAGTATGCAAAGAGATTCTCATATTTGAAATGGTATTTTAATAAAAGCCTTTGAAGTATTTCAGTTTAATAAAATCAATAAATAAAATAGTGGGATTAACCCATCTATTTATAGACAAACAGATACATGCAACTTTATACAAAAGCAATCCTACAACAGGCTGTAGTCTTGGAACTTGTACAAAAACATAAAGTAATGTTATTATACTAAACTACTGAAACATAAGGCGGTGGAAAGATTCTGTTACAACTGCTGATGAGTGACAAACTACTGATGAGTAGTTTGTCTTTAGTAGTTCTTCAGTTAACTTGTTTAGTTTGACTTCAGAACTTCTGATCTTTTACTCTTCAGTACTTGTTGAATCCTTCTTTAACAGTTTCATTCTTCTTTCTTCAGTAGTTCTATACTTAGGAGTTTTGGCATAAATAGGAATTAGACTAAGGTTAGCAAAAGAGTTTTCTTCAATCCTTTTTGTCCTTACAATCTCCCCCTGGATTGATGAAGCCAAAACCTTATCTAATCCTTTATTGTCTTTTCCTGCCATCAAGTATCTTCTAGATTTCTCTGAACATGGAAGTCTTGAGTTGTTGTAGTTGTTCATCAGTGAGAGATCCTTGTTCAGGTTCAAGATGTTGGATTGTGAGCAAATCTTGTGTAGATAGATTTTTTCAGTTCTTCTATAGATTTGAAGGCCTTGCTTGAACGATCTCTTCTTGTGACCAATACTGAGTTTGAATCAGTAAATGACCATTTCATTATCAGTACTTTAGATTGGTCAAAGTCTAAAGTGTAGGGGACCATGCTGGTCTCCTGGGATGTTCTTGAGTAAGGGATGTTTTCTACTTCAGTGACCCTCAGGTGGGATTCTCTTCCTTCTTCAATTTGCACCACATTAGGTATATCAAAAGTAGGTAGATGGTGTTCAGTGATGACCTTAGTGTGTAGTTTATCTGTTATTGTTTTTTGTATTTGGTAAGCAAATGTTGAAGGATCCCTGAATTGTGTCAGCTGAGGCTTCTTTTCAATCACAAAGTCCCCTTGTACTACTATATTGCCTTCAAGCAATACCATCTTGAAATCAGTCTTTATGATCTCCTATTGCTTCTCTTTGGTAGCAGGCATTGTTGTTGATTGTTTAGCACCAGAAGTTTTAACTACTGAAGTTGACACTTCAGAAGTTTTGTACTTCTCTGGATTTGCAGCCTTATCAGCCTTGAATCTTTTGTAGGTGTCAAATAATGTATCTTCTCTCAATTTTGACACAGAGGCTTTTGAACCAAATCCATTGGCTACCAATTCTTCTATTACTTCAGCTCTCTTTGCCTTTCTGTCTTTATCTGTGGCAAGTTTGTCACCCACAATCTGAGCTCTTCTTGTAAGCTCATCCATAGAGAGCCCTTTGAGTGAATATGGCTTTGTTTTGCTGTTCTTGATTATTTAAGACATCGGTTGTTGTCCTTTGTCTTCCTCAGCAATTCTTTCAAGTCTTGCTAGTTTACGCAACTCTTCTTCATACTTCTCAAGCTTTTCATTGTAGCTCAAGTCATCCCTTGCTTCTAGGCTGTTCCAGATCTCATCTTCCTTGGCCTTCTTCTATGTTGCAGGTAAACTCTTCTCCAGTAATTCTTTAAACATTGAGATGGGAGCAGGGTTTAATACAGGCATTTGAGTGGTTGCAGGCCTTGGAATGTTAGCTGGAATGTCTTCAGTTGCCATAGAAGGCTGTTCAGATGGAATGTTGAAAGTGTTAACTACTGAAGAGTTGATAGTATCAACTACTGAAGGATTGTCTTCAGTACTTTCTGAGTTTTCAGCAGTTTCTTCATTAAGGCCTTAGGATGTTTCAGCCGCAACTTTAGCTTCTTTAAGGAGCCTATCTTGATCTTCTATTTGTTTTCGGGCCTCCTCCTTTTGTTGTTGTGCCACTTTTGCCTTTATCCTGGCTTCAAGTGACTCTCTTGGTTCCTTAATCTTCTCCCCCTTTTTGGCTTAATCCACTTCTAGAAGCCTGATAGGTAAAGAAGTTTTACCAGATAACATAGCAAGTTGTATTGTGTTGTTGTCTATTTTCTTGGACAGATCACTTAGTTTGTTATTGATCACCTCAAATTGGGTTTTGGTCTTTAACTCCCAAGTAGTTGTGAAAGATTTGAGGTGTTGAGATATAAGGGTGTTCATCATCTGGTATAGGGGACCATCGGGGTTGCATAGGTGGTTCAGGTCTATGTTTGATGACCCAAGGAATTGGGTAGGCATTTTTAGTGGAGGGGGTGTTTTCGGGTGATCTTTCGAGTGTACTGAAGATGCCACTTTAGGGGAATCAGGGTTCAAGTGGTCTTTAACCTGATCTGTTGTGACCAACTCTTTGAGCTTAGAGACATTAGATTCAGGACCTTCACTAGTAGCCGTCAATTCATGTTCTGTGGAGTTTGAATCATCATCCAAATCAATGGAATCATCTGAATCCCTGATGATATCCTCAATGAGGACATCATCAGTTGTATCCTGAGTTGGGCCTAACTCAGTTGTCTCGTGAACCTCTTTGTCTTGGTACTGAGGATTTCCTACTTCAGGCATAAAGCCTTCGTCAGTAGTTGCCACATATGAGGTCTTAGCAATGTTACTTCTGTCCTCAGATCCACCACTGGATTCTAAATGAGTAGTAGCAGCCTCAAATGCACCTAAAGTCTCTAAATTTGGGCTTAGAAACCTTGGTTCATCCTCATCTCTTAGTATAGGGCTAATAACATCCACATCCATGTCAACTTCTGATGGTATTTCCCCTATTTGATGTGTTTGTTGGGGAATGACATGTTCAGATGGGATTGTTTCTTTTAGCCCATAGAGAAGTTTGGCAATTTCTATTGTTGTGTGAGATGTTTCTGGTTCAGTAGTTTTTGGTAAAGGGTCAGCGGTTTCAAAGGAAGGATCAGTAGTTATGGCTTTTTAAATTTCTTCCTTTGAAATAGAATGGTAATGGGTGCTCTTTTGGGGGTTTGAGATGGATAAGACTGGGAGGATGTTTCAGTCACATCTTTGACAAGTGCAGATTGCACATCAGCAGTTTCAGGCATCTCAATTTCCTGAACTGCCTTTCTTTTAGGGTTGGTGGGTTTGAATTTTTGTTGTTTGGGTTTCTTAGCCTTTTTAGATGGGGGTTTGGAAGATGTTGGTTCCATGGGGACTGTTTGTTGTTCCCCTTGGTCATCTTCTGGCAAGGCTGCCGGTTTGTTATGCCTTGAGTATGCTTGTGAGGTTAAAAGGTTTAGAACAGTTATTTTCCCATAAGCACGTCATTTCCAAGTTCTTTAAGTATGCATTACATTATGAACCTTGGATACAACAAAAATTTCTTTTTAGAATTTTGGTGATGCAACACCAACTCATTAAAGAAAACTGCTGATACCCTGAATTTTGTCTCATTCACAATGGAATGAAAACTAGGTTGAAAAGTAGAGGGCATCTGATCATAAGATCCAGTTTTAGGACTCAAGCACATGATTATGTACTGAAACAAAACTTTATATTTTGGTTCAAAAAAATTCTTATTAACTGTTGCATGTGAGAGAGTACCTTGGTAACCACACTCTGTCTTGGTTAAATGGATTGCAGGGTTACGAAAATGATCTGGTGCTTCAGCATCATCCAAACCCAGTCTTATTCCCAAAGTAGCCGGTGTGATTGCCATGACTTTCCCTTGGATAGGTGATTTGAGGGAAATGATCTTGTTAATCACTGTCACCGCCTCGGCGTTTGCCCAGAACTCATTCAGAGTTTGAGTGTGAATTGGAGGATCAATGGTGAAAGCAGTGTAATATTGAGATTGAACGACTAAATAAATGATTTCGTCGTATTGGGACCAGGCTTCATCTTTCACAGAGTAGCCTCTTTGATTGTGTCCCTGTTTCGGTATAAGAGCCATGTGGTTTTGTGTGTGTGGATCGAACAGTGTTTTTGGTTGTTTGCAGGGGAGGGTTTGAGAGTGTTTTGAGAGAGGATGGAATTTTTGCTTTTTGAAATGATAAGTGTTGGAAAAGGTGTTTATCTGAAGTTTATAACCGCCCTAGGTCAAACTTCTGATGTGGGAAATGTCTGATTTACCCTTATTGACCAAACTGCCGATGAAGAACAATATTCATCAGTAGTTCCCATTTTCTGTTCAGTAGTTTGTTAACAACTGATGAGAACATTTACAAACACTTTATTCATAAGTTTTGAAGTTTATTTTATCAGAAGTTAATCATTTTCTGAAAATATCCCCATACTGATGTTTTTCTACATCAGTATTTTCTCTCTTTTTGGTTTTCAGAAGTTTTGTGACAGATAATGTAAGTGAAAGTAAAATTATGTGCAGGAAATTGAAAAACACTTACAAATTTAGCATCCCAAGCATGGATACTAACTTCTGAAATGTTGATGTGTGAAGGGGTTTAGTTTATATGTCAGCTATTTGATTAGCTGTGGTCACATGCTTCACTTCAATCTTGGATTTTTCATAGCAATCCCTTATGAAATGATACCTGATTTAAATATGTTTTGTTTTTGAAAACTAAACAGGATTCTGAATTATGCTAATGGCAGATTTACCGTCTACAAGCAATGGGGACTTGGTCTCTTTGATTCCATAATCAAGTAGTTGATATTGAAGTCATTGTATCTGTGATGTACAACTTGCAGCTGCAATGTATTCAGCTTCAGTAGTTGAAGTTGCCACAGATATTTGCTTCTGTGATTGCCAGGACACCAGACAGTTTCCCAAGAATTGACAAACACCAGATGTTGATTTTCTTGACATTTTGCACCCTGCATAGTCACTATCTGAAAAAGCTGGCAACTTGGTATTGCTTGAAGCAAGATACCAAATTCCAAGTGTAGGAGTTCCTTTCAGATATCTGAAAATTCTTTTGACTGCAATGAGGTCTGATTCCCTAGGAGCTGATTTATATCTAGCACAAACACATGTTGAAAACATAATATCTGGTCTAGAAGCAGTTAGATAAAGAAGGGAACTTATCATACATCTATACATGGTTTGATCAACCTGTTTTCCTTGATCATCTGGTTCAACTTGTGTGGTTGGTGTCATGGGGGTGGAACATGATTTACAGTCTTGTAAAGAAAATTTGTTTAATAGTTCTTTAACATATTTAGATTGATGTATAAAAGTTCCATTTGTTTGTTGTTTAATCTGCAGTCCTAAATTCATCACACAATTTTGTGTTAGTTGAACCAAAAATGATATCATCAACATAAAATTGAACAAGTAAGACATGATTTCCAACATGTTTTATGAAAATATTTTTATTAATAGAACCTCTTGTAAAGTGATTTTTGAGTAAAAAGTTTGAAAGTGTTTCATACCAAGCTCTAGGAGCATGTTTTAGCCCATAAAGAGTCTTGTCAAGTTTGTACACCCACTCAGGATGCGAAGGATCCTCAAACCCAGGTGGCGACAAACATACACTTCCTCTTTTATTTTTCCATATAAAAATGCACTCTTAACATCCATTTGAAAAACTTTAATTTTATTGGAAATAGCATAAGCCAAAAATAACCTGATGGCTTCAAGTCTTGCAACTGGAGCAAAGGTTTCATCATAGTCAATTCCTTCTTCTTGAGAGTAACCTTGCACTACCAGTCTTGCCTTGTTCTTAATAATCAAACCAGCTTCATCTTGTTTGTTTCTGAAAACCCATCTTGTGCCAATTGGTAGCTTGTTTGGTGGTAAGGGACAGATTTCCCAGACTTGTTGCTTCTTGAATTAGAGCAACTCTTCTTGCATAGCTTGAACCTAATTGTTATCTTTGAGGGCTTCTTGATACTTCTTTGGTTCCAACTGAGAAATGAATGCTGAGAAAAAGCTAAAGTTGGAGAGCTGGTTTCTTATAAGAACCCCTGATGTAATATCACCCATGATTTGATCCAATGGATGATCTTTGTGTTCAATCAGTTGTTGTAAACCACTGACAGGTGTAGGTGGCTCTTGTACTTCCTCAAACAAACCTCTAAGGTTTATAATATCTGGTTCATGATGCAGGATCCTCATCATCAAACCCTTTATCACCATAATAAATAGGTTTAGATGAAGTGACAGTCTTTTCAGGTCCGAAATTAAAGTTGGCAAGGTCAAATAGTTCAGCAACAAAATCAAAATTATCATCATTAGGGTACCATAGTCCTCTCGATGGATAACCCTTCAGATATCTAAGGATTCGTTTGACGGCTGTTAGATGACTTTTGTTTCGGCTTTGATTGGAATTGCGCACAGAGACATGTTGCGTACATAATGTCTGGACGAGATGCCGTCAGGTACATCAACGATCCAACTATGGCTCTATAAGTGAATGGATCGATCAGCTCCCCCTTAGCGTCAACTCCAATCCCGTGATTAGGTTGTATTGGGATATCCATAGGCTTGAATCTTCCATCTGGAATCGGCTCAAGACGTCAGATATGTATTTCATCTGGTGAATGAAAATGCCAGTTGGCAATTGGTCCACCTGAAAGCCTAGGAAAAACTTCATTTCTCCCATTGCACTCATTTCGAACTTCTCCTGCATTACTGTTTCAAATTCTCTGCACAAAAGTTCGTTAGTTGAACCAAAGATAATATCGTCAAAATATATCTGAACGAGAAGCAAGTCACCTCTGGTCTTTTCGTGAACAGGGTACAGTCGACCAAACCTCGTTTGAATCCTTTGAAAAGTAGATATGTTCTCAGCTCCTCATACCATTGGCGTGGAGTTTAGTGCAACCCATAAAGTGCCTTGTTTAGAACATAAACCTTATCCCGGTGGATAGGATCTTCAAAACCTGGTGGTTGACCAACGTAAACCTCTTCCTTGACCACACCGTACAAAAATGCGCTCTTAACATCCATTTGATACACCTTAAATTTCTTGTATGAGGCAAACGCTAGAAACATTCGGATAGCTTCTATACGTGCCACAGGTGTATAAACTTCGTTGTAATTGATTCCTTCCGTTTGACTAAAACCTTGAACAACCAGTCAAGCTTTTTTTCGTACGATAACGCCTCGATCATCCTTTTTACACTTAAACACCCATTTTGTTCCAATCTTCTTTCTTCCTGGAGGTAAATCTGTAAGTGTCCAGACTCCCAGCTTCTTAAACTGCAACAATTCCTCTTGCATCGCTTCAACCCAAGCATCATCCAATAAAGCATCTGTGTATGTCCGCGGCTCCACCTGCAAAACATAACAAGCAAAGGACCAGTCATTCTGACAACCAGATTTTTGAATTTTAGCAAAAAGGGATAGGGCTCCAATATTATCATGTGACGTTGCTCTTCGAAGTTGTCCTCTGGTCATGACACTGCTTCCGGGATCACCAATAACTTGCTCAAGTGGATGAATCTGATGTATTCAAGATTCCGGATAATCAGGAACTTGAACTCTAGTTTGAGTAGTTAGATTTTCTGTTGCATCCAGATCATTACCCAAATTTGAAGATGAAGCAACATCTGGATTAGGGTTCACTGGTGATTCCTCCATTGCATGATCTAGAATAGCTTCACTTGTGACATCATCATCATCTTCCGATTCTGATGAATTAAGAGTAGTCGAAGCTTCTTGGAACACGTCATCTTCATTAGCTGGAACATTGGTATCATTAGAAGCTGTTGGAGGAGTTACGGTGATCGGACGCACCAACAGTGAAGTCACTGCGTTTTCACACTCGTAATAAAGTCTTAATACAACCTCCTCAACCAAGTTATCTAGATTGAATTATTCAAAGAAGTCTTTGTAATCAAACATCCAATCTGGAGCACTTCCCTGTACATTTTGAGTATATCGTTGAACTTCAACGTTAGTCCACTCCTCTACTTGATGAGTTCGTTTGTTGAATACCCGTTTGAGCGGGGTTGCATATCCAACAAAAAATCCCTCTTCAGCTTTTGGTGCAAACTTCTCAGATGGATTTAACATAGTACAAGGTGCTCCAAATGGTTCTAGATACTCCAGATTCGGATTTCGTCTATTCAACAGTTCATGAGAAGTTTTGCCAAACTTCTTCACTGTTAATACACGATCCAATGTGTAACAAGCTGCGTAAATTGCTTCATTCCAGAACATTACTAGAAGATTCGAATCCGCAAGCATTGTTCTTGTTGTCTCAATTAGAGTCCTATTTTTCCTTTCAGCAACACCGTTTTGTTGTGGAGTGTACGGAGCACTATATTCATGATGAATTCCTTTGTTTTCACAAAGTGCATCCATGTGAGTATTCTTGAACTCCGTCCCGTTATCACTATGAATTCTTTTGATCTTCAATCTGTAAACATTCTCCAAACGAGTGAACAGAGCCTTCAAATTGTTAAATGTGTCGCTTTTGTGTTGCAAGCACATTACCCACGAAAATATTGAGTAATCATATGTATCCACAAGACAGTAAAGTTCTCCAGCATGACTCTTACGTTTGACAGCTCCGAAAAGGTCCATATGCAAAAGTTCAATTGGCATATCTACAGAATTCACTTTCTTCGGTTTGTGGGATTGTTTGTGTTGTTTGCCCTTTTTGCAACTCAAACATTTGTCATTTAGATGAAAATGCTTCACGTTAACTCCTTCTACCAGACCATTCTTCACCAGATGATTCATTTTTCTAAGGTGAATATGTCCCATCCTCCTGTGCCACATAATCGATTCTTTCTCTGTAGCCTTGGAGAGGAAACATGTAACTTGGCCCTGGGTTGTCATCGCCTTGCTCATATCAAGAATATACAAGTTGTTAACTCTTGGCGCTCTCAGCATAATCCACTCTTTTGGAATCACAATGTCGGGTTTCAGAATAAAGCAAGATTTATCATCGAAGTGCACAGAAAACTGCTTGTCACAAATCTGACTGACACTTAACAAATTATAGCCAATCTACTTCACGTAAGATATTGTTTCAAAGCTTACAATCCCATTGCTCACACTTCCTTCCATCGTGATATAACCTCCCTTATTACCCGTAAACGCTACATATCCTCCATTCACATTCTTTATGTTGAATAAAAGCGCTAAGTTTCCTGTCATGTGCCCAGAATCTCCACTATCAACAATCCAAAGACTGCTAACAGGGCCAGCTGGAGCTCCCTGCACCAAACAAAGAAGTGATTACATTTTTCGGGGGACCCAAGCCTGCTTGGTCTTGGGTCTTTGAATGTTAAGCTTCAAAGAATCTTTTTCAACCACTTTTGGTTTAGAATCGATCTTTTTCTGATCGTTCAAACCTTTCTCTTCTTTTACATTTGTAGTTGAGGTGGAAGCACCCAGAGAACCCACTGGTGACCAAAGTTGTTCATAACGTTTTAGAATCCTAATCTGAGACTTTTGAGGCACAGCAGGTTTCTTAATGTCGTTCTCAAACAAAACGTTCTTGGTTACCTTCTTTGATTTAACAGATTTAGGTCCAACTTAAAACTTAACAGCAAGTTTAGGAACAACCTTTTGTTTGTCAGTAGTTGAGTTCACCACTGGTTTTTTTAAGTGTTTCTCCATGGCAATCTTGTTTCGATAATCATAAACAACTTGACGACTTTCCCTCTTTTGAAAATATCGACTTTGATTGTAAAGAGGTGGTCTGTGAGGGATGAAGTGTCATTGTGGATATCTATGATTATCGACTGGACTTTGATATGGTTGCCTATGCTCAATTTCGTGCCTCTTATGTCGCACATACGGATAGTGAGCAAGTAAATGCCCTCTCTCTATGCATTTGTAACATGCACGGTACTCTTCAAATACATTCTTAGCTCCCGGCTTAGCATATGAGGTGATCAGAAATTGATCATCCACACATCTTCATCTCAAACTCATTGGAGCTGGGTCCTTTGAGTAAGCCGACTCTAAAAATGCATTCGCCTTTTCCTTAGGCTTGATGAATTCAGTGACATGAACCTTGGGTTCTTTTGGAGTATCACAATGTAATTTCTTCAAAAGTTCTGGAGGAATATCATTGGTCCTTTCGTTCTTAGGAAACCAAATTGTACTTTCCTGCCAGATTTTGTCAATTTTCGAATAATTTGCAAATTTAATCGGATACTCCTCATCAGAGATGGTCTTATCGGATCCTACCATCCGATAGAACACTTTGACAAGTTTGTCTACTGAATCATCTTTCTCAATCTTTTTCACATTATTAGTAACTAATTGATTCTTTCGATGTGCATTAGCCTGAGGATGAGAAAACTGTGAAGGCGACACTGGCTCAGTAGTGATGATGTGATTTTCCAAAGGAACATCACTATCTTCTGTCGGTTTCTCATCTTTAGTGTCTGAATCATCAGTCACTGCGACCACTCTCTCATCATTCAGTCCAAGAATCGGTCTCACATCAGAATGTGGATCTCCAACACTAGAAGTATTGGATTCATTGTCTGATGTGGAGTCCGCCCTAACTGAACTCTCCAGTGTTACTGTGTTGAAGTTATGGTTCTCAAACAACACTGGAGATGGAACAAATTTGTAGTTTGCACTACCGGACTGTGATGGTTCCTCTATAATGTGATCAACAACATAAGCAATGTGCTTATAACTCTCCAACTTCTTATTGACTTTTTCAGCAAAACACTTGACAGTTGCCATTTCCAGTTTAATATTTTCAAGTTCATTTATGTAGTTGTTAATGGCAAGTTGTTTTAAAGCAAGGGTTTTCTTTAGTTCAGAAATGTCTTTCTTATACCCTTCAAGTGTTTTGTTAAACTCAAAATAATCCTTACGATGAGACTAAATGTTGATTCTAGCACTCTCAAGGTTAACCATGAGTTGCTTGTTTTCTTCAGTCGTTCTATCGCAAGTACCACAATACTTATCACTATTCATGTCAGTTGTGGATTCAGAACATACCGGTTTTGGAACATCAGTCATAGCCATCAAAGTGAAATGAGCCTCCTTTCCTGCGAAGAACTTGGAGTAGTAAATTTTGGTGAAGGCATCATCAACAATACATGATTTCCTCGTCATCAAGAAATCAGCTTCAGCTAGCAACTGATCAATATCATCATCCAAAGAATTAGCACTCCATGCTGAATCAGCTTCACTCTCAGAGTTAGAATACACAGATTCGGGTTCATCAGGAACTTCTGTGACAGAATCAATAATAATTCCTGAAACCTTCTCTTCAGTAAGCTCTTCAATCTTCTCAGCAACAGAAATCGGAGTATCTTCGATTATCTCCTCAATCACTACCTCAGACACCTTCTCAGATTCCAAAACTACTTCATCTATCACCGGCTCCTCAATATCCACCTTATTAGCATAATAAGCTACATTCCCAGTAGTGATCTCCTCAACTCCCAATTGCATCCCCGTCCAGTCATAACCTTCATCCATTTGTATCACCAATGCCTGATTTTGGGTTTCAGTTTGGCTATTTGGTATGGAAATTGGAATAATGTTTCTGGTTGGGTTATTTAGAGTTTGAGTTTGAGTTTGGTTGGGTGTAGTTGTTTGTCTGGTATTGGTGTTATGTGAGGTGTTTTGTCGGTTTTGATAATTGTTTTGTTGTGGATAGGTATTGTTGTTTTGGCTCTAGTATGTTACCTGGTTCTGTGATTGGCAGTATTGATAGTTTGAGTTAAAAGGATTCCTGTTACCTTGCTGCACCGGTTGTGTGCATTCTCTCTTGAAATGACCTCTACCACCACAGTTGAAACAAGTGACTTTGGCTTTGTTGAAGCCATATGTGGTGTTTGGTGAGGTTGCCAAGTCAGTCCTACAGGTCTTCTCAATAAACTTTGTCGCCCTTCTCATTACACTGGCGAACGCCCATTGAATATCAATAAGCTCCATCTCCTCCTTATCAATCTATGCATAATCTTCATTAGTCAAACAATTGTTTACGATTAGACTCACCACCAGTCCATTATAAAATGCAACCATTGCTGAAACCAAGCAATGTGTTGCTGAGCAACTTCAATGGTAACATTATCCATGTTGGAAGTTTCCAACACAATAGGACTTTGGCTAGATGAAGCTTGTGGTGATGGTGGAACATATTGTTGTTGTTGGGGTGTGCTAGATGTGTAATATGAGGTGGACATTGAAGATTGTGATGGAATGTAAGAATTTGTGTTGGAGTTTGGTGGATAGGTTGAGGTTTGAGCAAGATAGTTGATGGGTTGTCTTGGAGGTTCAATAACACTCGACACACAAGCTATATGTGGCGCAACATTACCTGCAACACTTGAACCGGTCACAAAAGTGGATGAAGAGGCATGATGCCTTCACCAATCGTTCCAAGCCTTCCCCCTTCAATTAATCCTCTCCAACTCTAGTTCAAGCTGATGTGGTCGATCGCCTTTGATCTATGGCGGCTGATATGTCTGACTTCGATCCAATGCCCCTCTTTAATATATTTCCGTGATATAGATTGTGATGAAGGGTTTTTATTGGACCCTCAAAATTCCTCTTTGTTTTTTTTGTGTTACTCTACTCACGAGACAAAGTCCAAATGGACTTTAAGTCCATATTTATTATTATTATTATTATAGATAATATTATACTCGGTGCTTTAGACTCGGTGTTCTTGACTTGACCAAAGTTTATCGTCTACGCTCCAATGTCTATGAACGCCTCCTCTCAAGTGTTGGTGTCTTGATTAAAATTCTTTCATTTTGAGCTCATTCTCTCCAAACACCTATAAAATAATAAAATACATAAATACATAATAGAAACGACACAAAACGAATAAAAACTTGACCAAATAATATACAAAATACATAGGAAAAGAGATGTGTTTTGCAATACATCAAACATCCCCACACTTAAACCTTTTTCGTCCCCGAAAAAGACTGCAATGGAATCATAATCAGGACTCTCGGTTTCAAAAAAATTTAGGTGCATTAATTAAGATTTATTCACGTATAAACTAAAATTGTCGGTATTGTTGTCCACCTAAACCCAACCACCAGCTAATTAAGCCCCATTCATGTAAAGCAATTAAGTTCATATTATTACAATCAATCTATGGGTCTCACACTCAAGATATCCAGCTTCACCTACTCCCACCTTAAGCTTTCAAAGTAAAGGTTAAACCATATAGATTTACCAACCACTGTAAACTAAACTCCCTAATGTATTAGAAATTAAATTTATGATGGATGATGGATGAAGTGTTTGAGCTTAGATATATATATTTTTTCTTTTTTTTTTCATACCTAACCCAGAGGTTGTCTCAATCAGAGTCACTATCCCCAAGAGCGATAGCATGAGCTTCGGTATTTTTTTTTTAATTATATTATCTAGCTCAATTGATGGACATATGGATTTTTTTTTTTTTTTTTTTGCAAGCGCCACTTTTCATCGGATTTATTCTCATAAAAAGAATCAAGTGTGCCATTTAATTAATAATACATATGGGCTTTCAACCAACAGTGGTACCTCTAATTACTATCAGCGATTTCAGTTCCACCGTTTCTCCTAAGATGAGAACCCACAAGATATCATGATTATTAAGGTATATTAAGACAATCATGCGACCTTTCAAAGCTAGCTGGGCCTACCGACACATCTTATGTAACACCCTGCCCCTCTCACCACCAATATTGTTCGCTTTGCCCCGATGGGTTGCACATCCAGAGCTCACGGATTTTTTTTGGTCACCCCGGTGGAGACTTCCCAGGAGGTCACCCATCCTGATACTACTCCCACCTGAGCACGCTTAACTATGGAGTTCTCCTCTCATCCACTAGCATTAAGCCCCAAAACGCGTTGGTGATTTAAGAGGCTTTGGATTACTTATGAACCAAGGATCTCTCCTGGCCACGGTCGATGTGGGATTTGCCTAGGGTGTCATACAAAGGTCCATGTTAATCTCCCATAAATCAGTACTGTTACAATCACCCCCCCTTAGGGACTCATCGTCCTCGATGAGGTTTGCCCCACCATCCCGAACGGCACAGGAGTGGCTCTGATACCATCTGTAACATCCGGCCCCTCTCACCACCAATATTGTCCGCTTTGCCCCGATGGGTTGCACATCCAGAGCTCACGGATTTGTTTTTGGTCACCCCGGTAGAGACTTCCCAGGAGGTCACCCATCCTGATACTACTCCCACCTGAGAACGCTTAACTGTGGAGTTCTCCTCTCATCCACTAGCATTAAGCCCCAAAACGCGTTGGTGATTTAAGAGGCTTTGGATTACTTATGAACCAAGGATCTCTCCTGGCCACGGTCGATGTGGGATTTGCCTAGGATGTCATACAAAGGTCCATGTTAATCTCCCAGAAATCAGTACTGTTACAATCACCCCCCCCCCCCCTTAGAGACTCATCGTCCTTGATGAGGTTTGCCTCACCATCCCGAACGGCACAGGAGTGGCTCTGATACCATTTGTAACATCCGGCCCCTCTCATCACCAATATTGTTCGCTTTGCCCCGATGGGTTGCACATCCAGAGCTCACAGATTTGTTTTTGGTCACCCCGGTGGAGACTTCCTAGGAGGTCACCCATCCTGATACTACTCCCACCTGAGCACGCTTAACTGTGGAGTTCTCCTCTCATCCACTAGCATTAAGCCCCAAAACGCGTTGGTGATTTAAGAGGCTTTGGATTACTTATGAACCAAGGATCTCTCCTGGCCACGGTCGATGTGGGATTTGCCTAGGGTGTCATACAAAGGTCCATGTTAATCTCCCAGAAATCTGTACTGTTACATCTTAAGCAAACACGCTTTCAATCTAATTATATTCTCATATATATAATATTTTGAAAACCAAAAATCCCAATTTTACTATCATTTTCCATATAAAATGCACAAAAGATCAGGGACATTTTTCAATTTTTTTTTTTTGGATTTTTTTTTGGATTTTTAAAATTTATGACTCAAACTATCTAAAAATAAAACAAAGTTTCCATCCCCACATTTGAACGACACATTGTCCTCAATGTAAGAGCAGAATAAAATAAAGCAGAAATGAAAAAAAATACAACAAAAAGGAACAGACTCCCCTGAATATAAGCGATGTAGCTGCAAGCGATCTGAAGCTATCCTTCTAAACCAGGCTGTATAGCATTTCATTTGCGCCCTTTGACTCAAACCTGACAAATAAAAAGTAAAAAGAAAATACAAAAACAAATGGTTGCCTTAAATGATTGTTGGGTCGTCTCCACCCGAATGGAGATTGAGTACGGGTGGCTAGATCCAAACCTGCAATAAAATATATTAGACAAACCAATGACTCAAACCTAACTCTCTCCATCATCCCCACACTTGAAGGGAAGATACCCCCAAAGAGAGTTAAGAGAAAACTAACTCAAAATAAAAATAAAAGACTAAAAAAAATACAGACTCAACCGACTCAATATACAAAAATGCAGGAAACGTACTTGAAAGGCAAAATAGTGGAATGTGGTGGGTGATGGTAAAATATGTGGTAAAATGGCTGTGAACGGTGGTGGAAGAAAACCGGGTAATTATTGTTCGTGTATAGCGAACAGGTCATCCCAGGCTCCTCGCATGACGCGAAGAACCGTTTTTTCACAAAAAGTTAATAAAATTTAATGTTTAGAAAAAAAAAATTCTTATTACCCAAACCTCTACTAAAAATCCCAATTATAAAATATATAATTAACCACATGGGATTCGTTCATGGTGTAATTTTTCTTGCCTAAGCAAACACGAAAACCTGCAAAACGACTTAAAAATTAAAAATAATAACAAAATACAAAGAAACTTCAAACATACTACAAACTCTACAACTGGGTTTTCATGCAGTTTCAATCAGGTGGCTTATATTTTATCAGTCCCATATCCAACGTGTTTAATTCTTTTTTTTCACCATTATTCATCGAGAAATAGTTGGTGAATTTAAAAATATGTTTGAAAAACTCATACGCGTTGGGCCACCTATCCCTATACTTACGTGGACCAAAACTGAAGTTTAGCGTGTACTGTTGGCCCCCCTTATCCCGTGTGTGGTCTGCTACAGTCTTTCTTCCTGCCATCACTGCATACAAAAACTAAAAAAACACGATCACGGGCACCAGATATATAAAGAAAACAAAAATAAAATAAAACACACAAAAACAAAAAGACACACAAGCACACAAAAAGAAAATAAAAACTACGACTCTCTAGACACACTAAAAAAACAAAAAGACTCAAATAAGACCAATTAATCAGTGAAGTCCTAATCAAAGCTAGTTTCGCAATCGCCAAGTGTCCCCGGCAACGGCGCCAAAAACTTGATGTGCTAGGTATGGTCTAAAAATAACTACCTAACCTAGACACCTAGTAATATAAAACAGACTCAACTAAACTAGACCACACGACAGGCAAGTGTACCTATCAATGCAATACAGACTAAGTAAGTCCGAGTATCGAACCCACAGGACACTAATAGAAACCAAAACTAGACTCGACTAAGACTTAAACTAAATGATTTTTAAAATGGTTTTTGGATTTTTTTTAATAATTAAATAAAATAAATAAATAAATAAGATAAATAGGCAGCAAAGATAATTGAGGAAAATATCAGGATAGGAAGGCAACTACCTAAGTCAAGAATCCTACATGAAAACACACAACTTTCGGTAATGGAAAACTGAATGGCTTACCAGATTCTAAAGATAACTTAAGAAACCCTAAGACGTGCTAGATCTCCTCCCGGTCTCACCAACACACCCCAAAGAATCCTAAAGAATAAAACACTGGCTATCAAGCTCGGATCACCTCCCGGTCTCACCTAACTAAGAATGTAAAGGTACTCGAATGACTCGATCACCTCCCGGTCTCTCTAATCACAATACACCCGAAGATGTAGAGGAGTAATCTAATTGGGTTAACTATGACTTGGAATTGCAAGAAACTAAAGACAACTAGGATAGGATCACCTCTCGGTCTCACCCAAAACCTAACACTTAAAGCTCTAGACAACCCAACACTCCATCACCTCTCGGTCTCAAGAATGGAAGAATACCTAAGTCCTCTAAATTCTCTTATCAAGTTCCTATGGCTTTCGTGCACAAAACCATAAACTAATCTACGATCACAAAGCAATCAACCCTAATAATCATCCAAACATGAAAAACATTCACTAAGACCATTATGGAACTCTCATAAATAATAAATTAGACTTAAGTACGCACACACATCATAACAAACACCAACTAAATCGTTACCAAAACATTAACCATTCAAAATAATCCATAAAACCGAAAGCTATAAATTAACACGCAGTCATCATACAACCTAGGTAGTCATAAAATATTTAGCCAATAATAGTCATGGAGAACGAGAAAAACATAGGTTCAAAATAATAATATCACATATTAGTGAGTATTTGAGAACACAAAGTAATCATAAATCGAAACTAATGTTTGAGGTAAACGAACCCAAGCCTTCACCAATCGTTCCAAGCCTTCCCCCTTCAATTAATCCTCTCCAACTCTAGTTCTAGCTGCTGTGGTCGATCGCCTTTGATCTCTGGCGGCTGACTTCTGCTTCTTTCAATCCAATGCCCCTCTTTAATATATTTCCGTGATATATATTGTGATGAAGTGTTTTTTATTGGGCCCTCAAAATTCCTCTTTGTTTTTTTTTTTTTTTTTTTTTGTGTTACTCCACTCACGAGACAAAGTCCAAATGGACTTTAAGTCCATATTTATTTTATTATTATTATTATTATTATTATAATAGATAATATTATACTCGGTGCTCTAGACTCGGGTGTTCTTGACTTGCCAAAGTTTATCATCTACGCTCCAACGTCCATGAACGCCTCCTCTCAAGTGTTGGTGTCTTGATTAAAATTCTTTCATTTTTGAGCTCATTCTCTCCAAACACCTATAAAATAATGTAGATGCATTTTGTGCGACTAATGCTTTGGATTACTATTAACATATGTTTTGTGTTCTATCGAATGGGCGAAGGAGATAATAGTGGGCGAATGAACAATTCAGAAGGTGCGAAGGAGAGATAGGAGGGCGAATGTAGATTAGATGTTAAGGTATAGCTTGGTTCGACCATGGTGTTTGGGCGAACCTGCACATTCGACAAAGCAATATGGGCGAATGTGCAGGCCTATAAATAGGTTAAGCTCGTTTTTGAATGTAGTTGTTGGTCATTTTATTGCCTCCTGTTTTGTGTCTCTCCCTAGTGTTTGTGTCAACTTATTTTCACGTCTGATTTGATTGTAAACATTATTAAAACGTGTAATTCAAGTTGTTTATGAATGAGAAAAAGCTTTGAAAGATGATTTCTGTGTTTTGATTGTTTGATTATCATTTTGTGATTGATTCAGGGATTCTGCACCTGAATCAAACTTGTTTGATCAATATCTTTGTAGATTTGACGATCCTAAGCGCAAACAAAGTGGTATCAGAGCCATTATGGATCAAACAACCACAAATTAATAATTTTACAGCTGATTTGGACCCTATTTTGATCAAAAACTTTCTGTTTTCATTGACAAAACTGAATTGGTGATAATTTGATTGATTAGAGCTTGTTTTCATGGATAAAATTGTAACACCCCAACCGATGGCGGAATCATCGAGGTGTCACGTAGTGACGATTGTTCAAAAGCACGTGGTACTAAAATGTAAATATATTATTGAATAATTTAAATTGTCTTACATGGATGAAATGGGAAAAATACATAAGTCTGAACAAAACATGAAATTTGAAATAAATTATTAAAAGCAAGCACTAAAATCCAATGCTATGGAACTAAGATCAAACTGCACCTGAAACATGTACAAAATAAGTTTTGGTCAACATATGAAATGTTGGTGAGCATTCCTAGTTTTAATATATATAGTAAGTTGGAAAATGTTATACAATTCAAGTGCAAAGCTACAGTGCATTTATGTAAACTATGTATCATACAAATGAGCGAAATCAATCCTGTGACTGTATAAGGTACTAAATGAACGGCGGTGTACTTATCCAATAAATGGATAAAAACTTAACAATGACCACGGATTCTCCGATGAAAAAGGGGGAGAATCAACCTAGGCGGGTTGTCAATCCAATAGCGCTATCCAATGTTAAGGTCGGCTTGTACCATGTTAATGATTTCACTAAGTACAAATGTAATCCACATGTATTGTCTAAGCATAAAGCACGTTGTAAGCAATGCACATAGTACTAGAATTGTATTGTAAAAATGTAAATTTGTATTTGAAATTGTAATAATGTACATGTAACACCCCAAAAATGAATAAAAGCAAAAAGGGGATAGGAATACTCACTTTCGCCAAATGACTAGATGACTAAGCGAGCGTGAAAATGCGAGCAATCCAAAGGTTCAACAACGAAACTAGTCCAATTTAGAAGAAAAGAAACCGAATAGGAAAAAGTATCCAGCTTCCAATTCGCCAATTACAAGAGCTTATAATTAAAGCTTCAAATGTAGAAGTAATATACTCTAGAAGAAAGATATGAGGGAGAGTTTAATCGAACTGAAACAATTGAATTAGAGGTGCAAAGTGTAATGGGTCATAGGTGGGTTTTTATACTAGTTTTGGATTCAATTAGCCATTAAAATTGGTCAACACCATAAAGTAAGGTTTTATGATGAATTGAATATTTGACTAGGACTTTGACTGTTTGACTAAGACTTTGACTAGGACATTGACTGGGACTTTGACTGAGACTGTCTTAGCGGACCGCGAGGGCTAAAAAAAATAATTTTTCTAATTTAATCAACTTTAAGTTATAGACTTGTTTCCTTCTGTTTCTAAGTTGTTTTAGGACCGAAAATTAAGGGCTTTGAGTATCAAGGTCTGAAACATACGTGCTCGGGGTGTAGATGTGAGTATAAAACGTGCATACTTTTACTTATAAAACATTATAAGTTTTATTAAATTGTGAATTTTGGTCCTATTAAAATACAAGGGTTAAAACTGGAAATTTTGAAATAGTTGAGGAACCAATTATGCACATTTATGAAGAGTGAAGGGTGCAGGTTGTCACAGTCTCCCCTACTTTAGAAAATTTTGTCCCGAAATTACTTTCAAGTGAAGGTTTCCATGAAACAAAAGACATTAGTAAAAAAGCAAGTAGATTTTAAGAAATGCATCAGCCATGATTTGACAAAGTTTGAAGTAGTTGTTTAATACCCAAAATAAGAGTTTGAAAATCCTTAAAATTTGACCCAAGGTTAGAGAATTAAGAGTTTATAATGCGCAAGGTTTGGGAAAAGTATGTAACTGGTTAGGGCAGGGTAGTGTTATAGTAGCTTCCCTTACTTTAGAGAAGTTTCTGACCGAACTTTATTAAGGACGTGCAACAGGATTTCGACTAACAGAGAGTGTAAGAGTATACAAGGTTTGTGTTTTTTGTTTGGATGGTCCAGAGAAAGACTCTAGGAAATCGAATTGAAGCTCGTGTAAGAACATTCTTATCGACAATGCTAGCTATTAGTCAACGATCTAATAAAGAGATAGTAATGGGTAGGTTATTGGTCAGACTCCTAGTCCGCTCCCGCAGTATCGCTCGTGCTTATATATAGGGTGTACCGCAGCTAACCCACCACACTACTGATACTTTGGACTGGTACTGATTGTCTACCAATAGCCTAAGTAGAATCACACACCACCCCCATGTACCTGTAAATCCATGATTGCGTTCCGGACCGTAATCATCGATTTACCTTACACTAGGGTGCTATGCTTTTCCATAACACTAACATAAGCAATACAAGAAATAATGCGTGCAACCAAAATGTGTTAAGTAGTAGATACTGCTCAAGTATAAGATGCGGTTAGAGGTTCTTCCCTTTCAGGTTCACCTTTTAACCGTAATGAGATTAATGTGTAAGTATAAGACATGATTAGGGGTTCTTCACCTTTCGGGTTCACCCTTAACCGGTAAACTTTTGTTCACATCATTGGGCTCTAAACAACCATATTGATAAACTCTGAAGATTACACCGTTCCCCTTGGGTTAGAGGAATACTTTGAACCGAGTCGTACATGGGAACTGGCTTAGATCTCATACGAGCTATCAATTAGTATGTTCGTTGGTCATGATGATGAACAAAATAATGTAAAGTATAACAGAGTTTTGCTCACAAAAAAAAAATATGCATACCAAATATGCGTTCAAGTAAGTATATAAGTATAGCATAAAATTTCGATTGAAAGAATAGCATAACGTAAATCGAGTAAATCGCACAATTTGCACAAAATGAAAGTAAACGAGTTAAATTAATGCTCAAAACTAGTGTTGTAAGAATAACTAGTGCGAGAATAGTTGCGAATAGCGCGTGAAAATAACTACCAACAAAAGAATAATACAAAAATAATAAGATAATGTACGAACGTAACTATAAATAGAATGGTGTAAAAAAAATAATGAAATTTACTGTAAATGAAAGTGCGCAGAACAGACGTATAGTCTACTGGTATGAGGATAACTTTTTGGAAACCGAAGAATGTTTTAAGTTCAAAACAGGTTCACTTGAAAAGATTTCGTAGGTACACATTTTCATGTGTTTACGAGAAGTCGAGTTTGAAAAATGTTATAAGGCTCATTATTAGTTGCAAGTTTCTCCCGAAAACATATATTGGATACGTCATATGAGAACAAAATGTTTACATTTGATTTGTAAAATATGCAATGCAAGTTTATAAAATGCAAGATGAAACCATTTCATGAAGTGTGTGTAAATCTAATGTGTTTCGGAAGACCAAGATTTAAAATGATGTGAAGGTTGTGTATGATCCCAGATGTCTTGACGAATTTTGGAAAATAAAATTTTCTGTATTTAAACATTTCTTTAACTTGTGGGTTGAAAATTCGGAAATTTTTAATTGTTATGAAATGTTGAGAAAATCGAAGTGTCACCCGTTAAGACTGGGTAAACTTGAAACCTTTTAAATTTTCAAACTTTTACAAAATTTATACATTGAAAGATCATTTATTTGTAGGATCGTTAAGGCATCTCTTTGGGCTCATAGCGGGCTATTTGTTTCAAGGCACAAGGTGTATGAAAAGTGTGTTCTAATTTGGCGAATAGGCTTTGAGAAAAGACTTATAGAATAAGTTGTCAAATTAATCGTTTTAGAGAGTAGTGTACTAGTGCGTATCGTGTAGGTAGGCATTTATGTATGAGTTTAGTCTGACTAAGAAGTTCTAACTAATGGTAGTTAGCAATGGCTTAGGAGACTGGGTGCAGCAATATTAGTATTAGGTATATAAGGATGTACTGTGACTTCGATCAAGTAAGTTTGTAAACATGAAGGTATAAAACAGGTTGAAATAATAAGTTTGGAAAAACCATGTTCATTTTTAATTGTATGATGACGCAACATTCCTAAAATCAGGATGTGATCAAAGTTAAACACATAGTTTAAAACTTAAGTCGTGGGTAAAAATGTTTTAACGCAAAACGAGTAATGCCTTATAGTGTAAAAATCATGAGCATAAGTGAAATAGTGTAAGCTTTAAGGCGATAATATATCGAACAAAAGTTTTAGTAATGATGATAAGGGGTTCAAAAGCGAATGATCAATGAATAATGGCATATGAAACATCAAGTGATTTAAATGGAATCTTCAAATGATAAACAACCATAAATATCAATGATATAAAACATTGGAATTGTTTCCATAGGAAACTTTGACTAACTAAAGTAATTAAAATGTTATTAGTGACTTGTGGGGGCGTACTTTAGCCTATAAGTGAATACTCATCCCGAGAGTTCCCAGGTCGGCATACGGGTCCCTCGTCTGATTGGGATTTATACAAAATACCAGGCCTAGATAAAAAACTCAGGATACAGGCGCTCACCCTTCCAGATTGCACGTGCCCCAACACTAGTGAATTCCAAACTTTAGCGAGATTAAAAACGAGATGCAAAAATAGATCCTTGAGATTTGGATTTCACTCCTAACTCAAAGATGTATTTCAAAATTGAAAACGATTGTGGAATGAAACCAATTAATAAGTTAAGGATATCACTCCCAGCTTAGTGGTTAAGTTCATTTTTGAAAGAAATACTCTTTGAGGTGTGGATGTCAGTCCTATCTCAAAGATATATTCCTAAGATAAATAACATAGAGAGGAGTGAAACTAATCACCAAGGTATGGATGTCACTCCTAACTTGGTGATATCGTTTCGTTTGTGAAATACGAGTATCTTCTTCTCTAAACAAAACACCGAAAGAATAACGAGAAATAATCATAGCGAAAATATCTTGAAAGAAATAATAGGATAAAGAGAAATAAACACGAGAGGACTCGTGAATGTAAGCTTGGTTATAGACTAGGCTAAAAGGCATTCTAATAACCTAATTCCCTATAACCATGGCTCTGATACCAATCTGTAACACCCCAACCGATGGCGGAATCATCGAGGTGTCACGTAGTGACGATTGTTCAAAAGCACGTGGTACTAAAATGTAAATATATTATTGAATAATTTAAATTGTCTTACATGGATGAAATGGGAAAAATACATAAGTCTGAACAAAACATGAAATTTGAAATAAATTATTAAAAGCAAGCACTAAAATCCAATGCTATGGAACTAAGATCAAACTGCACCTGAAACATGTACAAAATAAGTTTTGGTCAACATATGAAATGTTGGTGAGCATTCCTAGTTTTAATATATATAGTAAGTTGGAAAATGTTATACAATTCAAGTGCAAAGCTACAGTGCATTTATGTAAACTATGTATCATACAAATGAGCGAAATCAATCCTGTGACTGTATAAGGTACTAAATGAACGGCGGTGTACTTATCCAATAAATGGATAAAAACTTAACAATGACCACGGATTCTCCGATGAAAAAGGGGGAGAATCAACCTAGGCGGGTTGTCAATCCAATAGCGCTATCCAATGTTAAGGTCGGCTTGTACCATGTTAATGATTTCACTAAGTACAAATGTAATCCACATGTATTGTCTAAGCATAAAGCACGTTGTAAGCAATGCACATAGTACTAGAATTGTATTGTAAAAATGTAAATTTGTATTTGAAATTGTAATAATGTACATGTAACACCCCAAAAATGAATAAAAGCAAAAAGGGGATAGGAATACTCACTTTCGCCAAATGACTAGATGACTAAGCGAGCGTGAAAATGCGAGCAATCCAAAGGTTCAACAACGAAACTAGTCCAATTTAGAAGAAAAGAAACCGAATAGGAAAAAATATCCAGCTTCCAATTCGCCAATTACAAGAGCTTATAATTAAAGCTTCAAATGTAGAAGTAATATACTCTAGAAGAAAGATATGAGAGAGAGTTTAATCGAACTGAAACAATTGAATTAGAGGTGCAAAGTGTAATGGGTCATAGGTGGGTTTTTATACTAGTTTTGGATTCAATTAGCCATTAAAATTGGTCAACACCATAAAGTAAGGTTTTATGATGAATTGAATATTTGACTAGGACTTTGACTGTTTGACTAAGACTTTGACTAGGACATTGACTGGGACTTTGACTGAGACTGTCTTAGCGGACTGCGAGGGCTAAAAAAAATAATTTTTCTAATTTAATCAATTTTAAGTTATAGACTTGTTTCCTTCTGTTTCTAAGTTGTTTTAGGACCGAAAATTAAGGGCTTTGAGTATCAAGGTCTGAAACATACGTGCTCGGGTGTAGATGTGAGTATAAAACGTGCATACTTTTACTTATAAAAAATTATAAGTTTTATTAAATTGTGAATTTTGGTCCTATTAAAATACAAGGGTTAAAACTGGAAATTTTGAAATAGTTGAGGAACCAATTATGCACATTTATGAAGAGTGAAGGGTGCAGGTTGTCACAAAAATGCATAATTCTCTTTGATAAACTTGTTCCAAATCAAATCCGAATCAAAACCTGATTAGAATCATCAAATTCTTTCAACTTTTGAAAAATTTGATCAAAATTAACTGATTTTCAAAGAATAACCGTTTTTGAAAGTGCAGGGTCGAACCTAGGGAGAATGGACGAACGTGTGTGTTAAACGGTCGAACCAAAGGATTTTTGGTCGAAGGTGGTGTTTTAACTGGTCGAACCTAGAGTTTGTTAGTGTATTGGTGTACATTCGACCATTCGGACGGTCGAAGGTGAAATTCAAACGGTCGAAAGAGGGTTTAAACGGTCGAAAGTGATTTGTGTTTGTTATATTTCTCATTCGTATCTTTTAAAACGGTCGGGAGAACAATTTTACTCATTCGACCACTCGACTCATACGAAGGAGAAATCTGTTTAAAACTTTTCTAATCTTTTCGTGTTAAATCATTTTCAGATCAAGATGTGGAACTTTCTGTTAGGATCTGAGTTTGATTGTTTTGATTATGTTTAACTAAGAATGATAAGAGTGATATGAATATAGATGGAAAGTGCAGCGGAATGATAACCTATTAATCAAAACATGAGAGTAATTGTTTTCTGATCGAATGCTTTCATTTATCTAAAAGATTACAATCATACAAGTACTCCCCCTCAGCCTGATCACACAGTGATTGTTTGTCCGAGAGAATGTTTGTGTGTGTGATGCAATAGAACAGTACAAGCACTGTTCTATTTATAGACAAACCTAAACCACTTATGACCTAGGCTGACGTCACCTTAAGACAGTGACCTCTAATAGAATAACAAACATAAAACATCTGCCTATTACAAACTACTGTTACATTGAAAACACTGAAGGTAAACTACTGTTGTAGGAAAACTCTGATGGTCTTGTATCCTCTGCTGGAGCCTAAGTGCTGTTGGCTCCAGCAGTGCTTTAGTCTTCAGTACTTGGATCAGCAGTTGTTCTTCATCAGACCTTTGGTCAGCGGTTGTTCTTCATCAGTGTTTATTCAGCAGTCCTTTGTATCAGCAGTTGTTATAGTAGTTGTTTGGATGGAACAGTTGTTAGAGTCGGTAGTCTTTTGGGAGAAGTATGTTGTAAGGACTGTTTATTGTGTGGATCAACTGTTAGCATGTTTTGGCTTTTCAATCATCTGTTCTTCTCCAGGTCAGCAGACCCAACAATCTCCCCCTAGAACAGATGATGCCAAAACTCAGCTTTATTTACTTATCTTTATTCCTCATCAGACTTTCTCTGATTTGACCTTTGAATTGTAGTTCAAAGTTCAGAGCAAATAAGTCTTCTTCATCTCTTTCAAGCTCTAGATTTAGCAATGTTTGAAGATCATTTGCACATAGGCTGTATGCATCATCCATGCTAATTTTCTGAACTCTTCCATCTGACCTGAGCAGAGTCAATTCATGGTTGTCTTTGTTGACTTTCCCTTTTAGAATTTTTGAGTCAGTGGATTTGCTGAGATGAACTTTTATATGGGATGAGTTAGGTGATGGAGGTCTTCCAATGAGTTCCCTGAGTTTCTCTGTTGTGGGATCAGAGAAGAAATGTATTTGATTGAAGAGCCCTTCTTTGATAAATGTATCAGCAAACTTCTTCTTATCTTCTTCTGACATTTCTTTCTTTTTCTTGAACTGTCTTCTTGTAGCAGCTGATAGATCAGAAGTTTCAAGTAAGCTGTCTAAGGTAAAAGTCTGTTGGGGTCTCTTCATCAGTGGCTCATCAGGATAGACATGTTTTCTAGGTAGGCTGGGATCCTTCTTTCTGTTTTCTTCAAGACTCTTGTATGTCTCAACCAGCCTCAGCTCAGACCATCTAGAAACAGACCTCATCTCCCCATAATTAGCAGCTACTATCTCTTGTCTCATTCTTTTAAACTTTAAGGCTCTGACTGGGTCTCTGCCTTTGCCAAAATTAGGAGTAGAGACTTTAGCTTTGGGGTCTTTGGCCAACTCTTCTATTCTGAGAAGTTCTTCTCTTAGTGCATGAGTGGTCCAGCCAGCAAACTGCTTTTTGGTTGCTTTATATGGCTTGGTTGCCAAAATCTGTTCCAGAAGAGAATCCCTAACCTCCTTTCCCAAGTCAACACTGAGAGGCATGGAAGACATGGAGTTGCTCAGGGTCTTAGAAAAGTCCTCAATCCTTCTGAGTTCGCTAAGCTCTGCTGAATGGATGCCCTGAGCAGTCCTGTCATCCTTCCCTTTGCATCTCTCCTTAATGATGGCATCTACCTGTTCACCCTTGTATTTAAGATATGTATCAATGTTTAGGGGAACAGGGAAATTTGGGAGAGAAGGGAAAGACCTGTTAGATGGTTGTTCAGTATTGTAGAAGGATTGTAATTCCCCCTTGAGTAGATCAAGTTCAAGGGGATACTGAACAACCAATGGTGTAATGGTTGGTGGTGGTCTATGGGAACTGAATTTGGATGTGTGTGGTGAGAATGATGAGAGTGGAATAGCTGTAATAGGGGTGGATTGTGCAGTTGAGGTGGTATTTGGTGATGTGTGTATGTTTTCATCCTGTACAACAAAGGTTGATTTTCTCTTCCTTGTGTACAAGATTTTAGGGGATGGTGATTTGGAAGCAGTGGTTGGAGTAACATCTGTTGACCTTTTAGTAGGACCAGCAGATGTTTGGGATTTGGTTGGTGAGGTTTGGGTGTAGATTTGGTGGTTGTATGTTTAGATGTGCTTGTAGGTTTAGGTGCAGTGGTTTGGGGAGCAGTGTTTTGGGCGGTTTCAGTGTTTTGGGTGGCAGTGGATGTAGCAGCAGTGGTTTTGTCAACCGAGGTTTTTAGCTTAGATGGTGGCTTTCTGACATGTCTAGCAGGCATTTTCATCCTTTTTTGAGGATCCCACATCTTCAACCTCCTGCTGTTGTTCCTTCTTGAGGTTCACCAACAACTCTGCTTTAGCTTCCAAGGTGTCAGCCCTTTTTTGTTTGGCCTGAGCAGCCTTTTCAGCTTCTTTGTTTGCAGAGTTGTCTAGTGCTTTGCTTCTATCAGTGGTTTGTTGTGGTGCTGATGGTGTTGCTTGTTGTTGTTGTGGTGGTGCTGTTTGACTAGCCTCTGGTTTGTTGGCAGACTTGGCTTTACCCTTTTTAGAAGGTGGACAACCAAAGGGATCTAGCTTTGGTAGCCTATCTCTGCCACTCTCCCCCTTTTTGGCATCATCAGCCGTGAAGACATCATCATCTTCATCCCTGAGAATGGTGGTAGGGGCAGAGCCAGTGGTCTTCAGCAGGTGATCTTTGATGGCTTTAATGTCTGCATGTGTATCTTTGTACCTTGCATCCACCATGTTTCTGATTTCAGCCATATATGTTTCTTGGGTCTGATCAGCTAGTTTTCTGTGAGTTATGATGATGGGGGAAACGGATTTCCATAGCTCACTAGCTATATCAGCTGTTGATGGTTGACTTTTGGAAAGATCTGCTATGGAACCCAGTATTAGCTTGACATCAGATTTGATGTCAGCTACAGAGGTTTCAATTGCTTGAACTCTGTCCGTCAATTCTTGGTATTTTGACCCATCTCCTAAGTTAATAGGATCATCTGAGTCCCTACCAGTGGTAGTTCTACCTGATTTAGTCCTAATAGGTGAATCAGATGCCCCTTTTTCTTGGTACTGGGGACTTCCAACTGATTTTGGGGACACTATAGTGGCCTTATCAGTTGTTGCCTTCAAGGGAGTCTTAGCTATGTAACCACTGTCCTGGTGTGAGACAATGGTCTCTACATCAGTAGTGGTTGCTCCACTTGAAAACTCACCTAGAGTTTCATTGAACTCAGGTGGTGTAACCTCCTCTACTGTTTGTGGGATGGCAGATTGAATGTTCTCAGGACCAGTTACTTGTGGGGGTATGCTCTCAGTGATAGGTGGAAGAGAGGAACTGGGATTTTCCTGAGATTTCTCAATTGCCTCAAACAGAGGTTGCATGTTTGTGGAACATGATGTGATGGTGAGGGTGGAGGAGTAACAAGAGAATTAGCCCTGGGAGAGGGGCTTGTGAACATTTGGCCAAGTGACTCAAATGTATCATGATGTGTTTCCCCTTGGCTTACAACATGATCCTTTTGGGAGGATTCATGAGGAGTTTGGGCAGGTTGAGGTATGTCCAACTGTTGTGAGGAAGTAACAACAATGGTTTCAGGTTGCTTTGGTGGTGCAACAGAGTTATCTTCTGGTACCTCATCATCCAGAAGTCTCATTTGTGGTTGAGTGGTGGTTTTTGTGGATGGACGTTTTCTTTTGGAGGTGGCTGGTGTGGGTTTCACAGCACTGGATGAAGTGCCATGATCACTAGGAGCAGTGGGCTCAACAACAGAGGTTTTGACAACAGTTGTTGTCTTTGTCCTCTTTGTTTGTGTTTTTGAAACTTTGGACACTTTTGACACTTTTTCTTGGGTGCTTCCACCCAGCATTCTAGTGAAAGTTTCATCAGTTAAGCTTTTCATTTGCATTGCCTCACCCTTTTTGAAAACTTTTTCTGGTAAGGCCTTTTGTAGGATTACACTAAGAATTCTTGGGTAAATTAGAAAAGCATTGTTTGACCCAGACTTAATTGCTTTCACATTTGACACTAGGTCCATGAACAATCCCTGGGAAAGATTGAAGTCAGAGTTTGACAACATGGCATAACCCAGATATTGCATCCTTAATGGGATTTCATTGAAGGATGTGGACTTAGCAGAGACACATAGAAGAAGGGTATGGAAGAAAAATTTCATGACTGGTGGGAAAAACTTTTTGAAAAGAGTTGACCCAGTCATCTGACCATCATACCCTCGTTCTTGAAACTCAGTGTGAAGCTCTGTTTTTGTGAAGGAATCCTTACCTGCCAGGTCATTTAGTGAGAAGGTTGTGGATATGATTTCAGGGGTAATGACGACACTTGTTTCTCCAATTTTGGAAATAATGGAAGTAGGCTTTTTGTCTTGTAATAAGAACTCAGCATTCAACCAGAACTCTTGGAGAGTATCAATGTAGATGGGGGCGTCAGCGGTTAAGATGGGTAGATATTTGGAATTTAGAAGAATGTCAATGGGGAATGGAATGATGTGTTATCACCTGTTTTAACCAGATATGGGAGACAATTGTGGGTGGCTTTGGCTTGAAGATCCATTTTAATGGATTCCGAAGGTGAAAATGAATGAAATCTGATTGAGGGTTTGAGAATGGAGAAGGCGGTTTCAGTATTTTGAATACAATGAGACAGTGTTGTGGTAAAACAGAGTTTTTATAGGCTCAAAAGAAACCGCTGATGTGGCCAAACCTCTGCTTGTAGGAGCAGACGTGGCAATCATCTGATGGATAAACATCTGGTGGAGAACAGCTGTTTTGGCAAACAGCTGATACAAACAGCTGATGGAACCAACTGTTGTAATAATTTTTTTTATTATGTATAGATATAGTATAGATATATAGCGAAACAGTTGTTTTATCTGATCAGATGTTTTGAAACAGATTTTTCAACCAACAGTGGATATGAATGAAACAGTGGTTGTTTTATCTGATCAGATGTTTGAAACAGATTTTTCAACCTAAAAGCTATTTTTAAGGAGAATTTTTTATTTTCTGAAACATAAAAAAAACATTTTTGTTTGTTTAATCCATGTTTAACATACCAATTCTAGAAATCAGATTTGTAAAGGTAGATGTGTCTAAAGCTTTTGTCAACACATCTGCCAACTGGTCCTCTGTTGGAACATGGTGCAGAGAAATCAAACCTTTTTCATAGCTGTCTCTGACAAAATGATGTCTGATGTCAATGTGTTTGGTAGTGGAATGAGAGACTGGATTCTTGATGATATTTTCAGCAGCTTGACTATCTAACATAAGTGGAGTCTGTAGTGCAGTTATCCCAAAATCCAGTAATTGATTTTGAAGCCACATGAGTTGGGCTGTACAGCTTGCAGCAGCAATGTATTCAGCTTCAGCTGTTGAGGTTGAAACAGCTGCCTGCTTTTTGCTTTGCCAGGAGACTAAGGCATTCCCTAGAAATTGGCACCCTCCTGATGTGGACTTTCTTGTGGTGTCACAGCCAGCAAAATCACTATCTGAATAACCTGAAAGCTCAATGTTTCCATTAGCAGGATACCAGATACCAAGTGTGGGAGCACCTTTGAGGTATCTGAATATCCTTTTCACAGCAATAAGGTTTGACTTTCTGGGTGAAGCCTGGGATCTTGCACAGACACAGGTAGCAAACATGATGTCTGGCCTAGATGCAGTTAAGTACAGTAAAGACCCAATCATGCATCTATAATGTGTTTGATCAACCAGTTCATCCTTGTCATCTATAGTGAGTAGCTTGACTGTACTCATGGGTGTACTACATGGCTTACAATCATTCATCTCAAATCTGGTTAATAAATTCTTTACATATTTGTTTTGGTGAATGAATGTGCCATTTTGCAGTTGTTTCACTTGAAGACCATGGAAACACTGAAGTTCACCCATGGCACTCATCTCAAACTCTGCTGTCATGAGTTTTCTGAACTCTTCACACATTTGGTTACATGTGGATCCAAAAATGATGTCATCCACATATATTTGAACAATCATTAAGTTTTTCCCTTTCCATTTTAGAAATAAAGTTTTGTCAATTTTACCTCTTGTGAAGCCAATGGATAAGAGAAATGTGGAAAGAGTTTCATACCAGGCCCTTGGTGCTTGTTTGAGTCCATACAGAGCTTTATTGAGCTTGTAGATATAGTCAGGATGGAATGTGTCTTCAAAACCAGGTGGTTGACATACATAGACTTCCTCCTGAATTTTGCCATAAAGGAAAGCACATTTGATGTCCATCTGATACACCTTTATGTTGTGGTTGACAGCAAAGGCTAAAAATAGTCTGATGGCTTCTAGTCTTGCTACAGGAGCAAAAGTTTCATCATAATCTATTCCTTCTTCTTGTCTGAAGCCTTGAACCACAAGCCTGGCTTTATTCTTGACAACAATACCCCTTTCATCAGTTTTGTTTTTGAAGACCCACTTTGTTCCTATAGGACAAACATCCTTAGGTAATGGTACAAGCTCCCATACTTGTTGTCTTTTAAACTGAAGGAGTTCTTCTTGCATAGCTTCTACCCAACTGTTGTCTTTCAGTGCCTCTTGGTACTTGACAGGTTGTGTGAGAGATAGGAAACCTGCAAAAAGACAGATATTGGAGGATTGGCTTCTTGTGAGCACACCCTCTCTGATGTTGCCAATGATCTGGTCTGGTGGATGAGCTCTTAAGTAGATAAGATCTCCCTGATATGGTATGATGGCATTTTGAGGTGAAGGACAGAGGTTTGGTGACTCTGTTGATGTAACATCTGTTTGCACTTCTGTAGTGCCATCAGATGTTTGGAATGGTAGTGGGGGAATGGGTCCAAGTGGTGTAAAACTGTACTGTCTTTTGTCAATAGATGATTGACTTTTGTCAACAGATGATTGTTCAGTGGTTGTGAGAGGTGAAACAGTGGTTTGAGGGTAAGACTGGCCAACAGTGATTGACTCAGCTATGGCAGAGTTTTGACAATTGTTTTGAACAGCTGCTCCCTCTGAAGCAGAATAGATTTTGTAGTAACTGGGATCACAACATCTGTTCTGTAATCTTGTTGTGGAGACTGTGGAATACCTGCATTGTTAGTTTTAACAGTGATATCTTCAAATTTGAATTTATCTAAATTAAATAGTTCAGCAGGATTTGCTGGGATTTTTAGAGATGAAAGTTCATTGAACTTTACATTTAGAGTTTCTTCTATTGTCTTGGTCTTTGTGTTAAACACTTTATAAGCCTTGGCAGTAGAAGAATATCCCAGAAAATAACCACAATCTACTTTGGCTGCAAATTTTGAAATGGAATCTTTGAGATTTAAAATGAAACATGGGCAGCCAAAGATTTTGAAAAATGAAATTAATGGTTTGATTTTGAACAAAAATTCATAAGCAGTTTTTTGATGTCTAGGGTTGATCAAAACTCTGTTTTGAACATAGCAAGCAGTGTTTACAGCTTCTGCCCAGAAGGACAATGGCAAACCAGAATCTGCTAGCATGGTTCTTGCAGCTTCTATAAGAGTTCTATTTTTCCTTTCAACCACCCCATTTTGTTCTGGTGTTCTTGGGATGCTGTACTGCCTCACAATCCCTTTTGACACACAGAAATCATCCAACTCCTTATTTTTAAACTCTGTTCCATTGTCACTCCTGAAGACTTTTAATGGCAAGTCATATTGTTTTTCAACTTTGGTGACAAAGTCCTTCAATATACCTGCAGTCTCATCCTTAGAATGTAAAAAGTAAGTCCATGTAAACCTAGAAAAATCATCAACTATGACAAGACAAAATCTTTTTCTTCTTAGACTCATGATTTTAACAGGGCCAAACAAGTCCATGTGCAACAATTGTAGACATTGACTGGTTTTGGACACATCAATGGATTTGTAAGAGCTTTTATGTTGTTTTCCTTTTAAACAGGAAACACAATGCTCATCACATTTAAATTCTTTTGATGGTAAACCTCTGACAAGGCTTTGTTTGGAGAGTGTGTTGATAGTGTTAAGGTTGGTGTGACCCAATCTCCTATGCCACAATTCTGTCTCCTTTGTGGAGGCAGCAGAAAATAGACAGACATTTGCCATAGGATTGTCCTTTAACATATCAACAATATACACATCGCCACTTCTATGAGCAACAAGTTGTGCTTTGCTCTCAGCAATGATGGTATCAATCTTTTTCACCACTTCTGGCCCAATAATCTTGCAAGTTTTCTTTGTGAAGAATGAGCCATAACCTTTGTCACTCATTTGTGAAACACTCAGAAGATTAAACTTGAGATTATCAATAAGATTGACATTTTCAAACATGAGTTTCCCAGCTTGTACAGTCCCTGACCCCAACACCTTACCTTTTGAATCATTACCAAAGGATATATCACCCCCTCCATGAGCCAAGAAGTCCAGAAGAAGGGCTCTACATCCTGTCATGTGCCTGGAGCCTCCACTATCTACATACCAAAGACTATCTAAACAAGCAGAAGCTCCCTGCACAGCAGTAATGGATTAGTTTTGGTGAGTGTCCAAAGCCAAGTTGGCTTTGGATGGGTCCTCAGACTTTTCAGACTCAAGCTTTGGAAGATGATCAGTGGTTTGAACTAATTTTTGAATCAAGTTCAACAACTGCTGCTGACCATTTGCCAGTGCTTGAATGTCAACACTTGGGGCAACAGTTGTTTGATCACTTCCAGACAGATGATAATACCCATAGGGATTTCTGTTCACTCTTGGTTTAGAGGGTCTTTTTGGCTCCTCATAAACATGTGGCAGACTATGACATGGTGGTTGTCCATATCCTCTTGGGTATTTGCTTGTGGGTGGAGCATCTGTTACTTGGACATCCCTAGAAGCAGATGTTTCAAGAATTTTAGTAACAGATGTTTGGACAGGGGTGAAAGTCTGTTTGGGCTTTCCTTTTGAAGTACTAACCCCAAAATTTGCAAGAGTTTTAGCTTTGTATTCTTGTATTTTTCACATCAAAATTTTTGAGATACAAGCACTCTTTGGTCTTGTGATTCTTTTTCCCACATATTGAACATGTGGCTTTGGAATTACATACACTTGTTCCTTTGTTAATGTCATATGCTTTTAGAAGAAAACAGTTTTTAGTGACATGATTCTTCTTTTCACAGAAATCACAGAACAAGTGGACAGTCTTTTCTTTCTTCTTCCCTTTTTCAGCCTTCTTTTCAGCAGATGTTTGAGCATCTGCTGGAAGGTTTTTCAAGGGAATGACTTTTGCCTGAGGAGCTGTCTTTCCTTCAGGTGTTTTAAAATCAACAGGTTTAAAATTCTCAAGAGTATCACACTCATCAGACCAGGTAGGTTTAAATTCATACTTTTCAAGTTCAGTGAATGATGAGGAACCTTCTGGTTTTTCAAGAACAATTTTCTTACCATTTGGTTCAGTGATTTTAATCTCTTGACCCTGCAGGTTTGTTGGAACTATCTCAACAGACTTTTGACCCCTTTTGTCAATGTTTTCAAAAGCTGGAGCAGTGGTTTCAAAACCAAAACCAAACTTCACATGACTTTTGGTTTGTTTGTTGAGTAGCATCTCAAAACCTCTACATGATTCCACCCATTTCTCACATTCAACTTGGGTGGACTCAAGCTCACTTTTACAACTCTGATATTTTGTTATCATAGTTTGGAGCTGGTCTTTGGTTATGGTTGCTTCATGTTTTAAGCTGCTTATTTCAGATTCCTTTTCAGTTAAACTTGTTTTTAAATCTTTTGAAAGTTTCTCAAATTTAACTTCATCATCTAAAATTTTCTTTCTAAGGTTTTCATTCACCTCTTTGATGTTGGCAAATGCTATTACACATCTGTCAGAACATAAATCCTTAAGAATTTGAGGAGATACCTTAGCAGCAGCCATCAATGCACAATCACACTTGCACTCACAATCATCAGATGCACCCCAGGGATCTGAGAGATTCACAACCTCTTCTTCAGGTTTTTCACCTGTAACAACTTCATCAACAACATCATTAGTCACAACATTAGATTCAGTCACCACCTCCTCAGATTCAACCTCAACAACCATAGCCATGAAGCAAAAGTTTTCTGGTTCATTTTCAGCTTTGGCAACTAATGCAAAATTTTCATCTGTTAACTCATCTGGTAGACTACTCCAATCAACAAAGCCTTGTGTAAAGAAGCTCTGTTGACTGGTCTCTGCAGGAGCAGAGGATGAAGCAACAGTCATTTGCACAGGTGCTTGAGCAACAGGTGTTTGCACATAGTGGATCTGAGGAACAGTGGTTTGGACATACTGGACAGGAACAGTGTTTGAGGACTGTGCAAAATGAGCAGTGTTTTGCACATTTGGTCCAGGGGTATTATAGGAATTTTGATAAGTGTTGGTCTGAGGTTTTTGATTTGGATAGGTGATTATAGGTGTACCATGTTGACTCCTACATTCCCTAGCAAAATGACCAAGTCTATGACATTTGTAACACTTTATCTTTGATTTATCCAACCCAACCTTTGATCTGCCAGTTAACCCTGGAAACCTTCTCCCAGTTTTCTTGTAAAAATTGTTAGTTCTTACACTGAGAAGGGCCAATTGGTGCATAATGTCCATTTCTTCCAAATCATCAGGGTCAGAGTATTTCAGGTCATCATACTCAAAGGATATGTTATCAGATGCCTGGATATCACCACCACTTGCTGTGAAAGCATAGTTTGGTGAATAAGAATCAGAGTTAAAACCTGAGTTAAAACCTGAAGTTATGTCAATGAAATGATCATAACTCTGATCCTTAATATTTCCAGGCACCTCATCATGACCCAAAAGTGCTGTATTCCCAAATACATAATCATCAGACACTTTTCCAGAGTCCTGGAGCTTCTTTTTCTGGTTAAGCTCTCTCTCATAGGTCAAGAGCTTACCATGAAGCTGGGTCAGTGATAGGTCCTTAAATCCAATCGAGTTTCTCATAACAATAGCAATAGTGTCCCATTTGTCTGGTAATGATCTTAAAAACCTATGGTTCAGGGTAGAATGAGGGTAAGTAAGACCAACCAATTTTAGTTCACTAATTAAACAATTAAACCTCTCAAATTGTTGAGTTAATGACTCTCCTTTGACATGACTGAATGTTTCATATTGTTGGTTAAGTATTTCACGATTGTTTTTAATAACCTCCTCAGTCCCACCAAATTGTTCTTTCAGTGCATCCCACAACTCCTTTGCACTGTTACATGGCCACAATACTGAAGGCCTTAGCATCTAACTCAATTTTCTGAAAATCCTGGTCGGAGTAGTTTTCAAGTTTCTTTGGCTCCTGAACCTTGGGATCTTCAGTACTCGGCACCATCGGAACATGTGGTCCGAAGATAACCGACTTCCAACACCCAGTGTTCTGTTGAGCTAGAACATGGCTCATCCGACGTTGCCAGATATTGTATTCAGATCTGACAAGCATCGGTGGCTTGTTGTTCATGCTAGTGTTATGTGGATCGTGATTGATTGAAGCCATTCTCTGATTTTTCAAAAAACAAAGTCTGTTTAAAAACGGTTGAAACGAAATTAAACTATTACTCTGTTTTCAATCCAACAGACAAACGATATCAATAATTGTGAGCTGATCTGTTTATATTAAATTGATTTGTTAGATCGAATTTAATTGACCAAGCTCTGATACCAATTGTTAGGATCTGAGTTTGATTGTTTTGATTATGTTTAACTAAGAATGATAAGAGTGATATGAATATAGATGGAAAGTGCAGCGGAATGATAAACTATTAATCAAAACATGAGAGTAATTGTTTTCTGATCGAATGCTTTCATTTATCTAAAAGATTACAATAATACAAGTACTCCCCCTCAGCCTGATCACACAGTGATTGTTTGTCCGAGAGAATGTTTGTGTGTGTGATGCAATAGAACAGTACAAGCACTGTTATATTTATAGACAAACCTAAACCACTGATGACCTAGGCTGACGTCACCTTAAGACAGTGACCTCTAATAGAATAACAAACATAAAACATCTGCCTATTACAAACTACTGTTACATTGAAAACACTGAAGGTAAACTACTGTTGTAGGAAAACTCTGATGGTCTTGTATCCTCTGCTGGAGCCTAAGTGCTGTTGGCTCCAGCAGTGCTTTAGTCTTCAGTACTTGGAATAGCAGTTGTTCTTCATCAGACCTTTGGTCAGCAGTTGTTCTTCATCAGTGTTTATTCAGCAGTCCTTTATATCAGCAGTTGTTATAGCTGTTGTTTGGATGGAACAGTTGTTAGAGTCAGCAGTCTTTTGGGAGAAGTATGTTGTAAGGACTGTTTATTGTGTGGATCAACTGTTAGCATGTTTTGGCTTTTCAATCATCTGTTCTTCTCCAGGTCAGCAGACACTTTCCTACTACACCAAGACCTAACACGACACCACAACAGCAGACAACCATGGATCCTTGGTCGGTTGCTGCCCAAAAGTCTAGTCAACCTTCACAACCTATTAATTACATGGCGATGACTAATACTATTCCTCAACACGTTGCACAACCACAACCGCAACCGATTGGCGACTATTGGGGAGTAGCAGCAGCAGCGCTTCACTCACAGACGACTAATGCCATATCAACTCTTTTTCATGACTTGTCCTCGGGGAGTGGAAACCGACCATCTAAGCTTATGGAGATGGTCGACTACAATACGTGGAAGACTAAATTCAAGATCCATTTGGAGGGTATGGGTTTAGAGGGAACTGAGGCGTGGCAGATGATTGCGAAAGGCTATCTTGCTCTGATCTTTGAGAACACGGGAGAGCCTATTCCATTGGAGAATCTAGCAGACGATGAAAAGAAAAAGTTTGCTATTGAGAAGAAGGCGTTTTCTCAATTGTCTTAAGCTATCAACACTGATTTGCTTCATCAGTTTGGTTCTTGCACAACTTCTAAACATCTAAGGGACATGTTGAGGAACAGGCATGATGGAAATGAGAAGACTAGGAAGCTAAGGATGGAAGAGCTTCGAAAAGAGTTTGAGAATTTTAGTTACATGGGTAACGAGACGTTGAAAGAGTTGGTCCCAAGGTATTGCCACTTACTCACAGAGCTTTCAAGCTATGAGATTAGCATACCTATGTCTGAATTGGTGGACAAGTTTGCCGATGCATTGCCACCGTATTGGAACCAACATATTGAGGTGTTAAAAGAGAAGGATGCGTACCAGTATTGGACGATCAATGAGTTCATACAGAAACTGGAAAACAAGGAGATGGAAGAGAAGAGGAAAGCAAAAAGGGCTCAAATTCCTCAGAATCTGGAACTGTATCTTGGTGGTACATCTTCTTCCCATTCTACTTCCAGTTCTACTTCTAATGTTGCTCCACACATCGCGTGCGTATCTAACATTGTTGAACCACCCAAACAACCAATCAATTACCTTGCTCAAACATCTTCATATACCTTACCATCATATCCAACAACTACTACTTATATTCCACCATTTTCACCCATGCAACAAGCATCATGTTATTCTGCTAGCCAACCTCCACAACAACAACCTTACAACCCTCAAATGAACCAAATGCAACTTAACCAAAGTCAAACTAACCAAAGCCCGATTGTGCTGGAGACATCAAATCCAAACAATGTTAATGTTGAGATTGCCCAACAACATGTAGCATTAGTTTCAGCAATGGTAGCATCATACAATGGATTGGTTGCTAGTCAAATTGGGAACAATAACTTGACCAATGAGGACTATGCACAGATTAACAAGGAAGAAATGGAATTGATGGACATTTAGTGGGCCTTTGCGAGTATCATGAAAGAGCCACTAATTTTATTCAAAAGACCGGGAGAACTGATCTTTCAACTTCTCCTAACACCACTTATGGCTTCAACAAAGCCAAAGTCACTTGTTTCAACTGTGGTGAAAAAGGTCATTTCAAAAGAGAGTGCACACAGCCAGTACAACAAGGTAATAGAAATCCATTCAACTCTACTTACCAAAACCGTTACATCCTGTTGACCCTGAGGCGAAGCGAAAACGTCAGGTTGTGAATGTGGGAGCCAAGAGTGGAAAGTCGAAAGAAAAAGAGATCAGAATTGAAGTTGTTCCTGAGAATGAGCCTGCTAAGAAGAAGAGTGTGTCGAGAAGACATAAGAACATGGCTAAGAAAGGTTTACACCTTGTGGATGAAGCGTCAGTCGATTCTGAAGAGACGCAAGAGGATGAACGTTGGGATTCTGAAACTGAGACAGTAAAGGCCACCACGCCCAAGGCCACTGTGGCTGGTGAGTCTGCTAGTCTGAATAGATCAGTGGAAGAACAGAGAACGAAGAGCCCTATTCACTTAGATGAATATGATGAGGGATTAGGTTTGGGATCAGGAGATTTTCCTGGATCGCCAGTATAAGGGGAGAAACCAAAGAAGCCCCAATTCAAGAAGAAGGAAAAGGTATTAAATCCTACGGAAAAGAGAGCTAGGGAGATTGATTCTTTAGTAGCAGGAAAGAAGTTGCCACCTGCTTCAAGCTCAAAATCACCGTTGCTGCTCCAGCTTCTAAGAAGCAGAAAACCACAACCACTTCAAGTACTGAACAGGGATCTGATTTACCTGTTGACGCTTTTAACGAAGCATTGGATAATGTACTGAAGAAGTTGAAGAAAGGTAAACTGCCTGAAGTTGCTGAAGTTTCTGCTCAAAAGGTTACAGTGGATAGTGCTGTGATGAACACTGCTAACCGGAAACTTACTGAGATGATGAATATTATAAATAAGCAGCAGACAGAGATTGATCAATTGAGAAAGAATGACACAAAGATGTTGGATGTCGTTGTTACATCACATGAGAACAATGAAGAGCTGAAAAAGAAAATTAAACAGTTGCAGAAGGATAATAGGAAATTGTTAAAACATGAGCAAAGAAACACCAGAAGGTTTATAGCTTTGAAGGAAGAGAATAAGAAGCTAAAAGAGAGTAATAAAAGCTTGAATAATCTGACTAAATATTTATACTCTCGAGCTCCTCAGTTGAAAGAAGGTGAAGAGGACAAAGAACAAGACGAGCAGCAGGTTGATTTCGAACCGTCTGATAATGAGGAGGAGGATGATGAGGATCTTGATGAAGATGCAGGTAATGCTCCTCAAAAGAAGAAGAAGACGGATGATGGAGATGATGATGGTTCGGATGATGAATCTGGTGATGGAAGCAGCTCTGCATTTGATGATGATGATGATGATGATAATGAAGATACAGATAAATATAAGTATGAGAAACTTGGATCTGGAAAAGAAAAGCTAAAGTCATTGTCTGAAAAAGATATACAGATGTATCGCCAGATGCTAACTGATCGAGTCTGGACGATCGACATGACCAGTAGATTCTCTGAGATCTTTGAATCTATTGACAGGATGCTTGAATTGGATTATAATGATCCAGATTTAGAAGATGGTGAAGTTTCTGCGGCAGTGTCAAAGGAGATTCTTGAAGGTTTGGCAAAGCAGGTTGGTAAAACGTTGGAAGAACTATTAGCTGATAACCAGATTCCTAATCTACCTGAAAAGGAAGCTGGGAATCATTCTGATGATCGTGACGTACCTGCGTTTGAGGAGATTGAAATAGAAGATATCACCAGTGAAGAGTATCCAAGTATTTCAAGAAAGATAAAGATTTTGGATTTGCTGCATTCACTGATGAGTTACTGAAAGAAGCCGAGAAACTTGCTAAAGAGAAGAGTGATATGTTTGTTGATGAAGTGTTTAAGGGGCATGATAAACCTCATATCGCACAATCTGATAGTTTGAAAGAGTTACTGAGGAAATTGAAAGAGAAAGAAGCCAATCGTCCGAAAGCAGAGATTCAAGGAAGCTTTTATAAACTCCACAACGAGATGTTTAAAGGAAGAGCGTTGGGTTGGAAGTTTATAAAGCAGTTAAAGTGTGTGGCCGTTAAGTGGGAGAAGGGGATATTGTATTTTGACAGATTTCATGATCTGAAGACTCTCCCGTACTGGGCTATTCGTGATATTTGTCGACATAAGTTGACTGGATCTTCAAATGATCACATTGCCTATTTTGCTGATAAAATGGCGAGGGAAAGCAGGACGAAGTGGAATCTTTTTGCACCTCAGTATCCGAAGCGGATTGTTCACAAGAAAGACATTGATACTATTACCGGTTTGCCCAAGGTGACTCTAAAGTACAAACCACCGAAAGTGTTGAAACATATTCCGCTATTGCAGATTCCACAACACTTTGCGAAAGACTTTATCTGGTGGTATTATGATTGGAAGATTGCAAAGGCTGTGATTGTGGTGAAGGATGGTGATAAGAATTTCAAGAAAATACACATATTTGATCCTATGTGGTTGGTGAATTGTTCACATGAGGATATAATTATGTTGTATTACAATCCGATATTCAGTGATGTGAAAGATGCTGAACAAGCAAGTAAATACCAACGTGTGGTATTTCTGTGCTTTGCTCATGACATTAATGCCGGATGCGACTACGATAAGAAGCTTGGCAAGTTTGTTAAAGTTCAAGATGTTCCTGAAGTGAAAAAGAAAAAGCTGAAACAAGTGTTTGAACCGGTGATGACGTTAAAACAGAAGAAACAACTGCGCATAAAGCTTATGAACAAGATAATGGACCAAGAGCGTAAACAATCCAAGCAATAGTCGAGGGGGAGTTTGTAGATGCATTTTGTGCGACTAATGCCTTGGATTACTATTAACATATGTTTTGTGTTCTATCGAATGGGCGAAGGAGATAATAGTGGGCGAATGAAGAATTCAGAAGGTGCGAAGGAGAGCTAATGGTGCGAAGGAGAGATAGGAGGGCGAATGTAGATTAGATGTTAAGGTATAGCTTGGTTCGACCATGTTGTTTGGGCGAACCTGCACATTCGACCAAGCAATATGGGCGAATGTGTAGGCCTATAAATAGGTTAAGCTCATTGTTGAATGTAGTTGTTAGTCATTTTATTCCCTCCTGTTTTGTGTCTCTCCCTAGTGTTTGTGTCAACTTATTTTCACGTCTGATTTGATTGTAAACATTATTAAAACGTGTAATTCAAGTTGTTTATGATTGAGAAAAAGCTTTGAAAGATGATTTCTGTGTTTTGATTGTTTGATTATCATTTTGTGATTGATTCAGGGATCCCGCACCTGAATCAAAATTGTTTGATCAATATCTTTGTAGATTTGACGATCCTAAGCGCATACAAATAATAAAATACATAAATACATAATAGAAACGACACAAAACGAATAAAAACTTGACCAAATAATATACAAAATACATAGGAAAAGAGATGTGTTTTGCAACACATCAAAGCATGATACAGTTCCAGATTTTGTGGAATCTGTGATCGTCTAGCTTTCCTCTTTTCTTCCAACTCTTTGTTCTCCAACTTCTAGATAAGCTCGTTGATAGTCCAGTATTGGTAAGCATCCTTCTCTTTCAATACCTCAATGTGTTGATTCAAATATGGTGGTAAAGAATCAGCAAATTTATCAACCAACTCGGACATAGTTTGAGCAAGATAGTTGATGGAATGTAAGAATTTGTGTTGTAGTTTGGTGGATAGGTTGAGGTTTGAGCAAGATATTTGATGGGTTGTCTTGGAGGTTCAATAACACTCGACACACAAGCTATATGTGGCGCAACATTACCTGCCACACTTGAACCGGTCACAGAAGTGGATGAAGAAGCATGATACAGTTCCGGATTTTGTGGAATCTGTGATCGTCTAGCTTTCCTCTTTTCTTCCAACTCTTTGTTCTCCAACTTCTGGATAAGCTCATTGGTAGTCCAGTATTGGTAAGCATCCTTCTCTTTCAATACCTCAATGTGTTGATTCCAATACGGTGGTAAAGAATCAGCAAATTTATCAACCAACTCGGTACATAGGAATCTTAATGTCATAATTCGACAACTCGGTCAATAAATGACAATATCTCGGTATCAACTCCTTTAGAGTCTCATTCCCCACATAACTAAAGTTCTCAAATTCCTTCTTCAGTTCTTCCACCTTTAATCTTCTTATCTTATCATTCCCGTCATGCCTGTTCTTCAGCATATCCCAAAGCTGCTTAAAAGTTGTACACGATCCAAATTGATGAAGTACATCGGTAGTCAATGCTTGAGATATCTGTGAGAAAGCCTTCTTCTCCATAACAAACTTCTTTTTCTCATCATCTGATAAACCATCGAGTGGAATCGGTTCACTTGTGTTCTCTAAACATGGAGCAACATACCCCTTAGCAATCATCTGCCAAGCCTCTGTTCCTTCCAATCCCATTCCTTCAAGATGTATCTTAAATTTCTTTTGCCAGTATTATAGTCTGCCATATCCATCAGCTTCGGTGGACGACTCCCGCTACCTGAAGAAAAATCATTTATTAGATTAGAAATAGCATTTGTAGTTTGAGAGTGTACCGCTGCTGCTGCAACGCCCCAATAATCTGTTGTCGGTTGTTGTGGAGGTTGAGTAGCAGGTGATGGAATCGAACTGGTCATAGCTAAGTAATTAATCGGCTGAGATGACTGGGTATTCGTCTTTTGAGAAGCAACAACCCATGGGTTCATCGGAACGTTCTGTTGTTGTGTTGTTGCTGGTCTTGGTGTCATAGGAAATCCCCACATGTTATCCATAATGTCCAAGATGTAAACACTTAGAAAAATTTCCTAAAAATGGTTACGTTCGACCTCTAATGTATCATTGTGGGTTCGAAGGAAGAATTCTCTAAGTTCGACCCTCTAAATCAGACTCGAATGTGAAAATGAAACACACAAGACTCACGTTCGACCTTTCACAATCTTCGTTCGACCTCCCGGTTGGTCGATGGAACACAAACTGGTCGAATGTACAAACAACACACAAACAAAGTCTTGGTTCGACCTAAAAATCCCAGATTCGACCTAAATCCCCAAGGTTCGACCAAAAACTCACACGTTCGACCCAACTCTCCCTGGTTTGACCTGATTCATTTGAAAAACGGTTATTCTTTGAAAATTAGTTATTTTGATCCAAATTTTTCAAGAGTTTATCAACTTTGATGATCTTTATCAGGTTTTGTTCGGATTTTGATGTAGATCAACTTTAACAAGTGAAACTTTTGATTTTATCCATGAAACCTTATCCAAATCAATCAATTACCAATTAAACTCAAAGTTTTTGTCAAAAACATAAAGATTTGAACAATTCTGGATCAAAACTAGTTCAAAACATATCAAATTGTAGTTGTATGATCTTGTAGGCTCTGATACCACTTTGTGGATGAGGATCAGTATAGAAAAAACGTTTAGGCGATCATACAAGTCTAACAAAGCTAGGTACGGAATCCCTAGTTTGTTTACAATGTGATACGAATCGAATCAAACACGCAAAAGTAACTTTTCAATCAACATCTTCATTAATAACTTGATAATGATCTTTACAATTGAGTTTACAAGTTAATAATAACCTTTTAGAAAGTTTAGAACCTAGAGAGAGTTTTTAGAACAGATACAAGACTCAAATGACCAAAAGTTATAACATTATCAAAACTTCAAACTTATATACTAAACCACATTCGACCTCACGATGAGGTCGAATGAGTTCCTTCGACCTCCAAAAGCTCGAACCAAGTTATCTGTCCAGAAACTCTTCATTCGACCAAAACATATCTACCTTCGACCTTCAAAATATCACCTTCGACCTCACGTTAAACACAAAAACACTTTATATGGTAAATCCAAAGCATTAGTCGCAAATATGCATCTACACTTAACTTGTAAGTTAAAATTTCATTAAAGTTGAAAAATTTTTGGTTTTTTATAAAATGTTTAAGAACATCAAATGTTACTAGTTAGGATTGGGTAAGCTTGGAACCTTGGAATTTTTTTTTACGAAATTTATCCATTGAAAAACCGTTTGTTTGTAAAGATTGTTAAGGCAACAACAAGGTATTTGGGTTTTATGCTCTTGTGAAAAGACAACACATGATAAGTTTCTAGGTTAATCAGGTAGTGTATCGGTGCATATCGAGTAGATAGGCATTTATGTATGAGTTTAGTCTGATTAAGAGGAGCTAACTAATGATAGTTGGCTATGGCTTAGGAGAATGGGTATAGCTATATTGGTAAATTAGTATTGAGTAAATGAGGATATATTGTGTTGAGAGTATTGTGGATACACAAGCGGATACAAAAGGTCATAGTGTTGGGATATACGGTGACATCTGATGACCTGTCGTTGGGATCATGCAAAAACCTAAATAAACTAGATAGCTTGAGGTAGTAGGGTATCGAATGCACGAGGAGCATGTGGTTAATATTACATGTTTCGTTTGATTATTTAAACTATAAAATTAATTTAAAACTAAACTTTGGATTTACTTGAGTAGCTAAAACTAATAAAAACTGAACTTGATTTAGAAACAAATATGAGAAAAGTGTGGTCTCTCCAGTATTCTGGTTAGCCAAATTCACTCGGTGTTGCAAACAGGTCAATTGGAATAACATAAACAAGATTTATGGTTTAATATGATTGATAAAGAATGTTGATTAATGACTTTGCTGACAGCCGATAACTAGACTGCGAATGTTGACTCGGTTAATTATCAGCTAACAATATCTTAATGACTCGTAATATTGAAAGAAACAACTTGCGAGTATTCAATGACCCTCGATAAGAAACCGTGTTGGTTGATGAAATCCAACACAAGCATACCATTTAATAAACGTTCAACATCAATATTAATAAAAACCACACTTTAAAGTTTAGAATTTGAAATTAATAAACATTCAATCCAATGTATAAACACGTAGCAAAACCCTTACAAAGATAACAAACCATTCACCCGGAGAGAATCACATGTGATCTAACCTCACATAGGTAGGGTAGACACCACCATCTCCTCTCCCATTGTTCCTTGTGTTCGTCTCCTGCTGCTCTGCAATCTCTCTTGACAGCAAAAAGGCTTTAATAATCTTTTTCGTGTGTAACCCTAGGCAGCCCCTCCACCGACTTCTTTTTCATGGGCCTATCATGGATGTTTTTATTAAATTAATTCTCATTCTCAATAGGATGAATTTCTTTAGCCCAATATAAGCTCACTTAATATTAAGTTAGATTAAAACCTATTTAAAGCATCCATGTATTAATAGATGAAGTTTTCCAAGGCATTTAAGTACATATGCAATATGAGGTTTTCAATTGATTGCCAACTTCATCTTATTTTTCAAGTAATCTTCATTAACATATTATGGTATTTAATATATCACTTTTAGCAATCGACCTAATATAAATACATCCTAATTTGAGCTTCATCTTATTAGTAAAAGCAATTCATTTATAACATATTTAATGTAAGAAAAGTGCATCTAAAATTCACCGTTTAAAAACAAAAATATATACAAAATGAGTATATTAAAAAGATCTTTTCACCAACACATCAACATCGATCAACTGAGCTTATAAACATGATGATATAAAACAGGTTGATTTACAAGTTTGCAAAACCATTTTCATTTTTAACTGTTTAATGACACAACATTTCCAAATTTAGGATGTGGTCGAAGTTAAACATAAATTTTAAAAATTTGAGTCATGGGAAAATGTTTTAGCAAAAGAGAAGTGATGCTTTATAGGGTAAAAGTCACAAAGCATAAGTGAAATTATGTAAGTTTTAATGCGATAATATAGCGGACAAAAGATTTAATAATGATGATGAAAAAATCCAAAAGCGAATGATCAATGAATAATAGCATATGAAACAAAAAGCGAGGAAATTGAGTCTTCAAATGATAAACAAAACATAAATATCAATAACATAAAACATTTGGATTGTTTCCATAGGAAACTTTGACTAACCCACGTATTTGAAATTTTCTAGTGACTTTGTGGGGGCTTACTTTAACCTATATGTGAATGCTCATCCCAAAAGTTCCCAGGTAGGTATACGGGCCCCTCGTCTGATTGGGATTTATACGAAATACCAGGCTAGGACCGTAATACACGTGGGATCGCAGGGTCAAATGCGGCTCAAATACCCACATCTCTTTACTAAACCTGAACCTGTGCATAGATCAAACGCTAAACATAAAGCAGCTCTCTCAAAGTGAATATCGGGGCGAAATTCCTTTCAACTTGGGGATGATGTGACATCCGGGAACCAAGCACACACTTTTCTAGCTAGCTTTACTGTTTACTTACTGAATTTCGGGATGAAATTCTTTTCAACTTGGGGATGATGTGATACCCCGCAATTTTAGGTTCTTACTATAGCTAAACTCTAGTTACTCATACTTACATCCCTTGCATTCTACTTAACTAAGGATAGCTAGATAAGTCACACTATGCACACGATATATAGATATATGAACCTCACATGTATGCCTAGCATTATAGCTAACAAGATAAACCTCTTTTTCCTTGTCTCACCTTCGGTCGATTATAACCAAGAACACACCTATCTTTGTCAAACATTCACACTTATACTAAACTAGTAATCTACATGTCTAATACCTAAGTGTGATCATGAGCAAAACAAGGTGATCTAAGCACCTATCAATCGGCCGAAAACAAATACAACAAAGCCTTGACACATCAGTATCATGGGAACATCCAAACATTAGACGAATATGGCAACATCATAGCTTAGAACCACCATCTTGGACACAAGATCATTACCCCATTTTGTTAAATCCCTCTTGTCTCTTTCGGCCGAATAGAAGCAAACATAGGTAAGTTTACTTGTCACAATCACACCAAGCGTTCACACACACTCCTTGGAACTCGAAGAGCCAATCAACAACAAGAAGTAACTAGCACGAACCATCGCTTTCATACCTTTTCCCACTTGTACACACCTCGGCCGAAGCACAAGAAGCTTCCCACGACAAGTCCCTATCATTCACTACTAGAAAAAAAGGCCTAATGCAACTTTTTAAAATCAACATTTTTCAAATGAGTTGCATTTGATTCTAATGCAACTTCGTGAAACATAAAGGTTGCGTTAGAAGATCTAAGGCAACCTTTTTCATAAAAGGTTGCATTCTCTATTGAAATTTGCAACTTTTGTTGGAAAGGTTGCAATCTAAAAATTCAAATGCAACTCTTGTATCAAAATGTTGCATTTTTGAAAGTTAAATATAACTATTATTACAAAACGTTGTATCCAAGTGTATGTTGTGTTGTGTTATAAACTTAATGTATATATATGTGGTCCTTGGGTGGGCAAAAGTAAAGTTGCACTAGTTTGAACGTTATTTTACTAATTTCGTAAAAATAACGTTAAAAACGATGGACGGTTAATCATGTATCATGTGGTGGCGTGGATAGCCAAAAGACAAAAGGGGTACATGCACCGATCGGGTTTGTCCCGATTGCCAAGTGTTTTGTGCCTTATGTCCAAGGTTTGATACCAAACCACATTGAGCCGGGGGTCTCACTGGAAGCAGCCTTTCTATTCTTAGGGGTAGAGGTAAGGTTGTCTATATCTTACCCTCTCCGGAGCCTATCTTAGCTTTGCTATAGGTGAGATTAACTGAGTATGATGATGACTTAATTGCCTCACGCCCAAAACATTGTATCTACACTTTTACTATTCATGGTTAAAGAAAGTCAAACTTTACTAACATTTCATTTAAAAATAAATTTATAATTTATGACATATATCTATTTCATCTATGTATTTGATTCCTTAAGTTTTATCAGCAACACTTCAATTTATGTTAGATTTTTTATATTAAAAAAATATAACCCTTATACCTAAAAAATTATTAAACTTAGGGGCTGTTTGGTAGCCTCTTAATCAGCCTCTTAATCATTCAGGTCTAAATCATTCAGCATTCAGGCTGTTTGTTTCATCATCTGAATGGAATGATTAAGTGCTGAACCATTAAGCTAATAAGTGATGCTGAATGATTCAGCTCTTAACCATTCAGAGTCTCTTAACCATTCAGACCATCTTAATGATTCAACACTTAATCAACCAAACAGCCCCTTAAACAAGTTTTATAGAGTTAATTTAAAAAATTAAAATTTAAATCACATTCTATTGCCTTTCTAATCTGAATTTTATTCCCTCAATAAATTGTCTTTTCCCTCTTAAATCTTTATCCAAATTTTTTCACTCTCCCGCTTCTTCCCATCCCATATCAATGAAACCGCCATTCTGGAACATTTAGAAATCACCACCACACAAAACTAAAGAAAGGAGCGTAGCGAAATATGTAAAATATGCAGCCGCTTGGCCCTTAGACCCGAATTTATCAGACCTCGGAGTATATTTTTATCTACGCTACGTTAGGGTTAACACATTGAAAGAAGAATGGGGATGGATTGGAGAGACAAAGATAAATGGAGATTGAATGGTGGACTGATGAATATGTATGTATATAATTGATCTAAAGTCTTGGATAAATTATTCATAAATAGGTACGTGCTTGAAATGCCATTTTATTTTTATTGTTGTAGCTTCTAATTTTAATAGGTCATGGCTAAGAAATTGTTATGTGTTTAACATGCCATTTTGTTTATCTTGATTTAATTTGTTGTGGGATCGGAAGCTTTGGAATGTATTCGTATATTGGTTATACTTTGATTGATATGTATGATGGATTATGTGCATGCCAGGTGTTCGATGTCATGCTAAAGAGAGGTTCTTTTTAATTTATCACTATGTGAACTTTCAATTATGTATGCCAATGTAATCTTGTGTAATGATGAATCTTTAAAGTATATACAGTTAATAAAGTGTGTAGAATTTAGATAACTTCTCGTTTCTTTTGATTATATATAATCTTTTTGTGATATTTATTAATTATTTAGGAGTATAGCAGAAGAGTGAATGGTTTAATGTTGGATCTTGTGGACATAAAAGATGCTCAAGATGCTTTTCTGGCTAAGTATGATCGTTACGAAGGTCTCATTACCCAAGGTACGACTTTAAACCAAAAAAAATAGTTAATCCACTGTAATGCATAAGACCTATCAAATGAAAATGTTAACTAGCGGAGACTAAGATTTTACATGTCAATAGATGATAATTAATCTGGTCTAGTTAGATCAAATAGAATCGATTTAGAGAAACTCTTATCTTATAATCAATAGAAATGGTTCAATTAGATGTTGTAGCTGAAACATGCCCAATTTAATGCTTTTGTAGCTTGATCAATAGAGCAGGTCATTTTAATCGAATCGAGCTAGTACAAGGTCATTTGTATGCTTAAAAATGGTTCCAAAAGTTTGGCAAGGTGGATAAAATGAACATGAACAAAAGGGCGATAACTGCCCTCAAAGCTTAGAGGTTTGTTTATATACTTCTTATGTTCAATTTAAAGTTGCTATGAAAGAAATTGATTTTTGAGTGTGATTTTTGATTTTTCTTACATGCTCTAAGGGTCGTTATTAAGCAAAAAATTATATGTTTTTAAAAACGGCTCTGGATTTTTTTTTCCTTTGCTTTGGACTCCAATTTGTTGAGCCGCCTATTGAGTCATGTAAATCCCTGAAAAACCTTGTAAAGGTCTCTAGGACCTTCTAACCACTTGTTCCAAACGGATAATAACCTCGGTAATCGACCTATTTGTATCGATCAAATATGGTACCTCTCCTACAGTTATCTGTACAATGATTTTGATTCTTTATACAACGATTATTCATAATGCAATCTCCTCCTACAACAGTACCTTTCCCATTTTTTTTTAGTTCGACATTTTTCCTTTCATAAATTCTTATGTTTTGAATATTGGTATATGACAAACTGATAAGATGTTCTATTGCTAATTGTTTATATGAATGAATTGATTATTTTGCTTTAGATTTCAAGTTATTTGACTAAAAATGGTATGATGGTACTTAGTTCAATTTAAAGCTACATGCTTATGTAAAGATTAAAGCTTACAAATCCTAGTTAAGCTCTGTCATTTAACTTCATCTATGTTGTAAATTCTATAAATGTTTTGCTATAATTTTGATTGATTATAATGGATGCATATAACCTCATGTATACTGTAATATGGGTCTTTAAACTTGGATATATGTTTACTCAAGTTCTATTTAAATTTTAAAAAATCACCAGGCACAAAAACTCCAGGAGTTAATGTTCATGAGTAATTATCCATTGCACAATATTGGGCTTTTGAGGTAAGTGCTAGGATTTCCATTTTAATTATTAATCCTTTATACATGTGTTATGGTTACATACTATTATGTTTATATGAAATCATATAAGTTAATGAACACATTATAAGAAGTAAACATATGAAATTCAACTATTGATGTAGATAGAACAAGATGATCCTTGTAATCACCTCTTCATGTCGCTTTATTCTAGTGAAACTCAAGGAATGAATCATATAGAAGATGAATTTTTTTAATCTATGTTATTGTGTTGGTAAAAAAATCTCTAAATAGTTTTTCTTGCTGCATATTATTATGATACAAAATATTTTGGTGATGGTGCTCTAGATCTCTAGATATTCTTTGTGCAATTGTCTACCTTGGAAAGAACGCATAGCTAGGGGTGTAAATGACACGTAGCGGCTCAAGAGCTACCCGGGATCGGCTCGGTAAAAAGCCCGAACGAGCCGAGCCTTAACGAGCCTGAGCCTGAGCCTAAAATATGGCTCGTTTAGTTATCTAGCTCGAGCTCGAGCCCTAGATACAAAGCTCGGTTGGGCTCGCGAGCCTAAACGAGCCCAAACAAAATTATAAGTTATTTATATATCTCTTATAATTTATAGCCCACATCTCCAAAGCCCAAGTCCTTATTTCATAGGTCCATTTAATAACACTCGCGAGCCGAGCTTTTGCGATCTCTAGCCGAGCTTTGAGCTCGTTTGAGATTGTTCTCAAATCACCTCGAGCCGAGCCGAGCTCGAGCTTTTGATTTTGCTAGCGCGCCGAGCTCTAGCTCGAGCTTCACAAAACCATAACGAGTCGAGCTCAAGCCCAGTCAGGCTCGGGCTCGGCTCGGATCGTTTACACCCCTACGCATAACCTTTTATTTATGACCCCAATAGAAGAAAGACCTTCAGTTTCAGATGATGAATTTAGGAAGCGAAATATCTCAAGTGGATTCAGTTGTTTTATGCTATCTGAAATAAAATGTCAGAACGACCATGATGAATAAACATACAATTCCCACAGGTGTTGGTCGTCGTCTGAGAGATTATTTGGGATCTGACCTTCCATAGAGTTGAAGAAACTAAATCTACAATAGTAGCTTATTTTGAAGGTATTTCGCTAATAGATTTTTCCTTTCAGCGAAATATCTCAACAGAGAGACCAATTGATTCTAGACCAGCTTTAGGGTAAATACCAAATTTTCGGTATGATCATTGTTTTAGGCTTTGATTTGTGCCTTTAACTTGATTTCTCTATGATAATATGGGTTTTGGCATTTCCTTATTGCTCTTTTAAGACGTCATGACTGTGCGTAGGTTAGCATATATCTGGATGCAGCAGAAGGGCAGCCAGGACATCCCCAGATGTATAAACAATTTAAAGACGTGAAATCTCAGACTTTGGCAATCTATCAACGCATGATTTAAGACCATAAAATCATACACCAATAATGTGTTACCTACAAGTTACATAGTCCTTAATCTTTAGCATGAATTTTGGACTAAGTCCGTTGTGCAGTTTGCCTACCAGTACATCTATAATGGAGCTGCGATCACATTTGATATAATTTTCTTTTCGATTTTAAAATGTAACAATTTAAGAGCTGATGTACCATCATTTCTTCTTTTTTGCACTATGAAATCTCATTTTCTGAAATTTTTTTCATGTTTTTGTATTTTCTTAGGGTTTCGAGGATACATCCCCCTAAATTTGTGATAAACTGAAATAAAAAAATGTGATAAAGTGAAATAAAAAACCCATATTTATATTGAAGAAAGGAAAGGGAAACAACGGTTCTGTAACGTCTAATTAACACATGCTTTATCGATCCAATCAAACAAGTCACATCAACAGGCTTTCAATAGAACCACCCGGCTGTTACTTTATAAAAGTATGTGAACGACAAACAGCTGTCTCCCACCACCTAGCTAAAAGACATCAGTTGTTATCCACTACATACCGAAGCTCATAACAACCAAAAAATTCATAAACTCCAAATTACAAGTCCCTTTTTAACTCCGAAATAATTAAAAGGACTTTGGGGTAATTGAAGAGAATACGTAGTTTATGGCCAAAAGCCGGACCACATAATGGTCCGAACCAGGCAAGCCACTCCGATGATAAAAAGCTCTGGAGTAAGGGCCCATGGGCCCTGAACTCCTGAAGCCCACTACGAAAGTATAAATACTCCGAGGGAACCCTCATTTAAGGGTACTAGTAAACCTCCGAACCAAACACTTTTCCCTCAACTTTATCACTTCTTAAAACCATACTTATTCTGACGTTGGTGGGTGGTCACAGAGAGACCTTCTCTCTCCCCTGTGGTGAGCCTAACGGTGTTCATTTGAAGGTTTACACAGATCTCGTTATTGAGAGCCAATTTTCACACTTCCTTGATTAGATCCTTTGTTCCGAACCAATTAGAGGTAACCTATTTCCTCTTCAATCTTCAAAGAACAACCATTTGCTCCTGCAACTAATCCCAGTTGTTGCTTTTTGGCTTCTTCTAGTTTTCTCCATATTTGTTGAAATTAAATTATAATTATAATATAAATATACTATTTTTTTCAATTTTATTTCCCTTTATTTTTATTTGAATATCTTGTATGATATTTTGTAGGTCTAGCCTAAGGTTGTTGTTGTACGTGCTGCTTGGCCCAAGGATGTTGCTGCTTGTTCCTGTCCAGCCCAAGTCATGTACTGTCCAGGATGTGACACCCCACATTTTCAGGTTAATACTTTTATTGAACTCTAGTTAACTGACATGATATACTCTAGTTAACTTACATTTCGTACATGGTTAGATACTTAGCTAGGTTTAGTTAAGTAGGCCTAACATATGTTAGATGATATTAACATATGCGTTAAATAGGAAAATCATTGTTGAACACACACACGAGTCATGTATCCCGAACGTTGGTGAATTATATGGCATGTATAATAATAATATGTGCAATTGAATCATGATGGACGTGAAGTGCCTGCTTATGTGAATTATGTGAATTATGTGAATTATCACTTGACTGAAGGTTAATACGTAAACCATGCAAATTACGTATACTTGATGATTAATATCTCATGTAATAATAAAAACAATGGTTTTTATGCAATTTAGGGTGATTAATAATATTGGGTCCGGTATTGGGCTAGAACATTATTAACGGGTCAAGTTAATGGACTAGAAGGGCCCTAATACCCAATTACTTGGGAAACAAGCTAAACCTCCTTATAATTATAGATCAAAAAAAAATTTAAAACCCTAACCCCTATTCCCCTTTGCGTCGTGAGGAACCCCCCCCCCTTCTCTCTTAGTTTTCAAGCAATCACTCAATCTTTCACCTAATCAAGCTAGTTCGGGTTTAATCTCAAGGCTCTAGGGAGTTTTAGCATTGCAAGGTATACATCTATATGCTTCTTGATGAATTATGATACTTGAAAAACTTTAAAAACTCTAAAAATAACATATATATAATCGCATGTATGTATGTATAGGAGTTCTTGAATGTTCTTGATGATTTGATGATGATGATTGTTGTTAGTAGCCATGATTAGGGTTTTCACATGATAATATATGTGTTTTGCTATGTTAATATGGTGTTTAATCAGTATTGTATGTGTTATACATGTATTAGGGGTGTTCATGGAAAATTAGGGTTTGTAGATTACTTGGGATGCAAGTTTAAAATTCTGGCAGATTCGTTTGAACGTTTTGTAGGGGCTGTAATGGGTTGGTAAATTGCTTGTTTGGATGATTTCTTTGCATGATTGTAATGTAAAAGGTCTTATCTTTTCATAATGGGCAAAACCATCAGATTTGGACATCGTTTGAGTCGTTTTTGGAATTTTATTTGATTAGGGGTCATATCAGATTTTCGGATTTGTGAATTGGGTTAACTTTAAATGGTCATAACTTGAGATTTACAAGGAATTAAGTTATGAAATTTTTACAGTAGGTCAATATTGGAAAATTTGAGCCTTTCCAAGTGGATTCATCCCGTTTGGATGAATACACAATTTTTGAGTATTTTTCTACTAAACTGACCTGTTGAGGAAATTTTCTGGACATAGCTGTGTTGTACGAATTTTCATAATTTTTATGTTTGGTTTTAAGACATAAAAAAAATATTGGTTTGCAACCGATTCCCCATAAATACTCAGTAAAAATTTGGGACTTTAATTCATTCGTTAAGTATTTTAAATAATTCGTTTTTCACAGCGCACAATCTGTCCTAAAAACGCAGATTGTGTACGGGGTCTTTATGTGACTATTTGGAGTTGTATGTGGTATGTAATTGACATGTACTTGTGCGAAAACTTGTATGAGATGTATTTGATGTATTAAACTGATAATAATCACTATGATCACCAACGGGATACGTAGGACATACTTGAGCATGTAGAGTCATTAGGGGTCACTACACGGTTTTGAACATTTAAAGGTCTCGGATAAACGAGTTATATGGTGTGTTGGTTATGCACATATACTCACCTAGTGACATTTGTATTAGGGTGTCGGTAGCATACTTTACTTGCGGGTCGGATCTCTTTTGCTTGCACGCTAAGGTGAGTTTCACTATTCTTTTCTCAAAAGCATGCGTCTCGGGTTTGAGACAACTTACAAAACGTTTTCTAGTCCGGTTTGGGACTACTTTTACATCTCGGGTTATGAGATGCTTTGACTCCTTGCGTGGGTCGGGTTTTATGATTCCTTGTGTGGATCGGGTTTTTGATCAGTTTAAAACTTATTGGTCCTTTGTAAACTAAACACTCTATCATTTGGAAAGTCCTTGCATATTATTGGGTTAATCGCTGGAGGCGAGCGGGGTATTAGTTGATAGCGCTATTAGGTTGTGCAGCAACCTCATGTCTGAGGTGCTTGAGGCACGGGCATGAACTTCTGACCACATTTGAGAACTGGTGTTGATAGACACCAGTTATTGAGGCAAATTACTATTTACTGAAGGTGTCCCAATAATCCTGTTTAGTTACATTGAGTGGGCTAGCTACCCCTGACACACTTAAACTGATAACTCTTGAATATTTTGGTCTGGAGGACCTATGTTTTTAAATTGATCACGTGGTTTTTGGAAACCGGCGCATTTACATACTCAATTACTTTACTTTGTGAACTCACCAGCTTTATGTTGACACACGATTTACATGCTTTTGCAGGTAGTTAGCTTCCGGTGCCAGGATTAGAACGCACTGCACACTTCACTGCATTTGGGGTCTTGGGCATACACTTAAATTATATATCATGCTTTTACATTTTCTTTCGTATGGTTTTAATTTGGGCACGTTGTTTTGCGCATGGTTTTTAAAAGGTTTAAATTTGGTTTACGCTTCCGCAACTTAACTAAACTTGGTTTTTGAAAACGAACTAAATGGGTTGGGCATTTAGAGTTCGTTCATATGACTTATGGCTATGGGATCCTGGTATGTCATGCGCCTCGCGGTATAAACCCCGCAGTGAAAATTTGAGGGTGTGACAGATTGGTATCAGAGCCATTGGTTATAGTGAACTAGGACTGCATGTTGAGTCTAGTCTATAATCATCATAGCATAAGTACACTCACAACTTAAGTGCACAACTAGCTTTTAGCTACACATACCTACAACATATGATTTCAGGAGGTATGTTATCTTCTAGTTCTAGATCTAATTCTGAACACGTCAATGGTGGGAACCCAGGGTTACACCAGGTGACGCATTACTGGGAGTAGCATCCTAACAAACCTCATGGATGAGGAAACAACAAAAGTTCAAGGGAGGGAGCCTTTGCGAGCGTTGTGGCGCACGTACACAGGAAGCTGCACGATGCGCATGACGTGGTACCATTAAATCGAACCAACTGTGAAGCAATTCAAATACTGAGACTTATCCTTTTTCACTGAGCAAGGAGACAATTAGTTTCCGTTCCTTGTTGCTTGATCTTTCTTACTTCCATTCGAAACTCAGACGGGACTGGGTTACACATATAGAACTTATTTCTTACTTTAGTACCATACGCCTAGTATGAGTGGGCGGACGTATGACTGCATATCCCTGTTACCCATAAGTATATGGTATATTCATGGGAACAAACTAGATCGGGACTTATTACACACACTTTTGGGGAGTTACGTAAGGCCTGCGATGCAGTGCAACATCTCAAAGGAAGACAAAACCTACCAGTGACTGACAGTCACAATTGGAGAAACGAATGGTGCTGTTGACCATTGAGCTGACTTACACAGGACCGGAGAAGGAGACTGTACGTGTTGAGAACCATATAACACTGACATCGCGAAAGAGGAAGGATAAGAGATGGAAGGGGAACCTGAGCAGGATGAGTATATGGAAAGTGAGGATGAAGGCTCTACTATCTAGACAGAGCATGGCGACGATTGGCTCTTACCTTTTTCTTACCTATATTTTCTTTTCTTTTCCCTTGTTAACTTAGATAAGACTGAGTTTTATGATCAACGATAGGGTGGTTGAAGCCCTCGCATCTTTCCAACCTATTAAAGATCTATTTTGCTAAATCACTCTTTTCCCCTGACTTCCACGTTTGCACTTTCTTATACCTTGAACGTACATGCCACAACAACAACCTGCCATCGTATTTTCAAGCCTTTTTTTTGTTGTAAACCTCGATAACTCCAACGAAACTGAAGGAGACCGTCTGATTGCTTCGATAGTATAAGTCTTTGCCATGTGCGTTTGCCCCAGGCAGAATGGGGAAATGTATGCTATATGCACACTCGATGAGTTACAGATACTTGGATGGAGAACGTAACACCCTGTGGTGAAACCTAGAAAAATGGTTATCTAAAGAAGGTTAGGTCTGAGATCGACGCCTACACTATCAAGCAACAAGAGATAGCTACTATATGCTAAAAATCTATTTAACCTACCTTACCAACGGATCGAACTTCATACCAAAAGGGTTTGTCCCTTAGAATCGTGGCTTGGCCACTGCAGCTCACCTACCCAGAATCTAACAAATCGTTCATTCTGGCTCGTAAACACACGGATTAGGCTGTTGAGCATGATACTTTTCCGAAGCATGGAGCTTCATCTTCTACTTTTGGTGATAGCAAGAGAACGTGGAATAGTGTGAGGTACAAGTCCTTCAACAAACAATAACCACAACGGTAACAACAACAATGGGGCTCGTGGAATAGCAATTGTGATTGTCTTGGGGAAGCTAGGACTGATAACAATGTCGTGACGGGTACGACACTCTTGCTTCTATTTTATATGATACTGGTGCAGACTATAGTTTTGTGTCATCAAAACTTAGCAAACAACTAGGGATGGTTCCTACTCTTCTTGATACCCCGTACACCATAGAGTTAGCTGATGGGAAGCCTGTGGAGGTAACCCATATTCATCGTGACTGTAAGCTCGAGTTGGATGGGCAATCATTTGCCATCAATATTCTACCTATCACCCTTGGAAGCTTTGATCTCGTGGTTGGCATGGACTGGTTGTCCAAGCAACACGCTGAAATTCTCTGTCAGGAGAAGATTGTTCGTATTCCCCCTCCCAAGTGGAGAACTTTTATCTATACAGGGTGATCGTGGTGGTGCCATGGTGGGCATCATCTCCTATCTAAAGGCCCAGAAGTGTATTCATAAGGGCTGTCTAGCCATTTTGGCTAACATCTCTGACACTCTAGCTGAAACTGAAATCAAAATTGAGGACATCCAGTGGTCCGAGATTTCCCAGATGTCTTCCCAGAGGAATTACCTGGACTTCCACCCGTTCGTCAAGTGGAGTTCCAGATTGATCTTACGCCGGGAGCAGCTCCAATTGCATGCGCACCATACCGCTTAGAACCGGGCGAACTTCAAGAACTATCTACCCAACTCCAAGAGCTATTGGATAGGGGTTTCATTAGACCTAGTTCTTCGCCATGGGGAGCTCCAGTTCTATTTGTTAAGAAGAAAGACGGGAGTTTTCGCATGTGCATAGATTATCAGGAATTGAGCAAAGTGACGATTAAGAATCGTTACCCCCTGCCTCGTATTGATGACTTGTTTGACCACCTGCAAGGGTCGAGTTTCTACTCTAAGATCGACTTGAGGTCAGGATACCATCAGCTGAGAGTCCGAGAGGAGGATGTGGCAAAGACGGCGTTTCAAACTCGTTATGGACATTATGAGTTTTTAGTGATGCCATTTGGGCTAACTAATGCACCGGCTGTGTTCATGGACCTAATGAACCGTGTGTGCAAGCCTTATTTGGACAAATTCATCATAGTGTTCATAGATGACATACTGATTTATTCCAAGAGCAGGGAAGAGCACGAGTAACACCTGCGGTTAATCTTGGATCTACTGAGAAATGAGCAGCTGTATGCAAAATTCTCTAAGTGTGATTTTTGGATTCGAGAAGTCCAATTTCTTGGGCATGTGGTCAACGAGGCAGGAATACATGTTGACCCCGCCAAGATTGATGCTATCAAAAAGTGGGAGGCTCCTAGGACCCCTACTGAGGTGCGCCAATTCCTTGGTCTCGCGGGGTACTATCGCAGATTTATTGAGGGATTCTCTAAGATCGCTCAACCTCTCACCGCCCTAACACAGAAAGGTATTACTTATAAGTGGGGAGACGCCCAAGAATCTGCTTTTCAGCTACTAAAGTCAAAACTTTGCAGTGCACCGATACTATCATTACCTGAGGGTACAGAGGAATTTGTAGTGTACTGTGATGCGTCTATCCATGGCTTAGGGTGCATACTGATGCAACGTGATAAGGTAATCGCATATGCATCGTGGCAATTGAAGGTCCATGAGAAGAATTACCCCACTCATGATTTGGAGCTGGGAGCGGTGGTTTTCGCTCTTAAAATCTGGAGGCACTACCTCTATGGAACAAAGTGCACAATTTTCACTGATCACAAGAGCCTTCAGCATATATTTGATCAGAAGGTGCTGACATACGACAACGTCGCTGGGTTGAACTTTTGAATGACTATGACTGTGCCATCAAGTATCATCCAAGGAAGGCTAATGTAGTAGCTGATGCCCTCAGTCGAATGGAAACGAAACCCAAACGGGTGCGAGCCTTACAACTCACCATCCATTCTAATCTTCCTGATAAGATACGTGAAGCCCAGGGTGAAGCCTTGAAGGAATAAAACATCGGGCTTGAGACCTTACATGGTGCTGATAAACACTTGGAACTAAAGACGGATGGTCTGCAGTACTTCATGGATCGAGTCTGGATACCACGATTTGGGGATCTCAGACAACTGGTGCTTGATGAAGCACATACCTCTCGCTATTCGGTACATCCTGGTTCGGACAAGATGTACCAAGATCTTAAGACTCTTTACTGGTGGCCAAACATGAAAGCTGAGATAGCCACTTATGTTAGTAAGTGCTTGACTTGTGCGAAGGTTAAGATTGAATATCAAAAACCTTCAGGCCGACTCCAACAACCAGAAATTCCAATGTGGAAATGGGATGGGATTTCCATGGATTTTATTACAAAGCTTCCTAGGACGCCAACGGGCCATAGCATGATTTAGGTTATCGTGGTCGGCCCACTTTCTGGCTATAAAGGAAACAGACTCATTGGAGAAACTAGCGAACCTTTACATCAAGGAGATAGTCTCTAGGCATGGGGTGCCTACTTCTATTATATCTGATTGCGATGGGCGATTCACTTCTCGTTTCTAGACTACTCTCCAAGATGCTTTAGGAACTCGTATTGATATGAGCACAGCCTATCACCCGTAGACGGATGGACAGAGTGAACGTACCATCCAAACCTTAGAGGATCTGCTACGAGCGTGCGTGGTGGACTTTGGCAATAATTGGGATAAGCACTTGCCTTTGATTGAATTCTCTTATAACAACAGCTACCACACTTCGGTACAGTGTGCGCCTTTTGAGGCACTTTACGGGCGCAAGTTTAGGTCTCCCATCTGTTGGACTGAGGTTGGGGATAGCCAACTAACAGGTCCCGAACTCGTGCATGAAACTTCTGAGAAGATAGTGCAAATCAGAAACCGGATGGCTGCTGCTCGGGATCGACAGAAAAGTTATGCTGATAAACGTAGGAAACCTTTGGAGTTCCAGGTTGGGGACAAGGTTTTGTTAAAGGTGTCACCTTGGAAAGGGGTGATACGCTTTGGGAAACGGGGAAAATTGAACCCACGATACGTTGGACCATTCGAGATTGTCAAAAGGATTGGTCCGGTAGCTTACCAGCTAAACCTACCAGATGAACTCAGTGGAGTGCACAATGTATTCCACGTCTCGAACTTGAAGAAATGCTTATCAGATACGACACTGGTAGTGCCACTGGAGGAGATCCAGGTAGACGACTAGCTACGGTTCGTGGAAGAACCAGTGGAGATTCTTGAGCAGGGCGTCAAGAAACTCAGGAAAAGCACCATACCTATTGTTAAGGTGCGATGGAATTCCCGTCTCGGACCGGAATACACGTGGGAACGCAGGGATCAGATGCAACTCAAATACCCACATCTCTTTACCGAACCTAAAATTGTACATAGATCAAACGCGGAACATAAAGCAGCTCTTTCAAAGTGAATTTCGGGGCGAAATTCCTTTCAACTTGGGGATGATGTGACATCCGGGAACCAGGTAGACGACTAGCTACGGTTCGTGGAAGAACCAGTGGAGATTCTTGAGCAGGGCGTCAAGAAACTCAGGAAAAGCACCATACCTATTGTTAAGGTGCGATGGAATTCCCGTCTCAGACCGGAATACACGTGGGAACGCAGGGATCAGATGCAACTCAAATACCCACATCTCTTTACCGAACCTGAAATTGTACATAGATCAAACACGGAACATAAAGCAGCTCTTTCAAAGTGAATTTCGGGGCGAAATTTCTTTCAACTTGGGGATGATGTGACATCCGGGAACCAAGCACACATTTTTTTTATAGCTGGCTTTATTGTTTACTTGCTGAATTTCGGGACGAAATTCTTTTCAACTTGGGGATGATGTGACACCCCGCAGTTTCGGGTTAATACTTTAACTGAACTCTAGTTAACTGACATGATATACTCTAGTTAACTTACATTTCGGACATGGTTAGATACTTAGCTAGGTTTAGTTAAGTAGGCCTAACATATGTTAGATGATATTAACATATGCGTTAAATAGGAAAATCATTGTTGAACACACACACGAGTCCTGTATCCCGAACGTTGGTGAATTATATGGCATGTATAATAATAATATGTGCAATTGAATCATGATGGACGTGAAGTGCCTGCTTATGTGAATTATGTGAATTATGTGAATTATCACTTGACTGAAGGTTAATACGTAAACCATGCAAATTACGTATACTTGATGCTTAATATCTCATGTAATAATAAAAACAATGGTTTTTATGCAATTTAGGGTGATTAATAATATTGGGTCCGGTATTGGGCTAGAACATTATTAACGGGTCAAGTTAATGGACTAGAAGGGCCCTAATACCCAATTACTTGGGCAACAAGCTAAACCTCCTTATAATTATAGATCAAAAAAAAAAATTAAAACCCTAACCCCCATTCCCCTTTGCGCCGTGAGGAACCCCCCCCCCCCCCCCCCCTCTCTTAGTTTTCAAGCAATCACTCAATCTTTCACCTAATCAAGCTAGTTCGGGTTTAATCTCAAGGCTCTAGGGAGTTTTAGCATTGCAAGGTATACATCTATATGCTTCTTGATGAATTATGATACTTGAAAAACTTTAAAAACTCTAAAAATAACATATATATAATCGCATGTATGTATGTATAGGAGTTCTTGAATGTTCTTGATGATTTGATGATGATGATTGTTGTTAGTAGCCATGATTAGGGTTTTCACATGATAATATATGTGTGTTTGCTATGTTAATATGGTGTTTAATCAGTATTGTATGTGTTATACATGTATTAGGGGTGTTCATGGAAAATTAGGGTTTGTAGATTACTTGGGATGCAAGTTTAAAATTCTGGCAGATTCGTTTGAACGTTTTGTAGGGGCTGTAATGGGTTGGTAAATTGCTTGTTTGGATGATTTCTTTGCATGATTGTAATGTAAAAGGTCTTATCTTTTCATAATGGGCAAAACCATCAGATTTGGACATCGTTTGAGTCGTTTTTGGAATTTTATTTGATTAGGGGTCATATCAGATTTTCGGATTTGTGAATTGGGTTAACTTTAAATGGTCATAACTTGAGATTTACAAGGAATTAAGTTATGAAATTTTTACAGTAGGTCAATATTGGAAAATTTGAGCCTTTCCAAGTGGATTCATCCCGTTTGGATGAATACACAATTTTTGAGAATTTTTCTACTAAACTGACCTGTTGAGGAAATTTTCTGGACATAGCTGTGTTGTACGAATTTTCATAATTTTTATGTTTGGTTTTAAGACATAACAAAAATATTGGTTTGCAACCGATTCCCCATAAATACTCAGTAAAAATTTGGGACTTTAATTCATTCGTTAAGTATTTTAAATAATTCGTTTTTCACAGCGCACAATCTGTCCTAAAAACGCAAATTGTGTACGGGGTCTTTATGTGACTATTTGGAGTTGTATGTGGTATGTAATTGACATGTACTTGTGCGAAAACTTGTATGAGATGTATTTGATGTATTAAACTGATAATAATCACTATGATCACCAACGGGATACGTAGGACATACTTGAGCATGTAGAGTCATTAGGGGTCACTACACGGTTTTGAACATTTAAAGGTCTCGGATAAACGAGTTATATGGTGTGTTGGTTATGCACATATACTCACCTAGTGACATTTGTATTAGGGTGTCGGTAGCATACTTTACTTGCGGGTCGGATCTCTTTTGCTTGCACGCTAAGGTGAGTTTCACTATTCTTTTCTCAAAAGCATGCGTCTCGGGTTTGAGATAACTTACAAAACGTTTTCTAGTCCGGTTTGGGACTACTTTTACATCTCGGGTTATGAGATGCTTTGACTCCTTGCGTGGGTCGGGTTTTACAATTCCTTGTGTGGATCGGGTTTTTGATCAGTTTAAAACTTATTGGTCCTTTGTAAACTAAACACTCTATCATTTGGAAAGTCCTTGCATATTATTGGGTTAATCGCTGGAGGCGAGCGGGGTATTAGTTGATAGTGCTATTAGGTTGTGCAGCAACCTCATGTCTGAGGTGCTTGAGGCACGGGCATGAACTTCTGACCACATTTGAGAACTGGTGTTGATAGACACCAGTTATTGAGGCAAATTACTATTTACTGAAGGTGTCCCAATAATCCTGTTTAGTTACATTGAGTGGGCTAGCTACCCCTGACACACTTAAACTGATAACTCTTGAATATTTTGGTCTGGAGGACCTATGTTTTTAAATTGATCACGTGGTTTTTGGAAACCGACGCATTTACATACTCAATTACTTTACTTTGTGAACTCACCAGCTTTATGTTGACACACGATTTACATGCTTTTGCAGGTAGTTAGCTTCCGGTGCCAGGATTAGAACGCACTGCACACTTCACTGCATTTGGGGTCTTAGGCATACACTTAAATTATATATCATGCTTTTACATTTTCTTTCGTATGGTTTTAATTTGGGCGCGTTGTTTTGCGCATGGTTTTTAAAAGGTTTAAATTTGGTTTACGCTTCTGCAAGTTTACTAAACTTGGTTTTTGAAAACGAACTAAATGGGTTGGGCATTTAGAGTTCGTTCATATGACTTATGGCTATGGGATCCTGGTATGTCATGCGCCTCGCGGTATAAACCCCGCAGTGGAAATTTGAGGGTGTGACACAGGACCAAGTTTAGCTATGGCCCAGCTTGTCAGTCTGGCTATATCTAATCCTGATCGTCCGTTAGTGAGTTGATCTGTGTTATGTTGATTGTGTGGCTATCTTTTGCTGAGATTGCGGTTTCTCTCTCGAAGCTTCCACTTGGGTTATTAAAGGATGTTATCTTTTATCTTGTCTAACTTTTGCTCACTTTTGATTTCATTGAGATCCTCTCCAGTATTCTCTCTCGTTCACAAAGTATTAGGGTTTTGTTATTAGATCATCTTGATCTAATAACCTGTTTGTCTCTTCATGTATTTTGTGTTAATTATCTAGTTAATAATCATTTGAGAGTTTAAGAGTTTGCTTGTGAGTTCTTTCTGATTCTGGTATCTTGTCAGAGATTTGTACCTATTTTGGGTTTAGTTTTGAGTAATAAAGTGTTTAATCTGTGTTGACCACAGAATTTGACAATATTGATCTAGACTTGCATGTTATCTATATTACATTATAAAGAGCCAAAGATGGCTACGATAGTAATTGTATATGTTTTTTTTAACATGACATATGGAAAGTTAGGTGCTTCACAATCAAAATGTCATCAAAATTATTCCCATACTACCACTATTTGCAAAACTAACTTGTACATTTTTATCATTACCCCATATTTACACTTTCACATTAATTAGTAAAAGGTTTATTATGTATAATGTAAGTTTAAGCATTTTAAAATGTTGTAAACACTTGGTAAAAAAGTTCATATTATATGACTTTGTTTTTCTTTTAGTTAATTTTACACTAAAAAACATTTTGGTTGACTTCTAACTGTTCAACCACTTTCGTTTTACATTATATATCAAACTCACCCATACGACTTGTTAGAGACAAAGTACGACTATAACTATTTCTACATTTTGAACTTTAGCCTTTTATGATGGTTGCTTTAATTTAAAATTAGTGGGCTAATCAATATTTCTATTCATAATTGTCAGGTTTGATGTGGTTGTAAATAAAAATAATTTTAATCAGCATTTGTAACTCAAGGGTGTAGGTATGCAGGATCGATGAGAGGGTTTTGGGTTTGAGAGAGAATAAGATAATCTTTAAGAATCAATACATAAATGAAATGATACAATATGTTTGGTATTTATACAAATGAAGGGGTGTGTCCCCTATGACTCTAACCGACACAATGGTTAGTTAATAACCAACATACCTATTCAACTTAGGATAACTAATATGTCACACTATATATGTATATATATATATATACTTAGGATAATTGAGGGAAATAAGAATTATGTCTAACATTCTCCCCCCTAATTCTTGATTTCCCCAAGGTCTTCAACTCCTATGAGACTTCGCATCTCTATGAACTTTATCCTTGGTAATGCCTTGGTGAGGATGTCGGCTTTCTGCATCTCTCCACTGATGTGATCAACTTGTATCTGCTCGTTCTCTATGCATTCTCTGATGAAATGATACCTTGTGTTGATATGCTTTGATCTTCCATGAAACACAGGATTCTTCATGAGTTGTATTGCTGACTTGTTATCTACTCGTAGAGTTATCTTCTTTGGTCTTTCACCTGTGAGTTCGCTTAGTACTCCTTGTAGCCATATTGCTTGACATGCTGCTGATGTTGCTGCCATAAACTCTGATTCACATGATGATAAAGCTACCGTGCTTTGCTTCTGACTTGTCCATGTGATAGGTGAATCTTTGTAGTAGAATATTGTTCCTGTTGTTCCTTTTCCATCTTCTTGGTCTCCATAACTGCTGTCGCTGTAACCAATGATTTCTGCTTCTTTGCCTTTGCTGTATTGAATTCCATAATTCAATGTGCCTTTGATATATCTTATCAAATGTTTAACTTCCTTCATGTGAGTTGTCTTTGGCTTCTCCATGAATCTGCTCACGTATCCAACTGCGTAGGTGATATCTGGTCTGGTATGTGTAAGGTACCTTAAGCTTCCAATTAGCTTTCTGTATTCTGTCTCATTGACTGGTTCACTCTCGTCTTCTTTATCGAGCTTCAGACCTGGTTCCATTGCTGTCTTTGTTGGATTGCAGTCTTCTAGTCTAGCTTCCTTGATAACCTTCTTAGCGTAGGCTGATTGCTTCAATTGTATCCTTCCTTGTGCTTGACGTACTTCTATTCCTAGATAGTATGTGAGTGGTCCTAAATCACTCATCTCAAACTTGCCTTGCATTTCCTTCTTGAAGCTTGATATGTCTTTCATTGAACTTCCTGTCACTATTATGTCATCGACATAAACTCCTATAATGATTGTTGATTGTCTTGAAGTTCTCTTGTACACTGCTTGTTCTTGCGGACATCTTATAAATCCTATCTCCTTTAGGATGTTGTTCAGCCTTATATTCCATGCTCTTGGTGCTTGCTTCAAACCATATAGAGCCTTCTTTAGCTTGTAGACTAGCTTCTCTTTTCCTTTCTTTATGAATCCATCTGGTTGTGATACGTAGACATCTTCCTTTAATTCACCATGTAGGAATGCTGATTTTACATCCAAATGATGTACTTCCCATCCTTTCTGTGCTGCCAATGCTAGTAGTAGCCTGATTGTTTCCATTCTTGCAACGGGTGCAAATACTTCATTGTAGTCTATACCTTCTTGTTGTACGTATCCTTTTGCTACTAATCTGGCCTTATGCTTGGTGATCTGTCCACTTGCGTCTCTCTTGACCTTGAATACCCATTTTAGACCTATTGGTTTCTGACTTGAGGGGAGCGTAGTCAGTGTCCAAGTGTCATTCTTCTCTATGGAGTCTAACTCGCTTTCCATTGCTTCTATCCATTGTGGGTAATCTGCTGCTTCTTTGTAGTTTGCAGGTTCTTCATCATATGCTAGATAAAGATGTTCATAATCTTCTGGTCTAAGAGGTTGTGTGGCTGCATAGATGTCATTAAGTGATCTAAGGGCTCGAACTGGTCTATTTAAGGAGCCTGGTGAGTCTTCTAACTCTTGAGTTCTTGTCTCAACTGCTGGATCACTTGTCGGTGTCTCTTGTACCGTTATTGGAGTTCTTGTAGCTGTAATTGGACTGCTGAAGAAATCATTATCACTCTCTTGATCTTCACTGTCGTCATCATTCTCTTCTTGTACAGCTTCATTCTCTGAATCTCCATGTATCTCAAATCTTGTCCAAGATGGTTCATCTTCGCTTCCTTCTTTCAAGTAGTTGTCCCAATTCCATGGTTCATTCTCTATGAATTGGACATCTCTACTGATATGTATCTTCTCTTCTATGGGATCATATAATCTGTAGGCTTTGGAACCGTTCTCGTTTCCTAGATGTACCATTTTCTTGCTTCTATCTTCTAACTTTTTCAAATAGGGCGTCGTTACCTTTGCATATGCTATGCATCCAAATACTCTAATGTGCTTGATATTGGGTGCCTTTCCATTCACTGCTTCGTAGGGTGTCATACCCTGTACTGCTTTAGTAGGTAACCGATTTAGTATATAAATCGCTTGTCTTGTTGCTTCTGCCCATAAGTTCTGCGGTACGTTCATAGCCTTTAACATGCTTCTTGTCATACTCATTACTGAACGGTTTTTCCTTTCTACTACACCATTTTGCTGAGGTGTGTAAGGTGCTGTAAGCTGTCTGAGGATTCCTCTGTCCTCACAATACGTGGTAAGTGCTTTAGAAGTAAATTCTCCTCCACGATCCGTTCTTAATCTCTTGAGCTTTTGACTCGTCTCTGTCTGAGCTTCACTTAGGAATTTCTTGAAATTCTCATAAACTTGATCTTTTGACTTAAGCATGTAGATCCACATGTATCTTGAATAATCGTCAACTATCAGGAAGAAATAGTTGTTGCCTGCTAATGATGTGGGTGTAATCGGTCCACATAAATCTGCATGTACGAGCTCGAGAGGTCTCGTTGCTCTAAAACTTGCTTGAGAGGGAAACGGAAGCCTGCTTTGTTTTCCCGTAATACATGCATCACATACTTGAGATGGGTGCTTAATCTTTGGTATTCCACGTGCCATTCCTTTTAGGCTTAACTGTCTTAGTGAATCAAAATTCACATGTCCCATACGTGCATGCCATAACCATGCAGGTGATACTATTCTGGCTTGTAAACAAATCGGACTTGTTATTCTGAGCCTTACTTTATAGAGTCTATTCTTAGCTCTTGGGACTTTCATCAATAGGTTGCTGAAGGCGTCATAAATCCATAGATAATCGTTCTCCATAATCACTTTACATCCATTTTCTGTAACTTGCCCGAGACTTAGGATGTTGCTTTGGAGTGTTGGAATGTAGTAGACTTCTGTAACTAGTCTTTGTTCTCCATTGTTGCATTCCAATAAAATTGAGCCTTTACCTTTGATGTTGACACATGATCCATCTCCAAACTTTACACTTCCTGCTATCTTTTCATCTAACTCTGTGAAATAGGAGCGTCTTCCTGTCATATGATTGCTTGCTCCGTTATCTAAATACCATATTTCATTTCCATTATCTTCACTGTGATAACGTTCTGGTATGACTTTCTTTTCTTCTAGAACTACACTTCTTTCTTCACCAACTGCCATAAGTAATGTGGGATCCTCTTCTTCCATTACTAGGTGAGATTCTTCTTGCTTACTTCGAGGTTTAGGACATCTGGGAGCTATGTGTCCTAATTCATTGCAGTTGTAGCATCTTACACTGCTGCCATCTCTCTTGGGCTTATAACTACTGTCGTCATGACGATTCTTAGTGGGATTTCGATCACTTCTCTGATCTTGATGGCCATTTCTGTCAAAGTTCTTCCTCTCATTTCTTTGACCTCTATTGAACTTCCTAAAGTTCTGTCTACCTCGATTCTGATTGTAGTTCCTGTTGTTGTTGCTGAAAGGCCTTCTTTCTTGCCTTGTAAATAACAGCTTCTCATGACCTGCGGGTCCATATTTCTTCTCATCTCTTGACTTAAGGCGTTCCTCATAAGCTTTAAGTCTACCAAGCGCTTCATCTAACGTCATGGTATCTATATCTGAATATTGCTCTATGGATGCAATAATCTGTAGGAACCTCTCTGGTACGGAGTCCAGCAATTTTCGTACCAACATCGACTCTTCAATTGTCGTTCCTAAGGTTTTTGACTTTGTACTAATCGCACTTAACCTACCAGCAAACTGGTCTATGGTTTCTGTCTCTCTCATTGTTATCATCTCGAATTCTGTGCGTAATGATTGAAGTCTTGCTTTCTGGACTCGGTCAATTCCAATAAATCTTGTCTTTAATGCTTCCCAGATTTCTCTCGCTGTAGGATGTGACGCCACCTGCATCACCATATCCTCTGGAATTGCCTGAAAGAGATAGGCAATCGCTGTCCTATCCTTCTTTACATCAACCTTCGACGTGCCTTCTTCGGGTTCCACTACTTCCCAAAGACCATTTGCACTCAATATTGCTTTAACACATACAGCCCAAATCGTGTAATTTGTAGATGTCAACATCGGTGTCTGGAGGTTGAAAGTGAGAGTCTCCTTCGTGACTGTCTCCTTTGACGCTGTCTCTTTCGACATTGTGGGTTTAATGGGCGTCTGCTTCTGCGGACTTTTGTTCTTCTTCTTCCCTATTGTCCAAAACTATTATGGACTATCCCACGCTTCTATGGAACTTTGTTTGACTAGCTTTGTCAAACACGACTATGATATGTCTGAAGAAAATATTCTTGTTTAAACAAAGTTTGATGTTTTGTCGGGCCCACAACAAAATATCAAGATCCTTGCTATAATATTTCTTTATACCACTAATATTCCAAATTCTAAAGTCAATCCTATGACTTGATAATCCTCCAACGATGATTGATTAGTGTCCTTTAACAACACCCTTTGTCAATCCTAAACACCCTTCTAAAACAAATCACTTGTTTTTCTACTATGCTTCAATCCTTTTCTTTTCTTTTTTTGTTTAATCAGTGATAAATTCCAACAAACAAACACTGATATAATACCCTTTAAAATAAAATACCCTCAAATAATAATATTATAATTCTGTTTGACTTTTAAAAGTCAAACTTCCTTCTTCTTGTTCCTTCGAACCCTACTGCCCGAAAAAAAACCTTCTGTTTTTGATCTTATATTGATCAAACAACAATGGAACTTCAATCTTATGTTCCACAAACACTGATATTTTGGATTCTAATCCAAAAGTACGATCGAATACGAAAAATTTTAGAAAAAAAATAAAACCCGGTTCTTTAAACCCGATAATAATCTTAATCTTTCTGTTTGATGTTTTTCTTTATAAAATCGACTCTGTTTTATGTCTTATAAGTTTGTTTTGAACACAATAGTGAAACAAAAAACTTGATTTTGATATATAAAAATTTTGGCGGGAACAGTGTTCGAAAAAAAATAAAACAGAGTAATAAAAATCTTGATGTTTTCGATTGGATTAAGATGTATGTACTCGATTTCAATTAAAAACGAAGGGCAGGGATAGATATAACCGCTTTAATGATTGAAACGATTTCTTTTCTGCGTGACCGGTGAGTCGCCAGAAGTTGCAGGTTTTGGCCGGTAATTTCTTTTCCGGTCGTCTTCTTTCTTGAACGGTTATGTTACTTGATGTATTGATCTTCTACAATCCTGGTTGGCCTTGTATATGTGTTCCAATAATTCTGGACGTTTGTGTCTTCTTTCTCTGTTCTTTCTTTCGAATAAAAGAAACAGAGGGTTGATAAATCTTCGTCTTCTTCACTGAATGATCGGATGGAACAATTTCTGAATAACCGCTCTGATGCCAAATGTAGGTATGCAGGATCGATGAGAGGGTTTTGGGTTTGAGAGAGAATAAGATAATCTTTAAGAATCAATACATAAATGAAATGATACAATATGTTTGGTATTTATACAAATGAAGGGGTGTGTCCCCTATGACTCTAACCGACACAATGGTTAGTTAATAACCAACATACCTATTCAACTTAGGATAACTAATATGTCACACTATATATGTATATATATATATATACTTAGGATAATTGAGGGAAATAAGAATTATGTCTAACAAAGGGTGGGTGTACAATAATCAACAAAATTGTATTTTTTTTTTTTTTTAATTTAAGTCTCAGTATCGCATTGTAAATTGTTACCGCGGTGGCAACGCGCGGGTTTCTTACTAGTTAACATTAAAATGAAAATATGAAATATTTTTTTTAATATGTTGTATCTATATTGCGTTTAACTTGTGGCAAATAAATTGACAAGGTTAAACGTAACTCGATCACAAAAGGGTGGTAGAATCATAGTCAGAAATGGGACAATTACAACGTGAAGGATGTTTCGATGGGTGTTGGTGGAAGTTAGGTATGAAAACTTCATAGTTGATGGTTCATAACGAAGGATGATTCATTGGTGGAGTTTGTTAAGTCGTCTAGCCATATGTAACATGAAAAATCTACGTTAATGTAGATGATAGGTTGCAATATATTACAAAAGTTAAAGTAGCTTACAAGAAATATAGCATGACGTCTTTTGTTATTTAATACAAATAGTGCACTGAAAATGCAATCAATACTCTCTTACGATGTTGTCCTAAGCTCACGTCATTCATAAAAAATTCCACGACCATATGTTGAAGATATTAAATCAACAAGCAAAGGTAATTGGAATGCAATAAATGCAAGAATGAGTACACATGCTATTATACTAATTATGATCATCACGTGCAAGCTGGTGTCGTGCGTGAACATAATAAGAAGTGTTGCACTGAAGGCAATGAGCATAGTTGTCACCGATATGCATAACATCAAGAGGCCACATATTAATTTGGTAGGTATTGTTTTGAGAAAATCCTCTTCTGAATGACGTGCTGTGAGAATGGATAGAAAGAACATCAAGGAGACAGTGGCTGTGAATAATGAGATCGCATCCAAGAATAAGAATACCATGAAGCTTGGCATGGTTTGAAAAGTTGGTTTCATAGTATTTTCTTTGATTCCCCCCGGAATATTAATGATGGCTGCAAAAACTATAGTGATCATAAGTGCAGCTGTTATTATGTATGAATCAGCAACCTTTTTTGTCCATGCTTCTCCTTCTTTTTCCAAATTTGCATGTTTATTTCTAAACACCATAATAGGTGTTTGTTCAGTGCTGTTTTTAGCTTCTCTTTCCTTGGGACGCATTAATTTTTCAACTTCCTATGAGTAAAAAATCGTTAAGAAAAGATTAATATAATTATTAAACAAATAACTTGTTTTACCTTAAACCATTGTAACTCCCTTTGCATTTGTAATGCTGCACCAGTAACCCTATTGAGTTTGTGTTTAGGTGCTAGTTGCCCGGCCAAGTGCAAAAGGTTATTGTCTCCATTGGCAGTGGCTACAATGTGCAAGTACTTGTTATGAGTTACCTTGTGCACAAAAGAGTTGAAAATCTTTTCTGAGCGGTTTATTACAGAAAGATGGGAAAGCATATGACCTTCATCGTTTGCTAACCAAATTGATCGTGGAAATGTTCTAGTGATCTGCTCTACAACCTCTGGAGTATTATTTTCCAGCGCTATAAAATATGCATCTTTATAATGTTCTTCATGATTAGAAGGTGATTCGCTAACTTTCTCACAGATAAACTTTAATATCATAAGAGCTATGTAGTGTTCCACTTTGTCTTTTTTGAGACGCTTGATACTAGGCACTGCAAACAATTCACAAATACCAAACATCTAATAATGAATTTGGTAACATATAAGTTCTAGCTTTGCCCAATTTCTAACTTCTACGAATACGAGGGCTTAATTTTCTTATAAATACAACAACAAAAACTACTACAACCATATCTAGTAAAATCAGATTCACAATATTGCTATTTGTAAGGTCTCAGAAGAGTGTGATGTAAGCAAATCATACCCTAATCCCATGTGATAGAGGTTGTTTATACTAGGGGAAATGCATTTAAATACTCCCTTTCACCCATTAGAGGATAATACTCCAAATTATCACTTTGACCAATAACACTCCTAACTTGCAAGTTAATTTATTCCATTACCCCAAAACTAACGGAAGTCTAACCTGGCTATCCTACATGGCAAAATTAGCTGATGTGCAAAGTGAAAAATGTAAAACACCAAAACTTAAGGGACGTTTTCAAAGTTGTTGTTGTTGTTGTTGTTGTTGTTGTTGTTGTTGTTGTTGTTGTTGTTGTTGTTGTTGTTGTTGTTGTTGTTGTTGTTGTTGTTGTTGTTGTTGTTGTTGTTGTTGTTGTTGTTGTTGTTGTTGTTGTTGTTGTTGTTGTTGTTGTTGTTGTTGTTGTTGTTGTTGTTGTTGTTGTTGTTGTTGTTGTTGTTGTTGTTGTTGTTGTTGTTGTTGTTGTTGTTGTTGTTGTTGTTGTTGTTGTTGTTGTTGTTGTTGTTGTTGTTGTTGTTGTTGTTGTTGTTGTTGTTGTTGTTGTTGTTGTTGTTGTTGTTGTTGTTGTTGTTGTTGTTGTTGTTGTTGTTGTTGTTGTTGTTGTTGTTGTTGTTGTTGTTGTTGTTGTTGTTGTTGTTGTTGTTGTTGTTGTTGTTGTTGTTGTTGTTGTTGTTGTTGTTGTTGTTGTTGTTGTTGTTGTTGTTGTTGTTGTTGTTGTTGTTGTTGTTGTTGTTGTTGTTGTTGTTGTTGTTGTTGTTGTTGTTGTTGTTGTTGTTGTTGTTGTTGTTGTTGTTGTTGTTGTTGTTGTTGTTGTTGTTGTTGTTGTTGTTGTTGTTGTTGTTGTTGTTGTTGTTGTTGTTGTTGTCTCCACACGACCACCGGGTTATTATCTGTAACATCACACAATTTATATATATATATATATATATATATATATATATATAACTCCCTCATTTATTTATTCATCCGATTCATGTTTACATTATCTTTCCCATCCATTTTATTAATTTATTTTGTTTAAATAATGACTTATAATCAATATTAAATTGAATTTTATTAAAAATTCTGATTTAAAAACGTTAAAAAAAATGTTTGCCTGAGCCAGGATTCGAACCCCCCGAGTCCCTGGCGGGCTAAACCTTAACCACATCACACAAACCAGTACACCATTTGGTGTTTTGTGATGTTAATTAAAACCAATTAAACTTAAACCCTTTCAAGGTCCTTTAGTCAAACCTGAAAAGTCAAACGTAGTCTCTTAGTCAAGTCAAGTCAAAGTGTTAGTAAATATGATCTCCTAGTCAAGTCAAAGTGTTAGTAAATATGGTCTTCTATTCAAGTCAAAGTTGTTCCTAAATTATAGCCTAGTCAAAGTAGTCCCTAATTACAACTCCAATTTCTACACTATAAATACAATAGCCTACCATTCAACTCTTTATAACATTCAAACAAAAAAAAAAAAACATTATTATCCCATCTCCCACATACTAAAGTTTTCATCCATCATTATCTCCTCTAGCTAGTTCCGAGTTTTCCAAGGCATTATTACTAAGTGTTTGCACGCTCAAGAAAACTCACGAACTCATTAAGCACCTAAGGTGAGTTTTACATAGCCCCTTTTCCATTTCACTATTTTGGGGTGAAACATGTTACAACATTCAATTTACAATTCAATCATAAGTGTCTATGTGTTATTCTATGTTGCATTATGTCTTAAACATTACTATGGTAAGCACAATTATTCTAGCATAATCATTAACTCCGTACAAGCCAACGATACACAATGATAGATCTATTGGACTGACAACCCCACCCGGATACGTTACCTCCTACATAGGTTGCGTGGGTGATTGTTATCGCAACATAAACGAGTGAACCATATGCGTATGGGATGGACCACAATATTCTACTCACAAGGTTTGATTATGCACACGATTTACCGGGTAGTATTGTTTTCACATATGAACTAGACTTGCCATGACACTCAAATTGTACAAGTTTTTATTCAATATTCAAACCTATGTAATTCTCACCAACTTTTGTTGACCCAAAATATTTTCAAACTTAACATGTTTCAGGATATTGTTTGCTTGAAGATTAGAGTTAATGCTTGAAGATGTGTATCTAGTATTTTTCATTTTGATGTACAAATTCTTTTAGAACAATTGTATGTAATTTATGTAATCAATTAATGAAATTTATTATTTACTATGAGCTACTAAACAATCGTCAATACGTGATATCCCGATGTTTCCGCCATCGGTTGGGGTGTTACATTATCTCCACCACCACCAACAACAATGGTTCATCACAATTACCTCCTCCTAACAACCACCATTCTCCTCCTCAGCCCATCTTCGGTGACACCACCATGGCCCACTTAACCCCTCTTCAGATTCCAATCCAAACCCAAAACCCCCAAAATGATGTCAATTAACCTTCGATTTATGGGATGAAGATGAGTTTCAAGGCTTCCCGACATATATTGCTCCACCAGAAGAACTTATTTGACAATCTGAAACTATTCATCCCAAAACGACGTCGTCTGTTGATTCTCTTTCCAATGAAAAAGATAAAGAAAACGTTGGGGTTTCTGAACCGCTTTCGTTGAACCGTTGGGTGGTGTCACTGGAGATGGGTTGATGTCACTGGCGATTGGGAGTGGTGGTGAACTAGTGTCACTTGTAGAAGATGGGGGGGGGGTGTTTGGGGTAAAAGAAATTTAATCAATTTTTTAATACATTTATTTACATATTACCATGACACATAAGCAATTATGACAACTTAGGAAGCCACATAGATCATTTTTGCCATGTAGACTAACCAGGTTAGTAGTTGGTTAGTTTGGAGGTAATGAAACAAACTAACTTGCAAGTTAGAAATGTTATTGGTTAAAGTGATAGTTCAGAGCACTATCTGTTAATGAGTGAAAATTGAGAGTATTTAAATACATTTCCACTTTATACTAAGATTGATAGTCTTGCATATTTTAGATGCTATTGCAATGGAGGGAGAAATTAATATAGGAAATTAAGCATTAGAACTTTACTTACAAAGTAGTACTGAAACTTAACCAATGGGGTGGTGGTCCATTGGTAAAGGTAAAGTCGTTAAAACACCTAAGTTGTGGAAGGTCTTGGGTTCAAGTCTCACAGACTACATGATTTAAAAGAAATTAACATTTCAAATAAAAAAAAGTAGTACTGAAACTTCCAACAATTTGCCAATAATCCTCTCGAACACTAGACAAAAAGTTAACTAAATAGAATTATGCAATCCGGAAATATAATTAAAATAAACAAAAGTGTATAGCAATTAAGGAAAAAATTTAACAAGCGAGACACACGGTACTTAGACAAACAGTTACAAATTAAGGAGTGGTCAAATTCTAGGGAGCTCAACCTATAATTACCCTTTTTACTTTTATAAACTTGAGTGACAATTTTTTTTATGTTTCTATGTTAAAGGTCAGTAACAAATATTTTATAGCTATTTGAGTTTATATTTTGGTAAATGTTCTTAAGGATTGATTCAAACCATGGTTGACGTAACTCCTATTACAAAGTTTGAAATTTTAGATTGTAGGGACTGAAAGCCACGAGATCCAATCTTTTTGGGAATTGGATTTTAATAATTCAAATTTTCCCCGTTGGCCGACAATAATCTGTATTTAAAATATTCTACAAAACAGTCTCAACTTTTAAAATATTGATTGGCAATGAACTTTTGTTGGCTAAAAACTAACCCATTTTCAAACTGAAAATTTTGAAAGTTAAAAAGTTCATTGTCGGCCACTACGTTGAAAGTTGTGACTGTTGTGGGAAATTTTTGTTAAATACAAATTATTGTCGGCCAACGAAACAAAAGTATGAAGTATTAAAATCTATCCCCATTTTTTTTTCAAATCGGTGGGGGATAGACTTAATATATACAATTTTTTGGAAAAAAAAAGGGAAAATAGACTAGTGAGCCAAAAAACAGTGAGGGGCAGGGCATCCCCGACCGTTCAAAAAGTTTCACCCACAATCGCTAAGGTAGTTGCATTTTTCGTACTACGCGACTGAAATCGTAATGGTACGGTGTTCCATATCAAAATTCCAATCGATCCAATAGTTGTGTGGTACGTTCATGGGATCGATTTTATAGGTGCGTGGATCGTATCGGAAACGCGAAGGGTACGGTGTTTCCTATGTACATCTGCGGATCCAGAGGGGATGTTTACGAGTCTTTTTCGAAAGTTGGGTAAAATCATGACCGAGATCCTTTTTTCCGGCCGGAACACCGGCGGCCTACTGAAATATATAATGTCGTTTAAAAAAAACTTGTAAAATTATTATTTAATTGGGTTTTCAAGGCTAGTGTGCAATAAAGGTCAATTGCAATTTTCAGAAAACACGAATCTCCTAGTTGAATTTATTAAATACGTAAATATAAGAATTATCATAAAGATAATGAAAGTTTATTTATCTCTGACTTTGAATATATTTTTTTTGTTATTACATTGGCTAATTTGTTTCTTTATTTGATAATTTATAAATATAACTATAATATATTTATTGGGTGTATTAGAGTGTATTGGATATGTGTATGATAGTATAGACGATGTGTGTATGTTAGCATGATGTGGTTAGTTAGTGGCGGTTATTAGTTAGTATGTTATAACCGCCTCATCTATTGTCTATATATAGGTCATTGTACTTTTTTGATTCTTTAGTGAAAATACAATACAATCTTGAGAGTTTATACCTGTTTTATGGTATCAGAGCATAGCTTGGCAGTTCCGGTCATCTTCTCTGATTGGTTCAGAGTGCTCCGATCACAAAAATTTTCGATCCTTCTTTCTTATCTGATCCTTTTCTTCCTGCTTTCATCTTCTCCGGTCAATCTCTTCTTCTCCGGCCAATCATCTTCTCCGATCTGTTCTCCGGCGACGGTTACAAAGTTATCTGGTGATTTATTTCTTGTTCTTTGCTGCTCTTTTCTTCATCTTTTCTCTGTTTCTTGCTCCTTGATTGATAAAATTACTGATTTCACAATCAATTCATCAGATAACACATCCAATACGTCACCAAGTATTAAAAGTTTTCTTTCCATTAAGCTTGATGGTACCAATTATTTGAATTGGAAACACCAAATTGTTACAATTCTAAAAACATTGGGTTTACTTCAATTTTTAAACTCATTTGTACATGTTCCATCCTCATTGATTCTCCTCATTGACGAGTCTGGCAAAAGAGTGATAGTTATGTGATGGATCTTCTTTCTTCCAGTTTGTCTCCAATCTTGATGCCTCTTCTTTATGGAAAAACATTACAGAAATCTTTCTTTATGGAAGACGAACATGTAGAAGCAATAATTTTCAAGGTTGTTTGGGAAATAATAGAGGTTGTACAGAAGTATCTCATGATGGAAATGGTGGTAAACGGTTGAGTTATGGTTGCTCTAGGGTTTTTGGTTGTGAAAATTGTGGGAATATAGTTCATGATGGATTAGGTTATTCTCTTAGTGGTGGACTGGGTTTAGGCTCTCAATATGGACCGGGTTTTCTTACTAGATCTTCAATAATTGGTTTTGGACAAGGGATTCTTGGGCCATGCCCATCTAGAAAGCTTTATACCCATCAGTCTCATGTTTTTGGATAGCCTTCTAGTTTTGGGCTCACTACTGCTAGTTCAGGCCCATCAGTAGGTCAAACAGTTTCGGGTTTTGGACCTGACACTTTGGATTACATGCCGATCTTTCTAGTGCATGTCAGATTGTTGAGTCTTGGTTCCCGGACTCTGGTGCGACTACTTATATGACTGGGGATTCTCTATGGTTTTTGACGTCGCTCCCTACACTGGGACTGAGCGTGTTGTTGTCGGCGATGGTACATCTCTATCCATTACTCACATAGGATCTGCTTTATTACGCTTATCCTTTTGTACTTTATTACTTCGCGGTGTTCTCATTGTTCCTAACTTAGCCAAGAACTTATTATCAATTACACAGCTTGTTATTGATCATCTGTTATTGTTAGTTTCTCTGCGTATGGTCTGTTTATACATACATATGCAGGACGGCTGCTCCACCACATGCGACCTAGTCCGCACATGTTGTACTCTTTGATAACCTCATTCTCTGCTTCGCGAGAGACTTGGCATTCCAGACTGGGACATCCGTCTGATCCTATTATGTCTAGACTTTTGTTTTTGTCTTTACCAAAAACGGAAAATAAGCCTTGTAATTCATGTTGTATTTCCAAGGCTACTAGACTACCATTTGATACTGTTATTTCTCACTTTATTATCCCTTTACATATTATTCATTGTGATATTTGGGGACCGGCTCCCACTATGTCGAGATCCGGGTACCGGTATTTCATTACCTTTATTGATGATTTTAGTAGATTTACCTGGATGTATCCGTTAACTATCAGATCTCAAGCGATTGATTGTTTTCGTCATTTTCGACCCATGGTCAAAAATTTGTTTTCCTGCACCATCAAACATTTATAATGCGATGGTGCTCCTGAGCTTACTCGAGGACAGATGGCTCAGTATCTTACTGAGTATGGTATCATTTATCGGATTTCCTATCCATATACACCCCAACTAAATGGGGTGGCGGAGGGGAAAAACCGACATCTTTCTGAGGTTGCTTGAGCCTTATTGTTTCATGCGCATATACTAAAGCGTTTTTGGTATGATGCTTTTGCTACAGCCGCGTTTCTCATAAACCGGCTACCCACACCTGTTCTTCATCTTTCTTCTCCTTATGAGATTTTGTTTGGTACCCGACCTGATTACTCGATACTTCGTACCTATGGGTGTTTGTGTTATCCTTTTTTGGGAGATACCCGAGAGCATAAACTTTCACCAAAATCTACACCTTGCATTTTTTTTGGGTATGCTCCTAGCCACAGTGGTTATCTTTGTTATGATCCATGTACTACTCTTACATTCACCTCTCGACATGTTACCTTTCATGAGTCGGTCTTTGATATTCCTGGCTCTTTCTCTTCATCTGATCCTCCAGTTTCTGATTCTCTACCCATTTTCTTCATTCCTCCACCTAGTTATTACGTTTCTTCTGCTAATTCTACCTTTGGTCCTTCCACTTCTATTCCTTCACCTCCTCCTCCTCATCCTCCTTCTTTTTCTTCTCCTTCTTCAAATTCCTTCTGCTATTTCTGTTCCTCCCTCTTCTTCTATTCCCACTCCACCACCACCACCTCCTCCCCCTCTTCGTACTCATCATATGACTACTCGTTCACAGGATCATACTCGTTAGGTGAGACAATTTTCTGATCATGTTACCTTTATTGCTTATACTGCTCCTACAAGTGAGCTTACTACTTTTCACCAGGCTCAGTGATGGTCTGTTTGGTGGGATGCTATGCGGGCTCAGATGGATGCTCTTTATGCCAACCAGACCTGGTGTATGGTTCCAGCTCCCACTGATGCCAACATAGCTGACTGTAAGTGGGTTTCTAGGATTAAGACTAATCATGAAGGCACTATGAGTCGATATAAAGCCTGACTTGTTGCTAAGGGCTTTCTACAGACTGAGGGGGTTGATTATACTGAGACTTTTAGTCCAGTTGTGAAACCCACTACTATTCGTACTGTTCTTTTTGTTGCCTTTTCCAGAGGATGGGATATTCGGCAGGTTGATGTCAACAATGCCTTTCTTCATGGCGATTTGTCTGAGACTGTTTATATGGCACAACCCCCTGGCTTTGTTGACTCATCTCGACCCCAGCATGTATGTCTTCTGCAGAAGGCCCTTTATGGCCTAAATCAGGAACCTTGAGCTTAGTTTTCTAAGATTTCTTCGGCTCTTATTGCTAGTGGATTTTCACAGTGTGTTTCTGATACATCTTTGTTTGTGTATCATCAGAATGGCATTAGATGTTATGTTTTGGTTTATGTGGATGATATTGTAACACCCCAACCGATGGCGGAAACATCGGGATGTCACGTATTGATGATTGTTCAGTAGCTCATGGTGAATAATAAATTTCATTAAATAATTTAAATGATTTACATACAATTGTACTAGAATTTGTACATCAAATTGAATAAAACTATACACGTATCTTCAAGCATCAATTCAAATCCTCAAGCAAATAGAACCTGAAACATGTTAAGTTGAAAATGTTTTGGGTCAACAAAAGTTGGTGAGAATTACATAGGTTTTTGATAATTGAGTAAAAATGTTGTGCAACTCATGTGTCATGTCAATCTAGCCCATATGTGAGAACATACTAGAAATAAATCGAGTGCATAATCAACCCTGATGACTGTTATAAAATGATACATACCATACGCTCATGGTCCAATATGTTATACGATAACAAACACCCACGCTACCTTTGTAGGAGGCACGTATCCGGGTGGGATTGTCAGTCCAATAGATCTATCAATGTATACCGCCGGCTTGTACGGAGTTAATGATTATGCTAGAATGGTGCTTACTCTAATCATGCTCAAGACATAATGCAACATAGAAAACACATAGACACATTGATGATTGAATTGCATAAAATGATGTTGTAACATGTTTCACCCCAAAAATGGTGATAAATAGAAAAGGGGCTATGTAAAACTCACCTTGGTAAAATGTTATATCTGTTGAGAAATTTGAATAATTGTGTTGACCAACTGTATCAAGTATCACCCTAAAATGAGGTAATAAATATGTCTAAGTCTATCAAGTCTACAAATGTATAAGTTCTAGGGCTTCGAATTGGGGATAATTGCTCGTTTGATTAATATTAAAAATATTCGCCAATTGAGAGAAATTTAGTAAATAAATAACTAAAAATCTTTTTATAAATGTTAAATCTAGGATGGTCACAAGAATGTGTTTAAAGTATAAAAATAATTTTTATAAAATTATTCTCTTTAAAATAGATTATTTAATCTATTTATAACAAATTGTCCAAATCTAACTTTAATATTTTAAAAATATTAAATTAAAGAATTTCTATTTTAAAAATCATATTTCTGTTCTAAATATTTAAAAATAAATTGTATAAAATTTTGGTGCAAAAATAATGAAAATTGAATTTATTATGATTTAATTATGATTAAATCTAACAAAAATTGATTAAAAATATAAAATAAATGATTTTTCTGAATTAAAAATTATTTCAGTAAAGTTTAACTTTATACAAACTCAGGATAATTTTTGGAGAATTTAATAAAATTGTTTTGATATTTTAATAGATTTTTATAAATATAATAGTATAAATTTGATTTAATTAATATAAATATTAAATAAATGAATTTTTGAAAAATAAAAATTGTAAATAAAACTTTTGACTCAGATTTAATAAATATAATTTTTTTAGAATTTATAAAATAGTTTTAATATTTAAAAACGAATTTATAAGATTAAAATGTATTATATATAATTAATTGATTTGTTTGTTTTAAAAATGAAAAAGAACAAAAAGAATGTCACAGGCCGGAATCGAACCCGGGTGACTTGGGTAAACAACTTCAGACGTAACCAACTGATCTGAGGATCAATTTGTGATTGGTTTTGTTTCGTTTTTTAATATAAACAGACGTGAAAACTTGTCATCTTCCCCAAATATCATACGAAACCCTAATAAATTCAATCGGCCGATTCACACAACATTCACCCAATTAATCTTAGGGTAAATGTTGTGCATAGGCTGGTCATCAAAACCCACAAGGAAAAACACACTTACAAAGCTTAATTGACTATGAATTGAACGGTCCACTTAAGAGTCAAACTCGAACAATTAAACCACGAACAGCAAACTTTTGAGAGAAATTATAGATTGAGGAAGTGTAAACGGCGAGTTGTGAAGGCTCGTGTAAGATCAATTTATAGTTTTAAAGCTTCAGTCTTCGAATTGGCAAGGGTTGACCACATTGAATGTAAAAACGCGTAATTGATTTAAATTGGTCAACGATGATGATAATTAGCGTGTAATCTTAGTTGGTGATGGCCGGTAATTTAGATTCCATGTTAGTTAGTCCAAAACACGCGTGAATTAGGATGATTAGGTTAGTCAAAATGGTAAGTTTTGTAATTGTTTACTTCGTCCCTGTTGCTGCACATCACAGCAGACGAAAACAAAAAAAGGCAAGGTGGGCTTTTATAGATTTTAAGTTGGATTTTAAACCAACTAAGTGTGTGGCCTAGGTGGTGTAAACGCGTGTTTGTACGTATGACGTCCCCGGTTCGAGCCTCAGCGGGGGCATATTTTTTTTTGAGTAAACCGTGAAAGAGAAGAGGGTGGGTTGGGCTTGATGTTTGGGCCGGATGGGTGTACTGGGCCGGAGATCTGGGCTCTAAAAGAAAAAAAAAAGAAAATGAGATGGGAGTGGGCTGGAAACACCAAATCTGATTTGTGTTCTATATATATATATATATTTTTTTTAAAACAAAAACTGAATTATAATTACTATTATTATTATTATTATTATACACTTATATATATATATACATATATATATATATAAGTTGTGAATGAGGAAAATAAAGACTTTGCCACATTTGTATAAAATGTAATAAATATAAGGGCGTTTATAAAAATTCGGGGGAAAATTTCGCGATGTTACAGTCTCCCCTACTTTTGAAAACTTCGTCCCGAAGTTTATTGAAAACACAGGGTTGAAGGGGGTTGGGTAGAAATTAGGACAAGTGCGACCTAAAAAAAAATTTTTATGTTAGGGCACGACAATGAATGGAGTAACTTGTCTCGAATAGCGTGGATAAGAGGCGTGTTACGTGTGAGTTGATTTACTAAATGAGCTACTAGATATCTAGAGTTCATAATTGGTTGATTACCGAACTCCTTGATAGAACTTCACACTACCTTAACGTACCTGTAAATTCATGATTACGTTCCGGACCGTAATCACCAATTTACCTTACATTAGGGTTTTGCGTCCTTCTATGACTCTTCCGATTGTTAAGCAGGTCTGATAGTCTCCACCAGTCGTTGAGCAGGTGGTAGGGCCTCTCCCGACTGTTGGAAGACATGATGACCTCTACCAATCGCTGAGTAGATGGTACTCAACTAATTATTGTACAAGTAGGCAAGTATAATTATAAATATAGCAATTAGTTCACATTCAAACAAGCATGCACACAGATGTTATGATATTACCTGAATTTATTACTTGAATCAAAGGCGCCATTACATAGAATTGAAAGCAAACAACATTTAAATGGTGGGACTTGCTGTTAAGTAGCTGGAGGGTCTTGATCTCGGTTTAGTTTAGGGCATCGGTTACGGTAGTGATTTGGGTCTCCACATTCATAGCATTGACCATAGTTGTATCGATTAGGATCATCAGCCTGAGTAGGGTTGGTGGGTTGATTGGCATTAGGGTTTGGGGTCTCGCGACATGTGTTGACCAGATGGCCATACCTACCATAATTGGTGCACACGCGACATGCTGAAACAGTGGGATGATGTCGGTTGCATGTGTTACACAATGGAAAGTTTCTTGTATAAGGCTTCTTGTTAGAGGCTTGTGTAGTGAGGTTTACATTAGGATTCCTGGTCTTACGCTTCTGGTTCTTGGTAGTTACTGCGGCCACAATACTTGTTTTCTCGCTTTTCCGAACTAAGGTTCCGTTCTTTATGTGATTTCCATCGCCATTTCCATTTCCATTGCCGTTCCCATTCATTGGGATGACTTGAGCCAACAAGTTAGAAACCAGAGTTGTGATTTGTTGTGCCAATTGTTGAGAAATAATCGTAGCTAGTTGGGCATCACCTCCATTGTTAGTGTTGTGGTCGGATTGTGGTTCTCTTCTTCATGATTGTCACCACTGTCAATGCGAGTGTTGTGGCGTGGAGACATGATCTGTAAGGGACACAATGAAGTCTCAATGAGGCATGAAATGAATGAGGTAATATAAGGAATGTAATCATTTATTCATTAATTAAAACGAATAAACGAAAACGTTGACTTATCAAAGATTCCAAATTCTAACAACATATGAAGACATGCTTTAGCCTATAAGTGAACACTCATCCCGAGAATTCCCAGGTAGGCATCCGGGTCCCTCGTCTGATTGGGATATATGCGCAATGCCAGCCTAGACAGAAGACTCAGAATACAGGCGTTCACCCTTCCAGATTGCACGTGTTCGTTATTAAGATCTAGAACTTCGACGAGATCTCAAGGGGGTTCAGGTTAAACCTGAGGATTTTGTCCTATCAATCTAAGAGTAGATCCACTGACAGAGAGCAACCTTCTCGTAGGAATGAAAGTAGGGATAAGAAGTAGGAGGAAGATAGAAATAGCAAGTAAAAGGAACAAGTACTGGTTATATCCTATGGTTATAGACTAGATTATTTTTCTAATAACCTAATTCCCTATAACCATGGCTCTGATACCAATCTGTAACACCCCAACCGATGGCGGAAACATCGGGATGTCACGTATTGATGATTGTTCAGTAGCTCATGGTGAATAATAAATTTCATTAAATAATTTAAATGATTTACATACAATTGTACTAGAATTTGTACATCAAATTGAATAAAACTATACACGTATCTTCAAGCATCAATTCAAATCCTCAAGCAAATAGAACCTGAAACATGTTAAGTTGAAAATGTTTTGGGTCAACAAAAGTTGGTGAGAATTACATAGGTTTTTGATAATTGAGTAAAAATGTTGTGCAACTCATGTGTCATGTCAATCTAGCCCATATGTGAGAACATACTAGAAATAAATCGAGTGCATAATCAACCCTGATGACTGTTATAAAATGATACATACCATACGCTCATGGTCCAATATGTTATACGATAACAAACACCCACGCTACCTTTGTAGGAGGCACGTATCCGGGTGGGATTGTCAGTCCAATAGATCTATCAATGTATACCGCCGGCTTGTACGGAGTTAATGATTATGCTAGAATGGTGCTTACTCTAATCATGCTCAAGACATAATGCAACATAGAAAACACATAGACACATTGATGATTGAATTGCATAAAATGATGTTGTAACATGTTTCACCCCAAAAATGGTGAAAATAGAAAAGGGGCTATGTAAAACTCACCTTGGTAAAATGTTATATCTGTTGAGAAATTTGAATAATTGTGTTGACCAACTGTATCAAGTATCACCCTAAAATGAGGTAATAAATATGTCTAAGTCTATCAAGTCTACAAATGTATAAGTTCTAGGGCTTCGAATTGGGGATAATTGCTCGTTTGATTAATATTAAAAATATTCGCCAATTGAGAGAAATTTAGTAAATAAATAACTAAAAATCTTTTTATAAATGTTAAATCTAGGATGGTCACAAGAATGTGTTTAAAGTATAAAAATAATTTTTATAAAATTATTTTCTTTAAAATAGATTATTTAATCTATTTATAACAAATTGTCCAAATCTAACTTTAATATTTTAAAAATATTAAAATTAAAGAATTTCTATTTTAAAAATCATATTTCTGTTCTAAATATTTAAAAATAAATTGTATAAAATTTTGGTGCAAAAATAATGAAAATTGAATTTATTATGATTTAATTATGATTAAATCTAACAAAAATTGATTAAAAATATAAAATAAATGATTTTTCTGAATTAAAAATTATTTCAGTAAAGTTTAACTTTATACAAACTCAGGATAATTTTTGGAGAATTTAATAAAATTGTTTTGATATTTTAATAGATTTTTATAAATATAATAGTATAAATTTGATTTAATTAATATAAATATTAAATAAATGAATTTTTGAAAAATAAAAATTGTAAATAAAACTTTTGACTCAGATTTAATAAATATAATTTTTTTAGAATTTATAAAATAGTTTTAATATTTAAAAACGAATTTATAAGATTAAAATGTATTATATATAATTAATTGATTTGTTTGTTTTAAAAATGAAAAAGAACAAAAAGAATGTCACAGGCCGGAATCGAACCCGGGTGACTTGGGTAAACAACTTCAGACGTAACCAACTGATCTGAGGATCAATTTGTGATTGGTTTTGTTTCGTTTTTTAATATAAACAGACGTGAAAACTTGTCATCTTCCCCAAATATCATACGAAACCCTAATAATTTCAATCGGCCGATTCACACAACATTCACCCAATTAATCTTAGGGTAAATGTTGTGCATAGGCCGGTCATCAAAACCCACAAGGAAAAACACACTTACAAAGCTTAATTGACTATGAATTGAACGGTCCACTTAAGAGTCAAACTCGAACAATTAAACCACGAACAGCAGACTTTTGAGAGAAATTATAGATTGAGGAAGTGTAAACGGCGAGTTGTGAAGGCTCGTGTAAGATCAATTTATAGTTTTAAAGCTTCAGTCTTCGAATTGGCAAGGGTTGACCACATTGAATGTCAAAACGCGTAATTGATTTAAATTGGTCAACGATGATGATAATTAGCGTGTAATCTTAGTTGGTGATGGCCGGTAATTTAGATTCCATGTTAGTTAGTCCAAAACACGCGTGAATTAGGATGATTAGGTTAGTCAAAATGGTAAGTTTTGTAATTGTTTACTTCGTCCCTGTTGCTGCACATCACAGCAGACGAAAACAAAAAAAGGCAAGGTGGGCTTTTATAGATTTTAAGTTGGATTTTAAACCAACTAAATGTGTGGCTTAGGTGGTGTAAACGCGTGTTTGTACGTATGACGTCCCCGGTTCGAGCCTCAGCGGGGGCATATTTTTTTTTGAGTAAACCGTGAAAGAGAAGAGGGGGGGTTGGGCTTGATGTTTGGGCCGGATGGGTGTACTGGGCCGGAGATCTGGGCTCTAAAAGAAAAAAAAAAGAAAATGAGATGGGAGTGGGCTGGAAACACCAAATCTGATTTGTGTTCTATATATATATATTTTTTTTTAAAACAAAAACTGAATTATAATTACTATTATTATTATTATTATTATACACTTATATATATATATATAAGTTGTGAATGAGGAAAATAAAGACTTTGCCACATTTGTATAAAATGTAATAAATATAAGGGCGTTTATAAAAATTCGGGGGAAAATTTCGCGATGTTACAGTCTCCCCTACTTTTGAAAACTTCGTCCCGAAGTTTATTGAAAACACAGGGTTGAAGGGGGTTGGGTAGAAATTAGGACAAGTGCGACCTAAAAAAAAAATTTTATGTTAGGGCACGACAATGAATGGAGTAACTTGTCTCGAATAGCGTGGATAAGAGGCGTGTTACGTGTGAGTTGATTTACTAAATGAGCTACTAGATATCTAGAGTTCATAATTGGTTGATTACCGAACTCCTTGATAGAACTTCACACTACCTTAACGTACCTGTAAATTCATGATTACGTTCCGGACCGTAATCACCAATTTACCTTACATTAGGGTTTTGCGTCCTTCTATGACTCTTCCGATTGTTAAGCAGGTCTGATAGTCTCCACCAGTCGTTGAGCAGGTGGTAGGGCCTCTCCCGACTGTTGGAAGACATGATGACCTCTACCAATCGCTGAGTAGATGGTAGTCAACTAATTATTGTACAAGTAGGCAAGTATAATTATAAATATAGCAATTAGTTCACATTCAAACAAGCATGCACACAGATGTTATGATATTACCTGAATTTATTACTTGAATCAAAGGCGCCATTACATAGAATTGAAAGCAAACAACATTTAAATGGTGGGACTTGCTGTTAAGTAGCTGGAGGGTCTTGATCTCGGTTTAGTTTAGGGCATCGGTTACGGTAGTGATTTGGGTCTCCACATTCATAGCATTGACCATAGTTGTATCGATTAGGATCATCAGCCTGAGTAGGGTTGGTGGGTTGATTGGCATTAGGGTTTGGGGTCTCGCGACATGTGTTGACCAGATGGCCATACCTACCATAATTGGTGCACACGCGACATGCTGAAACAGTGGGATGATGTCGGTTGCATGTGTTACACAATGGAAAGTTTCTTGTATAAGGCTTCTTGTTAGAGGCTTGTGTAGTGAGGTTTACATTAGGATTCCTGGTCTTACGCTTCTGGTTCTTGGTAGTTACTGCGGCCACAATACTTGTTTTCTCGCTTTTCCAAACTAAGGTTCCGTTCTTTATGTGATTTCCATCGCCATTTCCATTTCCATTGCCGTTCCCATTCATTGGGATGACTTGAGCCAACAAGTTAGAAACCAGAGTTGTGATTTGTTGTGCCAATTGTTGAGAAATAATCGTAGCTAGTTGGGCATCACCTCCATTGTTAGTGTTGTGGTCGGGATTGTGGTTCTCTTCTTCATGATTGTCACCACTGTCAATGCGAGTGTTGTGGCGTGGAGACATGATCTGTAAGGGACACAATGAAGTCTCAATGAGGCATGAAATGAATGAGGTAATATAAGGAATGTAATCATTTATTCATTAATTAAAACGAATAAACGAAAACGTTGACTTATCAAAGATTCCAAATTCTAATAACATCTGAAGACATGCTTTAGCCTATAAGTGAACACTCATCCCGAGAATTCCCAGGTAGGCATCCGGGTCCCTCGTCTGATTGGGATATATGCGCAATGCCAGCCTAGACAGAAGACTCAGAATACAGGCGTTCACCCTTCCAGATTGCACGTGTTCGTTATTAAGATCTAGAACTTCGACGAGATCTCAAGGGGGTTCAGGTTAAACCTGAGGATTTTGTCCTATCAATCTAAGAGTAGATCCACTGACGGAGAGCAACCTTCTCGTAGGAATGAAAGTAGGGATAAGAAGTAGGAGGAAGATAGAAATAGCAAGTAAAAGGAACAAGTACTGGTTATATCCTATGGTTATAGACTAGATTATTTTTCTAATAACCTAATTCCCTATAACCATGGCTCTGATACCAATCTGTAACACCCCAACCGATGGCGGAAACATCGGGATGTCACGTATTGATGATTGTTCAGTAGCTCATGGTGAATAATAAATTTCATTAAATAATTTAAATGATTTACATACAATTGTACTAGAATTTGTACATCAAATTGAATAAAACTATACACGTATCTTCAAGCATCAATTCAAATCCTCAAGCAAATAGAACCTGAAACATGTTAAGTTGAAAATGTTTTGGGTCAACAAAAGTTGGTGAGAATTACATAGGTTTTTGATAATTGAGTAAAAATGTTGTGCAACTCATGTGTCATGTCAATCTAGCCCATATGTGAGAACATACTAGAAATAAATCGAGTGCATAATCAACCCTGATGACTGTTATAAAATGATACATACCATACGCTCATGGTCCAATATGTTATACGATAACAAACACCCACGCTACCTTTGTAGGAGGCACGTATCCGGGTGGGATTGTCAGTCCAATAGATCTATCAATGTATACCGCCGGCTTGTACGGAGTTAATGATTATGCTAGAATGGTGCTTACTCTAATCATGCTCAAGACATAATGCAACATAGAAAACACATAGACACATTGATGATTGAATTGCATAAAATGATGTTGTAACATGTTTCACCCCAAAAATGGTGATAAATAGAAAAGGGGCTATGTAAAACTCACCTTGGTAAAATGTTATATCTGTTGAGAAATTTGAATAATTGTGTTGACCAACTGTATCAAGTATCACCCTAAAATGAGGTAATAAATATGTCTAAGTCTATCAAGTCTACAAATGTATAAGTTCTAGGGCTTCGAATTGGGGATAATTGCTCGTTTGATTAATATTAAAAATATTCGCCAATTGAGAGAAATTTAGTAAATAAATAACTAAAAATCTTTTTATAAATGTTAAATCTAGGATGGTCACAAGAATGTGTTTAAAGTATAAAAATAATTTTTATAAAATTATTTTCTTTAAAATAGATTATTTAATCTATTTATAACAAATTGTCCAAATCTAACTTTAATATTTTAAAAATATTAAAATTAAAGAATTTCTATTTTAAAAATCATATTTCTGTTCTAAATATTTAAAAATAAATTGTATAAAATTTTGGTGCAAAAATAATGAAAATTGAATTTATTATGATTTAATTATGATTAAATCTAACAAAAATTGATTAAAAATATAAAATAAATGATTTTTCTGAATTAAAAATTATTTTAGTAAAGTTTAACTTTATACAAACTCAGGATAATTTTTGGAGAATTTAATAAAATTGTTTTGATATTTTAATAGATTTTTATAAATATAATAGTATAAATTTGATTTAATTAATATAAATATTAAATAAATGAATTTTTGAAAAATAAAAATTGTAAATAAAACTTTTGACTCAGATTTAATAAATATAATTTTTTTAGAATTTATAAAATAGTTTTAATATTTAAAAACGAATTTATAAGATTAAAATGTATTATATATAATTAATTGATTTGTTGTTTTAAAAATGAAAAAGAACAAAAAGAATGTCACAGGCCGGAATCGAACCCGGGTGACTTGGGTAAACAACTTCAGACGTAACCAACTGATCTGAGGATCAATTTGTGATTGGTTTTGTTTCGTTTTTTAATATAAACAGACGTGAAAACTTGTCATCTTCCCCAAATATCATACGAAACCCTAATAATTTCAATCGGCCGATTCACACAACATTCACCCAATTAATCTTAGGGTAAATGTTGTGCATAGGCCGGTCATCAAAACCCACAAGGAAAAACACACTTACAAAGCTTAATTGACTATGAATTGAACGGTCCACTTAAGAGTCAAACTCGAACAATTAAACCACGAACAGCAGACTTTTGAGAGAAATTATAGATTGAGGAAGTGTAAACGGCGAGTTGTGAAGGCTCGTGTAAGATCAATTTATAGTTTTAAAGCTTCAGTCTTCGAATTGGCAAGGGTTGACCACATTGAATGTCAAAACGCGTAATTGATTTAAATTGGTCAACGATGATGATAATTAGCGTGTAATCTTAGTTGGTGATGGCCGGTAATTTAGATTCCATGTTAGTTAGTCCAAAACACGCGTGAATTAGGATGATTAGGTTAGTCAAAATGGTAAGTTTTGTAATTGTTTACTTCGTCCCTGTTGCTGCACATCACAGCAGACGAAAACAAAAAAAGGCAAGGTGGGCTTTTATAGATTTTAAGTTGGATTTTAAACCAACTAAGTGTGTGGCCTAGGTGGTGTAAACGCGTGTTTGTACGTATGACGTCCCCGGTTCGAGCCTCAGCGGGGGCATATTTTTTTTGAGTAAACCGTGAAAGAGAAGAGGGGGGGTTGGGCTTGATGTTTGGGCCGGATGGGTGTACTGGGCCGGAGATCTGGGCTCTAAAAGAAAAAAAAAAGAAAATGAGATGGGAGTGGGCTGGAAACACCAAATCTGATTTGTGTTCTATATTTTTTTTTTTTTTTAAAAACAAAAACTGAATTATAATTACTATTATTATTATTATTATTATTATACACTTATATATATATATACATATATATGTATAAGTTGTGAATGAGGAAAATAAAGACTTTGCCACATTTGTATAAAATGTAATAAATATAAGGGCGTTTATAAAAATTCGGGGGAAAATTTCGCGATGTTACAGATATTATCATTACTGGGAGTTCATCTGTGTTTGTGAGAGACTTAATTTCCCGGTTACACTCTCAGTTTGCACTCAAGGATTTAGGCACTTTATATTACTTCTTGGGTGTTCAGGCGACTCTTTCAGACGATGAGTTACATTTATCACAGCAGCGTTACTTGCTTGATTTACTACAGCGGACTGGTATGTCCGAGTATCGTCCTTTATCTACCCATGTTTCATCCGGCCGATAGTTATCATGTCATACAGGTACTCCTTTGGATGATCCGACTATGTATCGGAGTACTGTGGGGGCATTACAGTATGTGGTATTGACTAGGCTTAGATTGCTTATGCGGTCAGTAAGGTGTCTCAATTTATATAGACACCTACTGATCATCATTGGGGCGCTATTAAGCGCATTTTACAATACTTATGGGGGAATATCACACAGTGTTTGACTATTCGGCGGTCTGATAGATTTGATATTCATGGTTATTCTGAGGCTGATTGGACCAGTTGCCCTGATGATCGTCGTTCTACTACTGGCTATTGTGTTTTTCTTTTACCCAACTTATTAGTTGGAGTTCCAAGAAACAACACATTGTTGCTCGATCAAGTACCGAGGCAGAGTATCTGGCTTTAGCACATACTGCAACTGAGATTAGATGGATTGGATCTTTATTATCTGAGCTACATATTACTTTACCTTGTCCACCTACTATTTGGTGTGACAACCTTATCTTGCAGTCAACCTTGTATTTCATCAGCGCACGAAACACATTGAGATTAACTTGCATTTTATTCGAGGGATAGTGCTTGCAGGATCTCTAGCGGTTCGATATGTCTCTACTATGGCTCAGCTTGCAGATATCTTGACCAAAGGGTTGTCTTCGGTTCATTTTGACACTCTTAGGGTCAAGCTTCAGTTGCATCACCCCGTTCAGCTTAAGGGGACATATTAGAGTGTATTGGATATGTGTATGATAGTATAGATGATATGTGTATGTTAGCATGATGTAGTTAGTTAGTGGCGGTTATTAGTTAGTATGTTATAACCGCCTCATCTATTGTCTATATATAGGTCATTGTACTTTCTTGATTCTTTAGTGAAAATACAATACAATCTTGAGAGCTTATACCTGTTTTAGGGTGTACCGTATTTGATTAATGTGTTTTTATAATGTAAAAACAATTAGTTTTTCAAAGTTTTTAAAACACAAAAAATTCAATTAGTGAATTTGGTAATTTATGTTTTAATTTCCATGCACAATAACATGTTGTATCTTATGTTTATGTTTTCTTTTTTCTATTTGGAATGTTATATTTTGAATGTGGTAATTTGGATCAAGGGTTTTGGATTTATGAATTTGGTAATATATGTTTTAATTTGGGTACACCGAACCGTATTCGATGGTACACCGTACCGCTTCGTACCAAAATGAACCTACCCCTTCATACCGAATACATGGGCTCTAGCAAATTGCGTATCCGTACCGGAGCGAACCGCGATTTAGGTACCTATGGTTTCAACCCAGTCTGGTATTTTTACATAAGAAATGAATATGATTTACAGGATTACCATTTGCCAAATGACCTTCACTTGGAGAGTTTTCATTAGTAATCAAGTTCTGCAGCTTCAGAAGCTTTCGAGCATTCTCCCAGTCTCCGTTTTGTAGAGCTCTACATAGTGGGTCGCATTTATCCAATACTATTGCCATATGAAAGAGTAACGGAAAAATTTGATTACAAACACTCAAAAAAGATACATAGTGTACTTAAAAGTAATGACTCTTGAGGTAATCTATTTAATGACTAATATTAGTGTACAATATTGTTCATAAAAGTATCGACAACTGAGTCCTCTTTTTACGGACAGATTAATAACGGAAGCCATAACGATGGGCGACGTTTGTTTGAACACACACCGATGGATTTTCCGTTGGTAATACTGAATAAGTTTGATTATATAATACGTTTTATGAAATTGAAGAAGCATACTTGAAATAAAAAATCTTTGGTAGATGTTGTAATCTTTTGCACTCAGATACGCATCGTGTTTGCATGCAATACAACATAATGGAGCCTGACGACCAGGGAAGACTGTGTCCGCCAACACAGGGTAGCACTTAAGCACGTCATATGCAACATCTGCACGTAGGATTTATTATTGGAGATAATTTCTCCTTATTGTTCTCCTCCACCATGCTCTTTCAAGATTTGTGCCTTCTTCCATTATGGCCAAGATATTTGCCTCCATGTATTATGCCCAAAGACTAGCACCTTGTCTTATGCCCTAAGATTAGCTACTTTCTATTTTATGTTATTTCTTTATGTATTTATAGAGGAGTTTATCTCCTCATTTGAATGTACCAAACCAAAAACAATACTATCAATATCAAAAACAACCATTTTATCTCTACACCTTTTCTACAAATACCACCTTGCCGGTTTGAGAGTCGCAGTTTAGAAACGGAGCGGCCTCCAGCCGCAAGGCCGAAATAAACAAACCAATAAACCAAATAGAAAATCGCTTCCGCTCGATTTCTATATTTATGATAATAAAACAGTTTTATATACGAGTCGTCATTGAATCAAAATCTGTAATTGGAATGTTAAAACTCACCTAGAAACCCTGCCATGATTATCTCACATAGAAGAAAAGCACCCCTCTCGCCCACAAAGGGGTTAAGTCTTCTCTCTGGGTGTTTCTCAAGCAGATATTTGAAAGTGGCTTCATGAGAATTCATAACAGCTTTCTGGATAGGCCAGTCTTGATCCTGGTCGTAGGGGCCTAACAAATGTTGGTTTCTGTCCACCAGCAAATTTGCAGCTTTGGTGTTGCCAAGCACAGCAGCATAATGCAACGCGTTTTGCTGTTGAGTATCCTCCAGAAGTTGAAGCTGATTTGGGTATATTCTTTCTAGGAGATGAAAAAGAACTTGAGTATCTTTAGGATTACCAATTGCAACATGAAGTGATCGTTGTCCCATATCGTTGAGTTCAGCGGTCAATGCACTTTCGTTCGTGTTCAGAAACTCTTGAACCTTTACATAGTTTGTTGTATCTATCGAATCCTGCTTCCATTTCGCTTACCCTGCGCATTACATAAATATCAATCATCGAACATAACTAGGATTAATTCAGAAGAAATTTAAAAAAAAATAATACCCGGTGGCATACCTACGGTAGGAGAGCTGCTGCTGCAGGAAGTGATCGAGTTTGCATTTAAGTAAGTGACTCTCTCATAAATAGATTTTGTAATGAATAGCTATTTGAAGTAAGTTCACCATATACAATATTTATTACTCAGTTTACAAGTGTGCTATTATTTTACTAGTTATTTTAATATATTTAGGGATGTTCTATGGGATATTTTACGAAGGGCGGTAATTTCAACCAAAAAAGAGGATCCAGTGAATTTATTGAGGGACCCACTTGACTGGTGGTCCAGCTTAAGGCCAGCTGTAGATGCAAAATTGCGACTAAAGCTTTGGATTGTAAAACACATTTTGTTTTGTAGATATCGAAGGTGCGAAGGAGCTGATTAGAAGGTGCGAAGGAGGATTGAAAGGTGCGAAGGAAGAATGTCTTGGGCGAATGAAGATTAGATTATTATAGAGCTTGGTTCGACCAGTTGATGTGGGCGAACCTGCACATTCGCATGAACAGTTTGGGCGAATGTGCAGGCCTATAAATAGATCAAGTTCATTTTTGAATGTAACTTTGATGATTATTATTCCCTCCTCTTTCTGAAAACTCTCTCTAGTTATTGTTAAACTTGTTTTCCGTTTAAACCTTGATTGTATTCATAATTCAACGTGTAAACAAGTGTTTTTATTAATGAAAACGTTTGAAAATGATGATCTGTGTGTTTGAATCTGTTTGATTATTATTTTGTGATAGTTTTAGGGTTTCCGCACCTGAAACTAACTTGTTTGATCAATCTTTGTTTGTTATCGATCCTTTCACGCACATACAAAGTGGTATCAGAGCCATTTCGGATCAAACAACCACAAATTAATAATCTCTCAGTTGATTTGGACCCAATTTTGGTCAAAAAGTTTCTGTTTTCAATGAACAAACTGATGTGATAAGATTTTGATCGATTACACCTTGATTTCGAGTTTAAATTGGATAATTCTCTTTATTAAAGTTGTTCCAAATCAAATCCGATTCAAAACCTGATTAAGATCATCAAAATCCATCAACATTTGAAAAACATGATCAAAATTAACTGATTTTCAAAGAATAACCGTTTTTGAAATCACAGGGGTCGAACGAGAGAGTTTGGTCGAAAGTGGAATTCATTTGGGTCGAAAGAGTGATTTTGTGTACGAAGGAGGTGTTTTAGTGGTCGAAGGAAGACTTTGATTGCTTATTTTTCACATTCGCCCCTTTGTTTCACCTTCGCCTGATCGAACGGTCGAAGGAGCTGTAAAACGGTCGAAAGAGAGTCTTAAGTGGTCGAAGGAGTTTTTGTTGTTTAGTTCACATTCGTATCAATCATAAACGGGCGAAAGAGAACTTTATTTCTCCTTCGCACGTCCGTATATACGAAGGAGCATTCTGTTTTGAAACATTTTTAATTTTTTCGAGTTTAATCGTTCGCAGGACAAGATGTGGAACTTTCCAACAACGCTTAGACCTACTCAAGCACCACAACAGCAGACAACACAAGATCCGTGGTCCATTGCAGCTCAGACGACTAGTCAACCATCACAGCCGATTAATTATATGGCAATGACTAGTTCGGCACCACAACAAGTTGTTCAACCATTACCACAACCGATTGACAACTATTGGGGAGTCGCAGCAGCAGCAGTCCATTCACAGACGACCAACGCTATATCCACTCTTATTCATGATCTATCTTCTGGAAGCGGCAATCGTCCACCGAAGCTAATGGACATGAAGGAGTATAATACTTGGAAGACGAAGTTTAAGATTCACGTTGAGGGACAAGGACTTGAAGGAGCCGAGGCATGGCAAATGATTGTGAAGGGTTACGTTGCTCCTATTCTGGAGAATACTGGAGAACCAATCCCTTTGGAGAATTTGGCGGATGACGAAAAGAAAAGGTTTGCAATAGAGAAGAAGGCATTCTCTCAGCTATCCCAAGCGATCAACACTGATCTATTACATCAGTTTGGATCGTGCACAACATCCAAACAACTTTGGGATATGTTGAGAAATCGACATGATGGAAATGAGAAGACCAGGAAGCTTAGGATGGAAGAGCTTCGGAAGGAGTTTGAAAACTTCAGTTATATGGGTAATGAGACCCTAAAAGAGTTGGTTCCAAGGTACTGCCATTTGCTCACTGAATTGTCGAGCTATGAGATCAGCATTCCAATGTCGGAATTAGTAGATAAATTTGCTGATGCTTTACCACCCTACTGGAACCAACACATCGAAGTGTTAAAGGAGAAGGATGCTTACCAGTATTGGACCATTAATGAGTTCATCCAAAAGCTGGAAAACAAAGAGATGGAGGAAAGAGAAAAGCTAAGAGAGCTCAGATTCCACAGAATCCTGATTTATATGTGAGTGGTACATCTAACTCTCTTTCTGCTTCAAGCACCACTTCTAATGTTGCACCTCACATAGCATGTGTGTCTAACGTTGTTGAACCAACAAAAGCACCCATTAACTACCTTGCTCAAACTTCATCCTACACACCATCATACACACAACAATCTTATCAAACACCAAACTTTATTCCACCGTTTTCACCATTACAACAAGCCGCATGCTACACATCAAGTCAACCTCAACAACAACAACAATATCCTCCTCAAGTGAATCAGATACAGATTACTCAAGCACAATCAAGTCAAAACCCGATTGTGTTAGAGACCTCAAACCTTAACAATGTGACTGTTGAAATTGCTCAACAGCATGTTGCTCTTGTATCTGCCATGGTTGCTTCTTACAACGGTTTGGTAGCAAGTCAAATTGGTAACAATAATCTCACCAATGAGGACTATGCTCAAATCGACAAAGAGGAAATGGAGTTGATGGACATTCAGTGGGCTTTTGCAAGCATTATGAGGAGAGCCACTGATTTTATTCAGAAGACTGGCAGAACTGATCTCTCAACTTCTCCCAACACCACATACGGATTCAACAAAGCAAAGGTTACTTGCTTTAACTGTGGTGAGAAGGGACATTTTAAAAGAGAGTGCACACAGCCAGCACAACAAGGTAACCGAAACCCTTTCAATTCAACATACCAAAATAGACAAAACCAAAACCAAAATCAAGTGTCTTACAACAGTCCCAATATCTCAAGCTTTCAACCACAAAACACTTATCAGAACCGTCAACAAAACACTAACACCAGACAATCCACAACTCAAAACCAACCTCAATAAAATCCAAACCGAACTATAGTTCCTATCTCTACACCTAACACACAAAACCAAAACCAAACTGATACTCAAAACCAAGCACTTGTGATCCAAAAGGATGAAGGTTTTGACTGGACTGGTATGCAATTGGGGGTGGAGGAGATCACTGCTGGGAATGTTGCATGTGTGGCACAGCAGATGAGGTTGGATGAGAATGAGGAAATGGAAGAAGAGGTTGTGATTGAAAAAGTGTCGGAGTTGAAAATTGAAGAAATGAATGAAGATGTGATTGCTGAGAGTGAAGACAAGAGATCAGGGATGATTCTTGATTCTGTCACTGATGTTGGAGATCAATACGATTCAGCTTACTCGGATATGGAGAGCGAATCTGATTCAGAGACTAGTGTGAATTCACTAGATGATGATATTGACCAACTGCTAGCTGAAGCTGACTTCCTGATGACCCGCAAGTCATGTATGGTGGATGATGCATGCACCAAGATTGACTACTCCAAATTCTTCGCAGGAAAGGAAGCTCACTTTGCTTTAATGGCCATGACAGAACCTCCTAAGCCGGTAAGTTCTGAAACTCAATCTCAAGCGTGTGTTAAATGTGATAAATGTGCTGATTTTGAAAAACTGACTGATGAAAACAAGCTTCTCAAGGTCCAACTTGAGAGTGCAAAACTCAACTGTCAGATTTATCAAAAGGACTTAAAAGATTTCAACAAAGTTCTTGATGGTTATAAAAAGGATGTGTCTGAACTGAAAAAGACATTATCTATTAAACAACTTGCCATTAATAATTACATCAATGAAATGGAAAACACTAAATTGGAAATGGCAACCATCAAGTGCTTTGCGGAAAAAGTTAACAAGAAATTAGAAAGTTACAAGCACATAGCATATGTAGTCGATCATATCATTGAAGAACCCTCCCAGACGAATAGTGCAAACTATAAGTCAGTGTAGGTGCATATGTGCGACTAATGCTTTGGATTGGATAAACCATATGTTTTTGTTTTCTGTCGAAGGTGCGAAGGAAAGTTTTGAATGGTGCGAAGGAGAGTTTTAGAAGGTGCGAAGGAAGAATTTTGGGCAAATGAAGACTGTTTATTATGTAGTTTGGTTCGACCGTTCACAATGGGCGAACCTGCACATTCGCATGAACAAAGTGGGCGAATGTGCAGTCTATAAATAGGCAAACTCAGTTTTTGTAGTTAACTTTGAGTCATTTATTTCCCGCCACTTTCTGAATTCTCTCTGTAACTTTTTATAAACTTGTTTTGCGTCTAATCCTTGATTGTAATCACTTTTCTACGTGTATTCAAGTTTGTTTATTAATGAAAAACGTTTGAAAATGATGATTTGTGTGTGTTTATCTGATTAGTTATCATTTTGTGCTGGTTTTGGGGATTCCGCACCCAAAACTAAATTGTTTGATTGTCTTTGTAGCTTATCGATCCTTTCACGCGCATACAAAGTGGTATCAGAGCCATTCTGAATCAAACAACCACAAATTGATAGTTTCTCAGTTGATTTTGACCCAAATTTGATCAAAAATTTTCTGTTTTAAGTGAACAAACTGAAATGATGTGTTTTTGATTGATTTCACCTTGATTTCGAGTTTGAATTTGATAATTCACTTTATTAAAGTTGTTTCAAATTTCATCCGATTCAAAACCTGATTAAGATCATCAAATTCCATCAACTTTTGATAAACATGATCAAATATAACTGATTTTCAAAGAATAACCGTTTTTGAAATCACAGGGGTCGAACGAGAGAATTCGGTCGAAAGTGGGAGTGTATTAGGTCGAACGAGTGTTTTTGTGGTCGAAAGAGTGATTTTAGTGGTCGAAAGTGAACTCTGATTGCTTATATTTTTCATTCGCACTATTGTGTCTCATTCGTATAATCGTTTGATCGAAGGAGAGTAGTAGAGCGGTCGAAGGAAGATTTAAGCGGTCGAAGGAGATTTGATATTTGTTTTCCACATTCGTATCAGATTTTTTTTGGTCGAAAGAGAAGATATTTCTCATTCGTACCTCCGATCATACGAAGGAGATTTCTGTTTTTGGAAAAATTTTAATCGTTTCGTGTTTGTTTGTTTGATTGTTTGCAGGATACAATGTGGAACTTTCCAACAACCCCTAGACCTACTCAAGCACCACAACAACAACAAGTCCAAGATCCATGGACAGTAGCGGCACAAAAGACTAGTCAACCATCACAGCCGATCAATTATATGGCTATGACTAGTTCGGCACCACAACAAGTTGTTCAATCAGTACCACAACCGATTGATAACTATTGGGGAGTCGCCGCAGCAGCAGTCCATTCCCAGACGACCAACGCTATTTCTACTCTTATTCATGATCTATCTTCTGGAAGCGGCAATCGTCCACCAAAGTTAATGGACATGAAGGAGTATAACACTTGGAAGACGAAGTTTAAGATTCACGTTGAGGGACAAGGACTTGAAGGAGCAGAAGCATGGCAAATGATTGTGAAGGGTTATGTTGCTCCCATCATAGAGAATACTGGAGAACCAATCCCTTTGGAGAATTTGGCGGATGACGAGAAGAAAAGGTTTGCTATAGAAAAGAAAGCATTTTCTCAGCTATCTCAGGCGATCAACACTGATCTATTACATCAGTTTGGATCGTGCACTACATCCAAACAACTTTGGGATGTGCTGAGAAATCGTCATGATGGAAATGAGAAGACCAGGAAGCTTAGGATGGAGGAGCTTCGAAAGGAGTTTGAAAACTTCAGTTATATGGGTAATGAGACCCTAAAAGAGTTGGTTCCAAGGTACTGCCATTTGCTCACCGAATTGTCGAGCTATGAAATCAGCATTCCAATGACGGAATTAGTTGATAAATTTGCTGATGCATTACCACCCTATTGGAATCAACATATTGAAGTGTTGAAGGAAAAGGATGCTTACCAGTATTGGACCATTAATGAGTTCATCCAAAAGCTGGAAAACAAAGAGATGGAGGAAAAGAGAAAAGCTAAGAGAGCTCAGATTCCACAGAATCCTGATTTATATGTGAGTGGAACATCTAACTCTCTTTCTGCTTCAAGCACCACATCTACTGTTGCACCTCACATAGCATGTGTGTCTAATATTGTTGAACCAACAAAAGCACCCATTAACTACCTTGCTCAAACTTCATCTTACACACCATCATACCCACAACAACCATATCAAACACAAAACTTTATTCCACCATTTTCACCATTACAACAAGCCGCATGCTATACATCAAATCAACAGCAACAACAACAATATCCTCCTCAAGTGAACCAGATGCAGATCAATCAAGCACAATCAAGTCTAAATCCGATTGTGTTAGAGACATCAAACCTTAACAATGTGACTGTTGAAATTGCTCAACAGCATGTTGCTCTAGTATCTGCCATGGTTGCTTCTTACAAAGGTTTGGTAGCAAGTCAGATTGGTAACAATAATCTCACCAATGAAGACTATGCTCAAATCGATAAAGAGGAAATGGAGTTGATGGACATTCAGTGGGCTTTTGCAAGCATTATGAGGAGAGCCACTGATTTCATTCAGAAGACTGGAAGGACTGATCTCTCAACCTCTCCCAATACCACATACGGATTCAACAAAGCAAAGGTTACTTGCTTTAACTGTGGTGAAAAGGGACATTTTAAAAGGGAGTGCACACAACCAGCACAACAAGGTAACCGAAATCCTTTCAATTCTTCATACCAAAACCGACAAAACCAATACCATAATCAAGTGTCTTACAACAGTCCAAACATATCAAGCTTTCAACCACAAAATCAAAACACTTACCAGAATCGTCAACAAAACAACAACACCAGACAATCCACAACACAAAACCAACCTCAACAAAATCCAAACCGAACTATTGTTCCTATTTCTACACCCAACACACAAAACCAAAACCAAACTGATACTCAAAACCAAGCACTTGTTATTCAAAAGGATGAAGGTTTTGACTGGACTGGTATGCAATTGGGGGTAGAGGAAATCACTACTGGGAATGTTGCATGTGTGGCACAGCAGATGAAGTTGGATGAGAATGAGGAAGTTGAAGAAGAGGTTGTGATTGAAAAAGTGTCAGAGTTGAAAATTGAAGAAGTGAATGATGATGTGATTGTTGAAGGTGATGACAAGAGATCGGGAATGATTCTTGATTCTGTCACCGATGTTGGAGATCAATATGACTCAGCGTACTCGGATATGGAGAGCGAATCTGATTCAGAGACTAGTGTGAATTCACTAGATGATGATATTGACCAATTGCTAGCTGAAGCTGACTTCCTGATGACTCGCAAGTCATGTATGGTGGATGATGCATGCACCAAGATTGACTACTCCAAATTTTTTGCAGGAAAGGAAGCTCATTTTGCTCTAATGGCCATGACAGAACCTCCTAAACCGGTAAGTTCTGAAACTCAATCTTGTGTTAAATGTAATAAGTGTGCTGATTTTGAAAAACTGACTGATGAAAATAAGCTTCTCAAGGTTCAACTTGAGAGTGCAAAAATCAACTGTCAGATTTATCAAAAGGACTTAAAAGATTTCAACAAAGTTCTTGATGGTTATAAAAAGGATGTGTCAGAATTGAAAAAGACATTATCTATTAAACAACTTGCCATTAATAATTACATAAATGAAATGGAAAACACTAAATTAGAAATGGCAACCATCAAGTGCTTTGCGAAAAAGTTAATAAGAAACTAGAAAGTTACAAGCATATTGCATACGTAGTTGATCATATCATTGAAGAACCATCCCAGACAAATAGTGCAAACTATAAGTCAGTTCCATCTCCGGTATTGTTTGAGAATCACACTTTACATGCAATACCACCGGAGACTTTAATTCATCCTGATCCCACACCAGAAAATGAACCTAACACTTCCAGTGTCGGGGATCCATATTCTGATGTGAGACCAGTATTGGGAAATTCAGAGGGTGTGGTCGCTACGGATGATTCAGATGAAGAAGATGAATCATCTGAGACGGTTGAAAGTGATAGTGATATCCCTGATGAAAATCACATAATCACTACTGAGCCAGTCTCACCGTCTCAGATAATCCATCCAATGGCATATGCTCATCGCAAACATGAGAGTAAGAAAAATGATAAATTTGTTGGTAAAAGTTTTGAAAAGGAAAAGGTTAAGAAGGTTGAAAAGAATGAGAGAAAACCGGTTGAAAAGAAAGTTGAAATTAAAACTGAGAAAAATATTGTAAAACCGGTTGAGAAGAAAAATGATTTAAAATCTGAGAAAAACAATAATGTGAGCAATGAAGTGTGTGATAAACCTGTCAAAATCTTCTATCGGATGCAAGGCTCCGATAAGATTTTGTCTGATGATGAGTTTCCGATTCAGTTTGTCAATTACACAAAAATCGAAAAGATCTGGCAGGAAAGTACGATTTGGTTCCCAAAATCTGAAAGGACCAACGACATTCCTCAAGAGATTTTAGACAAAATTTATTCGGAAAAGGATGCAAAGGTCAATGTCACACAGTTTGTTTTGCCTGTGCACAAAGAAAATAGTTTTATTGAACCGACTTACTCGAAGGATCCAGCTCCTGAGAGTTTAAGGAAACAATGCATGGTCGATCGATATCCCATTGCTAGTTTTTCCAAGTCACCAATCAAGGAAAACTACGAGGAGTATCGTGCGTGTTATAAGTGTGGGGAACGGGGACATTTACTTGCCGCCTGCCCATACGTACGACACAAAAGGCACGAGGTGGAAATGAGGCAATATCATGAGTATCCGGTTGACAATTATGGCTATCAACAGAGGCGGCATTTTTCCCAACAACATTTTTATAATCAAAACAATTTTTACAACAAGGGGGAAAATCGACCGATGACGTATGATAAGCACAACCGGAAGATCACTGATAAATCTAGTAAGAAACCTCAGATGAACTCAACTGCTGATACCAAAAAGGTTAATTCTAAACTTAATGGTACACAATCAGTTGGACCTGTCTCTGTTAAATCAGAGAAGGTAACCAAGAAGGTTGCTTTAAAGGAAGAAGTAAAGAAACCGACTGAGACTTCAAAATCTCAGATTCGGATCTTGAAAAGATCTGAGCAATCTTGGTCATCTAAGGAATCTGAAGGAGCTTCTACTTCACAAAGCAAGAAGAATGAGAAAGAGAAAGTTGTTAGTAAGGAGAAAGGAGTTGAAGTAACTCAAGTTGTTTGTGATTCAAAAGACTCTTTGAAACAACCTGTTCAAAGACCCAAGACCAACCAGGCTTGGGTCCCCCGAAAGAACTAACTGATCTACTTTAAATGTGCAGGGAGCTCCAGCTGGCCCTGTTAGCAGTCTATGGATTGTTGACAGTGGAGCTTCTGGTCACATGACAGGGGACCTCGCGCTACTCTTTGACATCAAAAACATTAACGGAGGTTATGTGGCATTTGCTGGAAATAAGGGAGGCTACATCACTATGGAGGGGAGTGTAAGCAATGGGGTCGTAACATTTGAGCGGATTTCTTATGTGAAACAAATAGATTATAATTTGCTCAGTGTTAGTCAGATTTGTGATAAACAATTTTCAGTGTATTTTGATGACAAATCCTGTTATATCTTGAAACCTGGGTTTGAGTTACCAAAAGAGTGGGTGATGCTGAAGGCACCGAGAGTTAACAACCTGTATATTCTCGACATGTCTAAAGCAATGACCACCCATGGCCAAGTCACGTGTTTCCTTTCCAAAGCTACAGAAAAAGAATCCATTATGTGGCATAGAAGAATGGGACACATTCATTTGAGAAAGATGAATCAGCTTGTGAAGAATGAACTTGTCACGGGAGTTAATGTCAAACACTTCCATCTGAATGACAAGTGTATCAGTTGCAAGAAGGGCAAGCAGCACAAACAATCCCATAGACCAAAGAAAGTTAATTCTGTTGAGCTGCCACTAGAACGTTTGCATATGGATTTATTCGGTCCAGTCAGACGTAAAAGTCATGCCGGAGAGTTATACTGTCTTGTGGTGACTGATGATTATTCTAGATTTTCATGGGTAATGTGTTTGCATCAGAAAAGCGACACTTTTGACAACTTGAAGGTTCTGTTTACACGTCTGGAGAATTTATATGGTCTGAAGATCAAAAGAATCCGGAGTGACAATGGGACGGAGTTTAAAAATGCTCAGATGGAGGATCTTTGTGCAAACAAAGGAATTCATCATGAATATAGTGCTCCGTACACACCCCAGCAGAACGGTGTCGCAGAGAGAAAGAACAGGACTCTTATAGAGACGGCGAGAACTATGCTTGCGGATTCAAATCTTCCAGTCATGTTCTGGAACGAAGCTATTTACGCGGCATGTTATACTCTTAACCGTGTTTTGACAGTGAAGAAGTTTGGCAAGACTTCTTATGAGCTGTTGAACCGTCGCAAGCCGAATCTTGAGTATCTAGAACCATTTGGTGCCCCATGTACAATGTTGAATCCTTCGGAAAAGTTTGCACCAAAGGCTGAAGAAGGTTATTTTGTTGGATATGCAACCCCATTAAAACGGGTATTCAATAAAAGAACTAGAAAAGTCGAGGAGTGGGCTAATGTCGAAGTTCAAAGATATACACAAAATGTACAAGGTGGAGGACCAGATTGGATGTTTGATTACAAAGATTTCTTTGAATCATTCAATCTAGATAGCATGGTTGAAGAAGCTGTACTTCGATTATACTACGAGGCCGAAAACGCCGTAACGTCACCGTTAGTGCGTCCGATCACGGTAAACCCCCAAGCAGCTTCTAATGATGCCACTGCTCCTGTATTGGAAGAAGAGGTGTTCCAAGAAGCTTCTACATCGCTTAATTCATCCGAATCCGAATACGAAGACGATGATGCAACAAGTGAAGCTATTCTGGACAATGCTACAGTGACACCAACAGTGAACCCATCTACTAATGATGCTTCAACATCAAATGTGGGTAATGATCTGGTTTCTACAGAGAATTTGACAACTCAGACGGGAGTACAAGTACCTGATTATCCGGAATCTCGGATACATCGGATACACCCGCTTGAACAAGTTATTGGTGATCCTGGTAGCAGTGTAATGACAAGAGGACAGCTGAAGAATGCTCAAGCACCAGAAAACATTGGCAATCTTGCTTTATATGCCAAAATTCAGAAATCTGGTTTTCAAAATGACTGGTCATTTGCTTGTTATGTTTCGCAGGTCGAGCCGCGGACATACAAGGATGCTCTTTTGGATGACGCCTGGGTGGAAGCAATGCAGGAAGAGTTATTACAATTCCAGAAACTTGGTGTATGGACTCTGACTGATTTACCTCCTGGAAGGAAGAAGATAGGCACTAAATGGGTGTTTAAGTGCAAGAAAGATGATAGAGGAGTTATTGTGCGAAACAAAGCTCGTTTGGTGGTTCAAGGTTTTCATCAGGTTGAAGGAATCGACTACAATGAAATCTATGCACCGGTTGCACGCTTGGAAGCTATCAGAATGTTCCTCGCGTTTGCATCATGGAAGAAATTTAAGGTGTATCAGATGGATGTAAAGAGCGCATTTCTTTACGGTGTGGTCAAAGAGGAAGTTTACGTAGGTCAACCACCGGGCTTTGAAGACCCAATCCACCGGGATAAGGTTTATGTTTTAAACAAAGCACTGTATGGTTTGCACCAAGCTCCGAGGCAATGGTATGAGGAGCTGAGCACGTATCTTCTCTCGAAAGGATTCAAACGCGGATTGGTTGATTGCACCCTGTTCACGAAAAGATCAGGAGATGACTTGCTTCTAGTACAAATTTATGTTGATGACATTATTTTCGGGTCCACTAACGAACTTCTGTGCAGGGAATTTGAACAAGTTATGCAGGAGAAGTTCGAGATGAGCGCTATGGGGGAAATGCAGTTTTTCCTCGGCTTGCAGGTGGAGCAAAGACCAACGGGGATCTTTATACACCAAACCAAATATGTATCTGAAGTCTTGAGCCGGTTCCAGATGGACGATTCCAAGCCGATGGATACCCCGATACAACCCAATCACGGGATTGGAGTTGACCTTAAGGGGGAGCTGACAGATCCATTTACATTCAGAGCAATCATCGGATCTCTGATGTACCTAACAGCGTCTAAGCCTGATATAATGTTCGCGACATGTCTTTGTGCTCGTTATCAATCGAAGCCGAAACAAAGTCATTTAGCAGCCGCGAAGCGTATCCTTAGATATCTGAAGGGTTGTCCATCAAAAGGACTATGGTACCCTCATGATGATAATTTTGACCTAATCGCTTTTAGTGATGCAGATTGGGGTGGCTGTGACAAGGACAGCAAATCCACAACGGCTGGATGTCAGTTTATGGGGAGCAGGCTCGTGACCTGGCAATGCAAGAAACAAACCGCAGTTGCACTATCCACATGTGAAGCAGAATACGTTTCAGCATCAAGCTGCTGCTCACAGGTTCTTTGGATCCAACAGCAGATGGTGGATTACGGTTTGCAATTTCTTAAAACCCCTATTTACTGTGATAATGAGGCTGCAATCGCATTAACAAAAGACTTAGTAAATCACTCAAAGGCTAAACATATTCGGATTAAATATCATTTTATCCGTGATTGTTATGCTAAAGAGTTGATCGATATGGTCAAAATCCACACTGATTACCAACGCGCTGATCTTTTTACCAAAGCTTTTGACAAATCCAGATTTGATTATCTTTTAAAAGCTAATGGTATTAAAGAAAAACAGGACTGATCACCACCTCAGTCTATCACTTTTTAGTTTAAATTTTTTACTGCTTTTCAGAAAAATTTCGAAAATCCAAAAACATTGAAAAATTTAAAAATCCATAAAAATTAGAAAAATTTCTTTGCTGACTGCTATATCTTCTTCCCTTAGATTAATGCCGTCAGATTTCTGTGAACAAACGATATCTGGGCAGTCACATATTTGAAATGCTTCAGCTTATCCTTGGGAACAGTAAATTCGAAAAATTTATAAAAATCAGAAAATTCTAAAATGATTTCCTGGAGTATAAAGGGAAATGATAGTACATCAGTGGGGATCTGACACATTCTAAATAATGTAATGCTATATAGGGCGTGTGTCTGAGTCTGTGCGATGTGCTGATAGGCTTCGTAGACCTATTACTGCGTGTCTGATACATACATATCAAACGATTTGTTGTGTGGATGAACTCCTCATGGGCATATGGTCTTAGTACCGTAATTTCGTTTGATAGGGTATCTGTACAAAACTCGGAGGTTTAGGGTCGTTATGTTATTAGTTGTCTGGGGATAGCCTCTCTGATCTTCTGCTGTAAGTCATTACGGACCTAGATCAGACAGGGTGTTTTTATAAAAGAGCTATATGCCAAATCCTAAAGTTACCGAATTGAGGAACTTTTCATGTTATATGATGATCAAAGATTATCTATTACATCGTATTGATCACTGATGCAAATCATGATTAATATCAGTCCTCAACCTGGTATAGTGCATATGTTACTTTGCTGCATTAATTTGCTGACCTGTATACCTCTATGCATTATATCTTGTACAATTACAGACAACAAAAGCATAATCACGCTTTACAATGAGTCTTTGTGCATTTACTTCTTGATACGGGAGTATGTCGTGTGCGTGGGAACCACAGACAATTGCGTTTATACTATAAATATCAGTATCAGTATAAAGCACTGCATAAAAGTCTGCATGTGAGTTTATGTGGATCACAATATCAGCAGTTGCCAGATCACACATTGTCTTTAATGATAATAATTTCAAAAAGATCAACGGTGTGATCAGATTTCTTATAAACTGATATGATCCCTTTTCCGGAATCACAAAAACATTTACAGTTTTTCATTTACTTTTTCGCATTTTACTTTACTGTCAAAAATTACAAAACTCAAAAAGATTTTAGGTGTGTTTTGGCATAAACTTTAGAAAATCCAAAAAGATTTTGCTTTTTCATCTTATTTTTTTGATAACTGATGGTGGTTGATGTCGATTTTCTAAAACCTGGTACACCAATTGAGTTTTGTGATCTTTATAATGTGAAAATATGATGATTGGATGTTTAAAAGTTGAGAAATAATTGAATCGGGATTCGTTTTTGTAATTTGGAAAATTTTCAAAAATTCCAGTTTACATTCGCCCATTCGATTGGTCGAATGTGGAATTTTACAGTCTCATTCGAATGTATTGACGGGCGAAGGAGAGTGTTCTTCATCAATTCCTCATTCGAACCCTTTTGCCTCATTCGAACTCTTTCAATAGGGTCGAAGGAGACAAAAGTTTCTCCTTCGTATGGTCAAAATGGGCGAAGGAGATTGCTTATATAAGTTCATCTGCACATTCGAACTTTCATTTATTTTTATCAGAATTTTTATCATACTGTCACCTTGTTGCTCGTTTTATTTACACTTTACCATTGTCTTCTACTTGTTGCACTGATCCTTTTACCCTTATTTTCACAGGTAAATAACAAGGATTCAGGGTTTAATCGATGTTTGAACATCTCGAACCCTAGTTTTCTAAAACCTGTTTTAAAGTGTTTCATTGATCAATTGATTGTGTGTGTTCATTCTCTGTATGTTTTAGGGGGAGAAAATCCATCAAACAAGGTTTAAATAACATCAGATTGATGTGTTTGATAAAAACCCCATTCGAACCCTTGTGTTGATCTGAAAACATACATAGAATGAATAATAATGTTTGATGTTTGGTTTAAATGGTTAATCGGTGTGTTTAGTACATGATACAATCAAATGATCATGTTTTTAATGGTTAAAATTCAGAATTGAAATTTTGAAAAGTTGTTTCACTTTCGTCTGTTTACGAGTGGGCGAAGGAGCCATTTTGGAACGGTCGAATGAAGATAAATGGTCGAATGAAAAACTTTTTGTTTAACATTTTACATTCGTACCAACTAGTCACATTCGAACCATCTAAAACACTCATTCGTACCTCCGATTGGGCGAATGAGGATGTTATACCAAAATTTTCAATTTTTGAAATTTTACAATTTCTAACTTGTGTTTTTGATTTGTTTTGCAGATTCTAAACATGTCTGAACAGGAGAAAACCACAGAGCAAGCCGGATCTTCTTCCCAACCAGCTAAGAAGAAACAGTTGGACTTTGAGAATGCACACAACTGTTGTGCGTATTTGGGAGATGTAAAGAAGCACGTTGAATTTACAGAGATCATTGATTACTTCAAGAGATGCCGAGTACTTGATGCGATTGCTACACCTGCCGTCATTTACAGGGATATCATGCAAGAGTTTTGGGAGAACGCCAAGTTGGACTTCTGGAAGTGCGAATCTTGTTTGATAAGCAAAGTCCAAGGTCAGAGAATTATCGTATGTGAAGATGATATTAGGGAGGCGTTGAAGTTGAATGATGAGAAGACGGATCCTAAAGAGTTGGAATTCATGGAACAGCGCAAGTGTTTCTTAAGGATGAAATACAATGGACCTATCACTGATGGTTCATTACATAAGGGAAAACTGTGCCCTCAGTTTAAATACTTGGCACATGTTTTAATTCACGTGTTTGGATCGGCTGCGGGTGGATTTGACTTAATGAGGAAAAGCATAAGCTCGATGATGGTGGCTTTAATATTGAACAAACCGTTCAATGTTTCTGGGATGCTTATGAATCATCTACTAGAACCAGTTAATGGAACAAGGACACTAAAGTTTTTATTATATCCTCGGTTTCTACAGATGGTGTTTGATAATAAGTATAAAGACTTGAAGAAGGATCCAAAACAGATTGTGGTTCAAGAGCATATGACGTTGAACACACTTGCCAGGATGAAAGCCTACAAAGGCTTATCTGCTGATGAACGTCCTCCAGTTAGGCGTTTATTTGGTCATTTAGCGAATATAGACTATGAGGATCCAGGAAAAAATGATCAAGGGAAAGGGAAAGTGAGACATGATGATAGCAATTCTGATACTGATGATCCTTTACATCATATTGATCCTGATGCAAAGCGAAAGAGACAGATAGTGAATGTGGGAGCTAAGGGTGGCAAGATGAAAAAGAAGGAGGTGACTATTAAGGTTGTTGAACCTGAGAAGGAGAAACAGAAATCTACTCCACGGAGACAGAAGAGTAAAGCTCAAAAGGGTTTACATTTAGTAGATGAAGTGTCTGTCGATTCTGAAGAGACACAAGAAGACGAGAGATGGAATTCTGAGGCTGAAACTGTTGAGACCACCTTGCCCAAGGCCACTGAGGCTGGTGCGTCTGCTGGTGCTGAAGATGAAAGTGTTAGGAGTCTAGTTGAGGACGATTTTGTTTTGAATGTTGAAGAGATTGAAACTGGTTCTCCTGTTCAAGCAAAGAAAAAGAAGAAACAGGAGAAACCTAGTTTGAAGAGAAAGAAAGAACTAGAAATGTTGATGGCTGGAAAGAATTTACCACCAGCTACTAGTTCAAAGTCACCGGTTGCTGAGCAGGCACAGAAGAAACAGAAAACCACAACAACTTCAAGCACACCACAAACAAAAGGAATTCCAATGGATGATGTGAATGAAGCATTGGATAATGTGTTGAAGAAAATGAGAAAAGGCAAAATGCAAGAAGTTGTTGAACAACCTGTTAAGAAAAAGGTTTCTGTTGATAGTGATGTTATGGATGCTGTTAATCAACGACTGACTAAAATGATGAATATCATTAACAAACAACAGAGTGAGATTGAACAGTTAAAATCGACTGACAAAAAGATGTTAGAGGTTGTAGTCACATCAGCGGATGATAATGCTTTGATGAAGAAAACCATTAAGAGGTTGAAGAGGGAAAACAAAAAGTTGCTAAAGCATGAGCAACGGAATACAAGAAGAATAATGGCTTTGAAGGAGGAGAACAAAGAACTAAAGAAAAATAACAAGAAGATGGATAATCTGATTCAAGACTTGTACAATCGAGCTCCTCAACTTCAAGCTGGTGAGGAAGACAAAGAGTTAGATGAACAACAGGTTGATTATGAATCATCAGATGAAGAGGAAGATGAAGAATTAGATGAAGATGCTGGAAATGATTCTAAGAAGAAGAAGAAAGATGATAATGATGGTGATGATGATTCGAGTGATGGTTCAGGTGAAAGCGGTTCTGCTTCTGATGATAGTGATGATGATAATGATGACGCTGAACAGTTTTCATATGAAAAGCGTGAAACAGATAAGGGTGGAGAATCAAGTTCGAAAGCTCCTGGAGAGAATGTAGATGATGATGATATTTTCTGGAACGAAAAATTAAAGTCATTGTCTGAAAAGATAAAACTAAGTATCGTCAGATGTTAACTGATCGAGTCTGGACGATAGACATGACTAGCAGGTTTCCTGAAATATTTGAATCTGATAATAAACTCTTTGAATTGGAATATGATGACCCTGATCTTGAAGATGGGGAAGTGTCTGCAGCTATTTCAAAAGAAATTTTGGAAGGTTTAGCAAAGCAAGTGGGTAAGACGTTAGAAGAATTACTTGCTGATAATTTTATTCCTCAGATTCCTGAGAAAGAAGCTGGAAATCACTCAGATGATCGTGATGTTCCTGCTTTCGAGGAAGTCGAGATGGAAGATATTACGAGCGATGAATATCCACAATATTTCAGAACAAATCAAGAATGTGGATTTTCTTTCTCAGACGAATTGCTAAACCATGCTGAGAAAATAGCCAAAAAGAAGAGTAAGATGTTTGAAGATCAAATCTTTGAAGGGCATGAGAAGCCTCGGTTCGAACAAACAGACAGTTTGAAGGAGTTGTTGAGGAAGCTGAAGGAGAAGGAGAATAACCGCCCTAAGACTGATATTCAGGGAAGCTTCTACAAACTTCATAGCAGTATGTTCAAAGGCCGTGCCTTGGCCTGGAAGTTTGTCAAAGAGCTTAGATGTTTTGCAGTGAAATGGGAGAAAGGTATTCTATACTTTGAGAAGTTTCATCACTTAAAGACTCTTCCTTACTGGGCAATCAGGGATATTTGTCGTCACCGTCTAACGGGAGCGCCAAATAGCCAGATTGATTATTTTGCTGAGAAGATGACTCGTGAAAGTCGAACCGAGTGGAATTTGTTTAGACCTCAGTATCCAAAGAGGATTGAACACAAGAAGGAGATTAACGAGATAACTGGGTTGCCCAAGGTTACTTTGAAGTATAAACCACCGCGAGTGCTGAAGAAAATTCCATTGTTGCATATTCCTCAGCATTTCGCTAAAGACTTTATCTGGTGGTACTATGATTGGAAGAGAGCAGAGGCCGTGATTGTGTTAAAGGATGGTGAGAAGGATTATAAGAAAGTACTTATTTTTGATCCTATGTGGCTAATCAATTGCTCACATGAGGATATCATTATGTTATTCTATAATCCTATCTACTCAGACGCAAAAGATGCTGAACAAGCAGGAAAATACCAACGTGTGGTATTTCTATGCTTTGCGTATGACATCAACGCTGGATGTGATTTTGAGCAGAAGTTGGGAAAGACTGTTGAGAAGGTTGTGCCTGTGAAGAAATCAAAGAAGAAGATAGTTCAGGAACCGGTACTGACTAGAGAACAAAAGATTATTCGACACATCAGAATAATGAACAAGCACATGGATGAACAGAGAAGATTACAATCCAAGCAATAGTCGAGGGGGAGTTTGTAGGTGCATATGTGCGACTAATGCTTTGGATTGGATAAACCATATGTTTTTGTTTTCTGTCGAAGGTGCGAAGGAAAGTTTTGAATGGTGCGAAGGAGAGTTTTAGAAGGTGCGAAGGAAGAATTTTGGGCGAATGAAGACTGTTTATTATGTAGTTTGGTTCGACCGTTCACAATGGGCGAACCTGCACATTCGCATGAACAAAGTGGGCGAATGTGCAGTCTATAAATAGGCAAACTCAGTTTTTGTAGTTAACTTTGAGTCATTTATTTCCCGCCACTTTCTGAATTCTCTCTGTAACTTTTTATAAACTTGTTTTGCGTCTAATCCTTGATTGTAATCACTTTTCTACGTGTATTCAAGTTTGTTTATTAATGAAAAACGTTTGAAAATGATGATTTGTGTGTGTTTATCTGATTAGTTATCATTTTGTGCTGGTTTTGGGGATTCCGCACCCAAAACTAAATTGTTTGATTGTCTTTGTAGCTTATCGATCCTTTCACGCGCATACAGTCAGTCCCATCTCCGGTATTGTTTGAGAATCACACTTTACACGCAATACCACCGGAGATTTTAATCAATCCTGATTCCACATCAGAAAATGAGTCTAACACCTCCAGTGTCGGGGATCCATATTCTGATGTGAGACCAGTACTGGGAAATAGTGAGGGTGTGATCGCTACTGATGATTCAGATGATGAAGTTGAAACATCTGAGACGGTTGAAAGTGATAGTGAAATCCCTGATGAAAATCACATAATCACTACTGAGCCTGTCTCACCGTCTCAGATCATTCATCCAATGGCAAATGCTCATCGTAAAAATGAGATTAAGAAAAATGAAAAGTTTGTTGGTAAGAGTTTTGAAAAGAAAGAGGTAAAGAAGGTTGAGAAAAATGTGAGAAAACCGGTTGAAAAGAAAGTTGAAACCAAAACTGAGAAAAATGTGGTTAAACCGGTAGAAAAGAAAAATGAGTTTAAAATCTGAGAAAACCAATGATGTGAGCAATGAATTGTGTGACAAACCTGTCAAAATCTTTTATCGGATGCAAGGATCCGATAAGATTTTATCTGATGATGAGTTTCCGATTAAGTTTGTCAATTCTACAAAAAATCGAAAAGATCTGGCAGGAAAGTATGATTTGGTTCCCGAAATTTGAAAGGACCAACGACATTCCTCAAGAGATTTTAGACAAAATTTATTCGGATAAAGAAGCTAAGGTCAATGTCACACAGTTTGTTTTGCCTGTTCATAAAGAAAATAGTTTTATTGAACCGACTTACTCGAAGGACCCAGCTCCTGAGAGTTTAAGGAAACAATGCATGGTCGATCGATATCCCATTGCTAGTTTTTCCAAGTCGCCGATCAAGGAAAACTATGAGGAATACCGTGCGTGTTATAAGTGCGGGGAACGGGGACATTTACTTGCCGCCTGCCCGTACGTACGACACAAAAGGCACGAGGTGGAGATGAGGCAATATCATGAGTATCCGGTTGACAATTATGGCTATCAACAGAGACGGCATTTTCCCCAACAAGAATTTTATCATAATCAAAACACTTTTTATAACAAAGGGGAAAATCGTCCGATGACGTATGATAAGCGCAACCGGATGACCACTGATAAATCTGGTAAGAAACCTATGATGAACTCAATTGCTGACAATAAAAAGGTTGTTCCTAAACCTAATGGAAAACAAGCAGTTGGACCTGTCTCTGTTAAATCAGAGAAGGTAACCAAGAAGGTTGCTTTTAAAGAAGAAGTAAAGAAATCGACTGAGACTTCAAAATCTCAGATTCGGATCTTGAAACGATCTGAGCAATCTTGGTCATCTAAGGAATCTGAAGGAGCCTCTACTTCACAAAGCAAGAAGAATGAGAAAAAGAAGGTTGTTAGTGAGAAGAAAGGGGTTGAAGTAACCCAAGATGTTTGTGATTCAAAAGATTCTTTGAAACAACTTGTTCAAAGACCCAAGACCAAACAGGCTTGGGTCCCCCGAAAGAACTAATTGATCTACTTTAAATGTGCAGGGAGCTCCAGCTGGCCCTGTTAGCAGTCTATGGATTGTTGACAGTGGAGCTTCTGGTCACATGACAGGGGACCTCACGCTACTCTTTGACATCAAAAACATTAACGGAGGTTATGTGGCATTTGCTGGAAATAAGGGAGGCTACATTACTATGGAGGGTAGTGTAAGCAATGGGGTCGTAACATTTGAGCGGATATCTTATGTGAAACAGATAGACTATAATTTGCTCAGTGTTAGTCAAATTTGTGACAAACAATTTTCTGTTTATTTTGATGACAAATCCTGTTACATTTTGAAACCTGGGTTTGAGCTACCAAAAGAGTGGGTGATGCTGAAGGCACCGAGAGTTAACAACTTGTATATTCTCGACATGTCTAAAGCATTGACCACCCATGGCCAAGTCACGTGTTTCCTCTCCAAGGCTACAGAAAAAGAATCCAATATGTGGCACAGGAGAATGGGACACATCCATTTGCGAAAGATGAATCAGCTTGTGAAGAATGAACTTGTCACGGGAGTTAATGTCAAACACTTCCATCTGAATGACAAGTGTATTAGTTGCAAAAAGGGAAAGCAGCACAAACAATCCCATAGACCAAAGAAAGTTAATTCTGTTGAGCTGCCACTTGAACGTTTGCATATGGATTTATTCGGTCCAGTCAGACGTAAAAGTCATGTCGGGGAGTTATACTGTCTTGTGGTGACTGATGATTATTCAAGATTTTCATGGGTAATGTGTTTGCATCAGAAAAGCGACACTTTTGATAACTTGAAGGTTCTGTTTACACGTCTGGAGAATATATATGGTCTGAAGATCAAAAGAATCCGGAGTGACAATGGGACGGAGTTTAAAAATGCTCAGATGGAGGATCTTTGTGCAAACAAAGGAATTCATCATGAATATAGTGCTCCGTATACACCCCAGCAGAACGGTGTCGCAGAGAGAAAGAACAGGACTCTTATAGAGACGGAGAGAACTATGCTTGCGGATTCAAATCTTCCAGTCATGTTCTGGAACGAAGCTATTTACGCGGCATGTTATACTCTTAACCATGTGTTGACAGTGAAGAAGTTTGGCAAGACTTCTTATGAGCTGTTGAACCGACGCAAGCCGAATCTGGAGTATCTAGAACCATTTGGTGCCCCATGTACAATGCTGAATCCTTCGAAAAGTTTGCACCAAAGGCTGAAGAAGGTTATTTTGTTGGATATGCAACCCCATTAAAACGGGTATTCAACAAAAGAACTAGAAAAGTCGAGGAGTGGACTAATGTCGAAGTTCAAAGATATACACAAATTGTACAGGGTGGAGGACCAGATTGGATGTTTGATTACAAAGACTTCTTTGAATCATTCAATCTAGATAGCATGGTTGAAGAAGCTGTACTTCGCTTACACTACGAGGTCGAAAACGCCGTAACTTCACCGTTAGTGCGTCCGATCACGGTAAACCCCCAAGCAGCTTCTAATGATACCACTGCTCCTGTATTGGAAGAAGAGGTGTTCCAAGAGGCTTCTACATTGCTTAATTCATCAGAATCAGAATATGAAGACGATGATGCAACAAGTGAAGCTATTCTGGACAACGCTACAGTGACACCACCAGTGAACCTATCTAATACTGATGCTTCAACATCGAATGTGGGTAATGATCTGGTTTCTACAGAAAATTTGACAACTCAAACGGGAGTACAAGTACCTGATTATCCGGAATCTCGGATACATCGGATACACCCGCTTGAACAGGTTATTGGTGATCCTGGTAGCAGTGTGATGATAAGAGGGCAGCTGAGAAATGCTCAAGCACCAGAAAACATTGGCAACCTTGCTTTATATGCCAAAATTCAGAAATCTGGTTTTCAGAATGACTGGTCATTTGCTTGTTATGTTTCGCAGGTCGAGCCGCGGACATACAAGGATGCTCTTTTGGATGACGCCTGGGTGGAAGCAATGCAGGAGGAGTTATTACAATTCCAGAAACTTGGTGTATGGACCCTAACAGATTTGCCCCCTGGTAGAAAGAAAATTGGTACCAAATGGGTGTTTAAATGCAAGAAGGATGACAGAGGAGTCATAGTGCGAAACAAAGCTCGTTTGGTTGTTCAAGGTTTTCATCAGGTTGAAGGAATCGACTACAATGAAATCTATGCACCGGTTGCACGCTTGGAAGCTATCAGAATGTTCCTTGCGTTTGCATCATGGAAGAAATTTAAGGTGTATCAGATGGATGTAAAGAGCGCATTTCTTTACGGTGTGGTCAAAGAGGAAGTTTACGTAGGTCAACCGCCAGGCTTTGAGGACCCTATTCACCGGGATAAGGTTTATGTGTTAGACAAAGCTCTCTACGCGTTGCACCAGGCTCCGAGACAATGGTATGAGGAGCTGAGCACGTATCTTCTCTCGAAAGGATTCAAACGCGGACTGGTAGACTGCACACTGTTCACGAAACGAGCAGGAGATGATTTGCTTCTAGTACAAATTTATGTTGATGATATTATTTTCGGGTCTACTAACGAACTTCTGTGCAGGGAATTTGAACAAGTTATGCAGGAAAAGTTCGAAATGAGCGCTATGGGAGAAATGCAGTTTTTCCTCGGCTTACAGGTGGAGCAAAGACCAACGGGGATCTTTATTCACCAGACAAAATACGTTTCTGAAGTCTTGAGCCGATTCTAGATGGATGATTCGAAGCCGATGGATACCCCGATACAGCCCAATCACGGGATTGGAGTTGACCTTAATGGGAGCTGACTGATCCATTTACATACAGAGCAATCGTCGGATCTCTGATGTATCTCACAGCGTCAAGACCTGATATAATGTTTGCGACATGTCTTTGTGCGCGATATCAATCGAAGCCGAAACAGAGTCATCTTGCAGCTGTCAAGCGTATCCTTAGATATCTGAAGGGTTGTCCATCGAAAGGACTTTGGTACCCTCATGATGATAATTTTGACCTAATCGCTTTTAGTGATGCAGATTGGGGCGGCTGTGACAAAGACAGCAAATCCACAACGGCTGGATGTCAGTTTATGGGGAGCAGGCTCGTGACCTGGCAATGCAAGAAACAAACCGCAGTTGCACTATCCACATGTGAAGCAGAATACGTTTCAGCATTGAGCTGCTGCTTACAGGTTCTTTGGATCCAACAGCAGATGGTGGATTACGGTTTGCAATTTCTTAAAACCCCTATTTACTGTGATAATGAGGCCGCAATCGCATTAACAAAAGACTTAGTAAATCACTCAAAGGCTAAACATATCCGGATTAAATATCATTTTATCCGTGATTGTTATGCTAAAGAGTTGATCGATATGGTCAAAATCCACACTGATTATCAACGCGCAGATCTTTTTACCAAAGCTTTTGACAAATCCAGATTTGATTATCTTTTAAAAGCTAATGGTATTAAAGAAAAACAGGACTGATCACCACCTCAGTCTATCATTTTTTTAGTTTAAATTTTTATTGTTTTTCAGAAAAATTTCGAAAATCCAAAAACATTGAAAAATTTCAAAAACCATAAAAATTGAAAAATTTCTTTGCTGACTGCTATATCTTCTTCCCTTAGATTAATGCCGTCAGATTTCTGTGAACAAACGATATCTGGGCAGTCACATATTTGAAATGCTCCAGCTTATCCTTCGGAACAGTAAATTCGAAAACCTATAAAAATCAGAAAATTCTAAAATGATTTCCTGGAGTATGAAGGGAAATGATAGTACATCAGTGGGGATCTGACACATTCTAAATAATGTAATGCTATATAGGGCGTGTGTCTGAGTCTGTGCAATGTGCTGATAGGCTTCGTAGACCTATTACTGCGTGCCTGATACATACATATCAAACGAATTGTTGTGTGGATGAACTCCTCATGGGCATATGGTCTTAGTACCGTAATTTCGTTTGATAGGGTATTTGTACAAAACTCGGAGGTTTAGGGTCGTTATGTTATTAGTTGTCTGGGGATAGCCTCTCTGATCTTCTGCTGTAAGTCATTACGGACCTAGATCAGACAGGGTGTCTTTATAAAAGAGCTATATGCCAAATCCTAAAGTTACCGAATTGAGGAACTTTCTATGTTATATGATGATCAAAGATTATCTATTACATCGTATTGATCATTGATGCAAATCATGATTAATATCAGTCCTCAACCTGGTATAGTGCATATGTTACTTTGCTGCATTAATTTGCTGACCTGTATACCTCTATGCATTATATTTTGTACAATTACAGACGACGAAAGCATAATCACGCTTTACAATGAGTCTTTGTGCATTTACTTCTTGATACGGGAGTATGTCGTGTGCGTGGGAATCACAGACAATTGCGTTTATACTATACATATCAGTATCAGTATAAAGCACTGCACAAAAGTCTGCATGTGAGTTTATGTGGATCACAATATCAGCAGTTGCCAGATCACACATTGTCTTTAATGATAATAATTTCAAAAAGATCAACGGTGTGATCAGATTTCTCAAAAACTGATATGATCCCTTTACCGGAAATCACAAAAATATTTACAGTTTTTCATTTACATTTCTGCATTTTATTTTCTCGTCAAAAATTATAAAACTCAAAAAGATTTTAGGTGTGTTTTAGCATAAACTTTAGAAAATTCAAAAAGACTTTTCATTTTCATCTTATTTTTGATAACTGATGGTGGTTGATGTCGATTTTCTAAACCTGGATACACCATTTGAGCTTTGTAACTTTTAAAATGTGAAAATATGAATGTTGGATGCTTAAAAGTTGGAAAATAATTGAACTGGGATTCGTTTTTGAGATTTGGAAAATTTTCAAAAATCCCAATTCTCATTCGCCCATTCGTTTGGTCGAATGTGGGATTTTCTTTGTTCATTCGTATGTTTTGTTGGGCGAAGGAGAGTGTTCCTGATAATTATTTCATTCGAACCCTTTTATCTCATTCGAACCCTTTCAATAGGGTCGAAGGAGAGAAAAGTTTCTCCTTCGTATGAACAAAACGGGCGAAGGAACAGGCTTATATATATCCAGTTTCTCATTCGAACCTCATTCATACTTTTTCCAGATTTTTTATCGTAACCTCACCTTATTGCTTGTTCGTTTAAAATCATTTCATTGTGTTACTACCTTCACACTGATCCTTTTGCTATCAATTTTACAGGTTATTAACATGGATTCAGGCTCTTAATCTCTGTTTTACTTTACAAGCCCTAAGTGTTTAAAACAGTTTCTATTCATCATAATAATCACAATTGATGTGTAGGGTTCATTGTGTGTGTGTTTTAGGGGGAGAAATAACCAAAACCAAAGTTTAAAACATGACAGATTGTTCAATCAGTGTTTAAACCCTAGTTTTTGGTGAAAACACAAACACAATGTTTAATTGATAAAACTGGTAGTCTAGGAATGTTTATCGGCATGATTAGGCCTGAATACAATCAAATGGACATGTTCAGAATGACTAAATTTCAAAATTGATTTTTCAAAATTATGAACTGCTTCCTTCGACCAGTTCGAATGGGCGAAGGAAGAAAATGAAATGGGCGAAAGAGAATAAGATGGGCGAATGAAACTTTTTATCAAAACCAACACATTCGTACCATTCATTTCTTATTCGAACCTTTACAAAGACTCCTTCGTACCCCCGTTTGGGCGAAGGATGGGTTTTTTGACCAAAAAATTTTCAATTTTGATTTTTTGTCGATTTTTAACTTGTGTTTTGTTTGTTTTGCAGATCTAACCATGTCTGAACAGCAGAAGACGACGGAACAAGCAGGATCCTCATCACAGCCCGCTAAGCAGCTTGATTTTGAGAATGCGCACAACTGTTGCGCATATCTTGGCGATTTGAAGAAGCACACAGAATTTGTCGGCATTATTGAGTTTTTGAAGCGAAGCAGAGTAATAGATGCCATTGCTACGCCGACAGTGATCTACCGAGATATGATACAGGAATTCTGGTCTAATGCTAAACTAGATTTCTGGAAGTGCGAATCTTGCTTGACGAGCAAAATTCAGGGACAACGAGTGATTGTGTGCGAAGAAGATTTGAGAGAAGCACTGAATCTGGATGATGATCCGAAAGATCCAAAGGAGTTTACATTCATGGATCAAAGAAAGTGCTTTCTCAGGATGAAGTACAACGGACCTATCACTGACGGTTCGTTGCATAAAGGAAAATTGTGCCCACAATTCAAATATCTGGCACATGTTTTAATTCACGTTTTCGGATCTGCTGCGCGTGGTTATGACTTGATGAGGAAGAGTATCAGTTCGATGATGGTTGCTTTAGTATTGAACAAACCGTTCAATGTTTCTGGCATGCTGATGTCTCACTTACTGGAGCCCGTGAATGGAACGAGGAACCTGAAGTTTCTCTTATATCCTCGTTTTCTTCAAATGATATTCGATCACAAGTACAAAGAGCTGAAGAGAGATGCTAAACACATTGTTGTTCAGGAACATATGTCTCTGAATACACTAGCTAGGATGAAAGCTTATAAAGGTTTGTCTGTTGAAGAACGTCCTCCTGTTAGATGTTTGTTTGGACATCTAGCTAGGGTGGATTATAAAGATCCGGGTGAGGGGCTTGTAAGGAATGTTAACAGTGATTCTGATGCTGATAATCCTTTACATCATGTTGATCCTGACGCTAAGCGCAAGAGACAAGTTGTGAATTTAGGTGCTAAGAGTGGTAAGACAAAGAAACCAGAGATAAGGATTGAGGTTTCTGAACCAGAGAAGAAGAAAAATACTCAGAGAAGGAACAAGAGTATGGCGAAAAAGGGTTTACACATTGTTGATGAAGCTTCCATTGATTCAGAAGAGACGATAGAGGAAGAACAATGGAATTCTGATGCTGAGACAGTAGAGATGACCATGCCCAAGGCCACTGAGGCTGGTGCGTCTGCTAGCCAAAGAGAAGAAGATCAAGGGAACAAAAGTCCTATTCCCGTTGATGTAGAAGATTTGGATTTTAATGTTGAAGAAACATTTGTTGGATCTCCTGTGCAAGCTGCTAGAAAAGAGAAAAAGAAACAGGAGAAGCCAAGTATAAAGAGGAAGAAAGAGATAGAATCATTGATAGCTGGAAAGAAACTGCCACCAGCTACAAGTTCTAAATCACCGGTTACTGCACCTGCTCATAAGAAACAGAAGACTGCAACAACATCTAGCACACCACAAACTGAAGAAATTCCAATGGATGATGTGAATGAAGCATTGGATAATGTGCTAAAGAAAATCAGAAAAGGTAAACTGCCTGACGCTGTTGAACCACCAAAGAAGACAAAAGTATCGGTGGACAGTGACATCATGACTGCTGTGAATCAGAGATTTGCTGAGATGATGAGTCTGATTAACAAACAACAGACGGAGATTGAGCAGTTAAAGTCCAATGACAAGAAGATGTTAGAAGTCGTAGTCACATCGGCAGATGATAATGAGACCTTGAAGAAGACAATCAAGAAATTGAAGAGAGAAAACAAGAAGTTGCTGAAACATGAGCAACGTAACACCAGAAGGATCATAGTCTTGAAGAAGGAGAACAAACAGCTGAAAAAGAGTAACAAGCATATGGATGATTTGATAAAGAACTTGTACTCTCAAGGTCCTCAACTTCAAGCTGGTGAAGTGGAAAAAGAAAGAGAAGAAGAGTTAGTTGATTACGAACTGTCTGATGAAGAGGAAGATGATGAACTAGATGAAGATGCTGGTAACGATACAAAGACGAAGAAAAAGGATGATAAGGATGATGACGGATCGGATGATGGTTCGAGTGATGGAGACGGCTCTGCATTTGATGATAGTAGTGATGATGATGATGATGTTGATAAGTTTACTTACGAGAAACGTGACTCAGATAAGGGCGGTGAATCGAGCTCTAAAGGTCCTGGTGAAAATGTTGATGATGAAGATATTTTCTGGAACGAGAAATTGAAGTCATTGTCTGAAGAAGATAAGAACAAGTATCGCCAGATGCTCACTGATCGGGACGATCGACATGACTAGCAGGTTCCCAGAAATATTTGAATCTAACAATAAACTATTTGAATTGGAGTATGATGACCCTGATCTTGAGGATGGGGAAGTTTCTGCGGCTATTTCGAAAGAAATTCTTGAAGGTTTAGCAAAGCAAGTGGGGAAGACATTGGAAGAATTACTTGCAGATAACTTTATTCCTAAGATTCCTGAGAAAGAAGCTGGAAATCACTCGGATGATCGTGATGTTCCTGCATTCGAGGATGTCGAAATGGAAGATATTACGAGCGAAGAATATCCACAATATTTCAGGACAAATCAAGATTGTGGATTTTCTTTCTCAGACGAACTGCTAAACCATGCCGAGAAGCTTGCAAAAGATAAGAGCAAAGTCTTTGAAGATGAAATCTTTAAAGGGCATAACAAGCCACGGTTCGAGCAATCAGAAAGCTTAAAAGAGTTGTTGAAGAAGTTGAAAGAAAAGGAGAATAATCGTCCGAAACCTGACATTCAAGGCAGCTTTTACAAACTTCACAATAAGATTTTCAAAGGTCGTGCATTGGCCTGGAAGTTTGTTAAAGAGTTGAAGTGTTTCGCAGTAAAGTGGGAGAAGGGGATCTTGTATTTTGAGAAGTTTCATCACTTGAAGACCCTTCCGTATTGGGCAATCAGAGACATTTGTCGTCACCGTTTAACGGGAGCGTCAAATAATCAGATTACGTACTTTGCTGAAAAGATGACTAGGGAAAGCCGAACCCAGTGGGACTTGTTTACACCACAATATCCAAAGCGAATTGTTCATAAGAAGGATATTGATTTGATAACTGGTATGCCCAAAGTGACTTTGAAATACAAACCACCGCAAGTGTTGAAAAAGATTCCTTTGATGCCTATTCCACAACACTTTGCCAAAGACTTCATCTGGTGGTATTATGATTGGAAGATTGCAGAGGCCGTGATTGTGTTGAAGGATGGAGATACGAATTACAAGAAAGTGCATATCTTTGATCCCATGTGGTTGATAAATTGTTCACATGAGGATATCATCATGCTATTCTATAATCCGATCTATTCAGATGCTAAAGATGCTGAGCAAGCAGGAAAGTACCAACGTGTGGTATTTCTGTGCTTTGCGTTTGATATCAATGCTGGATGTGATTATGATGAGAAGTTGGGAAAGTATGTGGAGAAGCAAAAGGTGCCAGAGCTGAAAACAAAGAAACAAAAACAATTTCAAGAACCGGTGTTGACAAGAGAACAAATGATTCAAAGACATATCAGACTGTGGAACAAAAGGTTGGACGAAGAACGACGAACACAATCCAAGCAATAGTCGAGGGGGAGTTTGTACATGCAAAAGTGCGACTAAAGCTTTGGATTGTAAAACACATTTTGTTTTGTAGATATCGAAGGTGCGAAGGAGCTGATTAGAAGGTGCGAAGGAGGATTGAAAGGTGTGAAGGAAGAATGTCTTGGGCGAATGAAGATTAGATTATTGTAGAGCTTGGTTCGACCAGTTGATGTGGGCGAACCTGCACATTCGCATGAACAGTTTGGGCGAATGTGCAGACCTATAAATAGGTCAAGTTCATTTTTGAATGTAACTTTGATGATTATTATTCCCTCCTCTTTCTGAAAACTCTCTCTAGTTATTGTTAAACTTGTTTTCCGTTTAAACCTTGATTGTATTCATAATTCAACGTGTAAACAAGTGTTTTTATTAATGAAAACGTTTGAAAATGATGATCTGTGTGTTTGAATCTGTAGATGCGTTTTGCGACTAGTGATTGGATATTAACATATGTTAGAGTGCTGATGGATAGAATGTGGAACTGACTGGTCGAAGGTAAGCTAAAGGGGCGAAGGTAGAAGACTATTGGGCGAAGGTAGAATGGAATCTGATCAGAAGAACACATTCGTACCCTAGAGTGGGCGAATGTGGAAGAATTCCACATTCGACCATACCTACTGGGCGAATGTGCAGCATCTATAAATAGATTTTGTGTTTATGCAATGTATAGAGAGTTATTAGTTGTGTGTGTTTTGAGGTCAGGTTCCAGGTTTGTTTGAGGGTGTCTGTAATTGATCTAGATTAACCAAAGTGTCATTGTAATCAAGTTTATGAACAAGTTAATCTATGAAAAGCTTTGAAAATGATATTGATTGTGTTTTGATTTGAGTTTTTATCAGTTTGTTCAAAGCTAGGGTTTCCGCACCTGGTTTTGTAACTTGTATGATCAATTAATCATGTTTTAGTCAAAATCTTTCGCTTACAAAGTGGTATCAGAGCTATACGGATCATACAACAACAAATTTGATAAACTCAGAGCTGATTTGGACCTAATTTTGATCAAAATACATCTGTTTTTGAATGAAAATGGTTTTTGAGTGTTTTTGATTGATTTGAAGTTGATTTTGTGGTTAAAATCTAAAATTCCAAGAATTAAAGTTGTTCCAAATCAATTCCGAATCATAACCTGATTAAGATCATTCAAATCCACAAACTTTTGAAAATCAGAGATCAAAATAACCGTTTTTCAAAGTGTAACCGTTTTTCAAACCTGAAATGGGCAAACCTGGAACATAGTGGGCGAACCTGACTTGTTTTGGGCGAACGTGAGTTGTTTTTGGTCGAACCTGGTCATTTTGGGCGAACCTGGAAGTTTTGTTTTGAATTTTTCACTTTCGGGTATAATTTTTCACATTCGATTGATCGGGCGGGCGAACGTGGAAAATTACTGGTCGAACCTAGAATATTCTGGGTGAAAGTGGAAAAGTGTTAGGGTGTTTTACATTCTGGTGAAGTTTTACATTCGGGTGAATATTGTTTGGGCGAACCTGAATCAGAAAGGGACGAAAGTAAAATATTTTGGGCGAACCTAGACTTTAGTTTTGGAAAATTTTCTAAGTGTTGAATTTTTTTGAAGTTCGTGATCATGTGGAATTTTCCGACTACTCCGAGACCAGCAACGACACAACCACAACAGCAAGTGATGGACCCATGGACAGTGGCAGCACAAAAGACGAGCACACAGTCTTCGCAACCGATTAACTACATGGCGATGACGAGCTCGATGCCTCAAAGCGTAGCACCTCCAGCACCACAACCTGACTACTGGGGAGTAGCAGCAGCGGTGGTAAACACTCAAACTACAAATGCTATTTCCACACTGATTAATGATTTGTCTTCAGGTAGCGGGAATCGGCCACCGAAGCTTATGGAGATACAAGAATACAATCAGTGGCAGAACAAGTTCAAGATTCACTTGGAAGGCATGGGAGTGGAGGGAGCAGAGGCATGGAGTATGATTGCTAAAGGTTACACAGCACCAGTTTTGGAGAATACAGGTGAACCAGTTCCATTGGAGAGCATGACTGAGGAAGAGAAAAAGAAGTTTGCTGTGGAAAAGAAAGCCTTTTCCCAATTGACTCAGGCAATCACAAATGATCTATTGCATCAATTTGGGACTTGTACAACGTCTAAGCAATTGTGGGATGTGCTTAAGAGGAGGCATGATGGGAATGAGAAGACTAGAAGTTTGAGGATGGATGAATTGAGAAAGGAGTTTGAGAATTTTTCTTATATTGGAAATGAAACTTTAAAAGAATTAACTCCTAGATATAGTCATTTGCTAACTGAATTGTCAAGTTATGGTATACAGATTCCTATGAAGAATTTGGTGGATAAGTTTGCAGATGCTTTACCACCTTACTGGGATCAGCATGTGGATGTTCTTAGGGAAAAGGATGCATACCAATACTGGACTATTCAAGAGTTTATTCAGAAGCTGGAAAACAAGGAAATGGAAGAGAAGAGAAAAGCTAGAAGAGCACAGGTTCCTCAGAATCCTAGCTTATACTTTGGAGGCACTCCAGTTTCAGTTAGTAACTCAAGTTCAGGAGTTGTTGCACCACATGTTGCTTGCATTTCCAATGTTATGGAATCACCAAAACCTACCATCAACTACATGGCACAAACTTCATCCTACTCACAACCATCATACACACAACCACCACAACAACAACAATACAACAATTCCTACATTCCACCATTCTCCCCAATGCAACAAGCAGCTTTCTATACTGCTAGCCAATCTCAACAACCAATGAACCAAGTTACTCAACCTAATCAACAACAAGTGGTTTTGGAGACTTCTAACTTGGGCAATGTGACAGTGGAAGTTGCTCAGCAACATATTGCACTAGTCTCAGCAATGGTTTCATCTTACAACGGATTAGTTGCTAGTCAAATTGGGAATAACAACTTAACCAATGAAGACTATGCACAGATCGACAAGGAAGAGATGGAACTCATTGATATCCAATGGGCTTTTGCAAGCATTATGAGAAGAGCAACGGAGTTTATTGAAAAGACAGGTAGAACAGATTTGGGAACTTCTCCTAACACAACCTACGGGTTCAACAAGGAGAAAGTTACTTGTTTTAACTGTGGAGGAAAAGGTCACTTTAAACGAGAATGCACCCAGCCACCAAAACAAGGTAATAGAAACCCATTCAATGCAAGCTACCAGAATCGTCAACAACAAAACCAAAACCAAGTTTCTTACCAAAACAACAACAATTATCAAAACCGTCAAAATAACTCTAACAACAACCAAAACAGACAACCTAACACATCAAACCAGAACCAAAACCAATCTCCTAACAACACTAACCGAACAGTTATACCGATCACTACACCGAATGAGACACAACAGAACACGAGTCAGAATCAAGCATTGGTGACTCAACAAGATGAAAGGTTTGATTGGTCGGGATTGCAAATAGGAGTGGAGGAAATTACTACTGGTGGCAATGTGGCTTGCGTTGCTTGCAAGGTTGATATTGAAGAGTCGGTGACGGTGGATGAAAAGAAAGAAACTGAGTGTGAAAGTGATGAGTCTGAGGCTGAAATGGATGTGGAGACTGAACCTGTTGAGGTTAAGGTTGAGGAAGCTAATTCTGGAGTGGTGATTGATACTGTTTCCGATGTTCCTGAGGAGTGTGAATCGGTTTATTCTGATTCAGACAGTGAATCGGATACGGAAGCAAGTGTTACATCACTAGATGATGACATTGATCAGTTGCTAGCAGAAGCGGATTTTCTGATGACGAGGAAGTCGTGCATTGCTGATGATGCTTTCACCAAGATTGACTATTCTAAATTCTTTACTGGAAAGGAAGCTCATTTCGCATTGATGGCCATGACTGATCCGCCAAAACCTGTAAGTTCTGAGTGTAGCACTGATATTAAAAGTGATAAATATTGTAGTACATGTGATAGATTGACTGAGGAGAATAAACAACTCCGTGTTCAACGTGATAGTGCTATCATGAACAGTCAATCTACTCGCAAAGAGTTGAATGCTTTCAACAAGGTATTAGATGGCTACAAAAAGGACATTTCCGACTTGAAAAACACTTTATCATTAAAACAATTGGCAATTAACAACTATATCAATGAAATTGAAAATACCAAGTTGGAAATGGCAGCCATAAAATGCTTTGCTGAGAAAGTAAACAAAAAGTTGGAAAGCTATAAGCACATTGCTTATGTGGTAGACCACATCATAGATGATCAAACCACTAATTACAAGTCTGTGCCATCTCCGGTGCTTTTTGAAAATCATAATTGTCACCAAGTTACACCGGAGAGCTCGGTAAAATCAGATTCATCATCGGAAATTGAATCTAATACCTCGAGTATTGGTGATCCTCATTCCGATGTGAGACCGATTTTAGGCTTGAATGATGAGGGTGTTTTTGCTGAAAGTGTGGATTCAGACTCAGAGAGTGATGATACTGCTAATGATCAAACTGTTAATGCATGTGAAATTCCAAAAGAAAATCACATCATTACTACTGAACCAGTTTCATCATCTCAACATGTGCATCCGATGGCAAATGCTAATCGTGAGAAAAAGTCTGAAAAGAATGTGATTAAAAAGGACCTTGAGAATAAAGATGTTAAGAATGAACCATGTGATAAACCTGTCAAGGTGTTCTATCGGATGGAAGGATCCGATAAAATCATCTCTGATGAGGAATTTCCAATCAAAAATGCTAACTATGCTAAAATAGAAAAGATTTGGCAAGAAAGCACCATTTGGTTCCCAAAACATGAGAGAACAAATGAGATTCCACCAGCAATTTTAAAGAAATTGTATTTGGATGTTCCTCAGGAACCAAAGGTCCATGTCACAGAGTTCATTCGACCCAATAACAGAGCTAATGGTTTTCATGAGCCTACTTACTCAAAAGGGCCACTCCCTGAGAGTTTGAGGAATCAACAGTACAATGATCAATATCCTGTTAGATCATTTGCTCAATCAAATGCTCCAAATGTTTTTGAAGAGTACCGTGCATGCTTTAAATGTGGGGAACGAGGGCATTTACTTGCTCAGTGTCCATATGTAAGGCATAAAAGGCACGAGGTTGAAGTGAGAAATTCCATGAGAAAACCGATTGATCATTATGTTCCACCACACAGACGAGTTGTTCCTCAACAACAACAGTTTTATAATCAAAACAATTTTCATCAAATGAGGAACAATCGTCCAATTCAATATGATCGAAGAAATCGGATTGCTATGGAACAATCATGGAGAAAGCCTGTGGTGAACGCAACAATTGACAGGCAAAAGGTTCCACTAAAACCGATTGTCAAATCAAATGTTGGACCTAAGTCTGTTAAATCAGATAAGGTAACCAAGAAAGTTACGTTTGTTAACAATGTTCAGAAACCGACTGAGAATCCAAAATCTCAGATTCGCATCCTTAAAAGGTCTGAACAATCTTGGTCACCCAATGGTACTCCAGGAGCCTCTACTTCTAAGGTCAATGAGAAAAAGGAAACTGTTTTGAACAATCAGAAAAAGATTGATCCAAAACAAAAAGTTGTTGAAAATGCTAATGAGAATGTTTCTTTGAAAGCTGATGTTCAAAGACCCAAGACTCAGGCTTGGGTCCCCCGAAAGAACTAAATGATTTACTTTTTGTGTGCAGGGAGCTTCAGCTGGCCCTATTAGCAGTCTTTGGATTGTTGATAGTGGAGCTTCAGGCCACATGACAGGGGATCTAGCGTTGTTGTTCGACGTGAAAAACATCAATGGAGGGTATGTCGCATTTGCTGGAAATAAAGGTGGATATATCACAATGGAAGGGAGCGTGAGTAATGGGATAGTGAGCTTTGAGCGGATATCTTATGTGAAGCAGATTGATTATAATCTGTTGAGTGTCAGTCAAATATGTGATAAACAATTTTCTGTGCATTTTGATGACAAATCCTGCTATATTCTCAAACCGGGCTTCAAAATTCCTAAGGAGTGGATAATGTTGATGGCACCTCGCGTCAACAATCTCTATATTCTTGATATGTCCAAGGCGATGACATCACAGGGGCAAATAACATGTTTTCTATCCAAAGCGACTGAGAAAGAATCGATAATGTGGCACCGAAGAATGGGGCACATTCATCTGAGAAAAATGAACCAACTTGTGAAAAATGGGCTTGTCGATGGAGTAAACGTGAAACATTTCCATCTGAATGACAAGTGTCTAAGTTGTAAGAAGGGGAAGCAACACAAACAGTCCCACAAAGTGAAGAAAGTCAACTCTGTAGAGATGCCACTTGAGCGATTGCACATGGATCTATTCGGACCGGTCAAGCGTAAAAGTCATCTTGGAGAGCTTTATTGTTTAGTTGTCACTGATGACTACTCAAGATTTTCATGGGTGATGTGTTTGCAAAACAAAAGTGACACCTTTAACAACCTGAAAGTTCTGTTCACTCGATTGGGGAATCTCTACAATGTGAAGATAAAGAGAATTCGGAGTGACAATGGGACGGAGTTCAAAAATGCCAAGATGGATGAACTTTGTGAAAGCAAAGAGATACATCATGAATATTCGGCTCCGTACACCCCACAACAGAACGGTGTTGCTGAACGAAAGAATAGGACTCTAATTGAAGCGGCTAGAACAATGCTTGCTGATTCAAATCTTCCGGTAATGTTCTGGAACGAGGCAATCTATGCAGCAAATTATACACTAAATCGGGTTCTAACAGTGAAGAAGTTTGGTAAAACATCTTATGAACTGTTACACCGACGAAAGCCAAACTTAGAGTATCTAGAACCTTTTGGGGCGCCATGCACGATGTTGAATCCAAGTGAGAAGTTTAGTCCTAAAGCTGAGGAGGGATACTTTGTTGGATATGCAACCCCGCTCAAACGGGTATTCAACAAGCGAACTCGTCAAGTGGAGGATTGGGCTAACGTGGAAGTTCAACGATATACTCAAAATTTGCAAGGCACGGGTCCTGATTGGATGTTTGATTACAAAGATTTCTTTGAATCATTCAATCTAGATAGCTTGGTTGAAGAAGCTGTTATCAGATTACTTTACGAGTGTGAAAACGCGACGACTTCATCGTTGGTGCGTCCAATCACCGTGAATCCCCTACCAGCTTCTAATGATACCAATGCTCCTATACAAGAGGAAGAAGTGTTTCAAGAGGCTTCGACTTCATTAGATTCTTCAGAATCTGAAGTTGAACAATTTGAAGAAGTCATTCTTGAACATGCAGAAGAACCAGAGGCACTGCCAGTGAACCCAACTCCAACTCCAGATGTTGCTTCATCATCAAACACGACTGCTCAGACGGGAGTTACTGTACCTGATTATCCGGAATCTCGGATTCATCGTATTCACCCGCTGGAGCAAGTTATCGGTGATCCTGGAAGCAATGTTATGACCAGAGGGCAGCTGAGAAGCGTTAACTCGCCAGAGAGTTTTGGTGCTTTAGCATTATATGCCAAAATTCAAAAATCTGGTAGTCAAAATGATTGGTCGTTTGCGTGTTATGTGTCGCAGGTAGAGCCAAGGACATACAAGGATGCTTTGAACGAAGATGCCTGGGTTGAAGCTATGCAGGAGGAGTTATTACAATTCCAGAAATTGGGGGTTTGGACGCTCACGGATTTGCCGCCGGGAAGGAAGAAAATAGGCACTAAATGGGTGTTTAAGTGCAAGAAGGATGATCGTGGAGTTATTGTTCGTAACAAAGCCAGATTGGTCATGCAGGGTTTCCATCAAATTGAAGGGATTGATTATAACGAAATCTATGCACCAGTAGCACGGATTGAAGCTATTCGGATGTTCCTTGCGTTTGCTTCATACAAGAAATTCAAAGTTTATCAAATGGACGTTAAGAGCGCATTTCTGTACGGGAAAGTCAAGGAAGAGGTTTATGTCGGGCAGCCACCAGGCTTTGAGGACCCAATCCACCGGGATAAGGTCTACGTGCTGAACAAAGCTCTATATGGTTTGCATCAGGCTCCGAGACAGTGGTACGAGGAGCTAAGTACATACCTCATCTCCAAAGGATTTAAGCGCGGCCTCGTCGATTGCACCCTCTTCACGAAGAAGACGGGAGATGATTTGCTTCTAGTGCAGATTTACGTTGATGATATAATTTTTGGTTCAACTAACGAGCTTTTATGCAGGGAATTCGAAACTGTCATGCAAGAAAAGTTCGAAATGAGCGCAATGGGGGAGATGCAGTTTCTCCTAGGCTTGCAGGTGGACCAAAGACCCGACGGGATCTTCATTCACCAGACGAAATACGTATCCGACATCTTGAGCCGGTTCCAGATGGATGACTCTAAGCCGATGGATACCCCGATTCAACCCAATCACGGGATTGGAGTGGACGCTAAGGGGGAGCTGACGGACCCATTTACATACAGAGCAATCATCGGATCTCTGATGTATCTGACGGCGTCTCAATCGAAGCCGAAACAAAGTCATCTGACGGCGGTCAAGCGTATCCTTAGATATCTGAAGGGTTGTCCCTCAAAAGGACTTTGGTACCCTAATGATGATGATTTTGATTTTATTGCTTTTAGTGATGCAGATTGGGGCGGCTGCGACAAAGATAGCAAATCTACTACAGCTGGTTGCCAGTTTTTTGGGAGCAGGTTAATTACCTGGCAGTGCAAGAAACAGACTTCCGTGGCGCTGTCTACCTGTGAAGCTGAGTACATTGCAGCCTCGAGTTGCTGTTCGCAACTACTCTGGATCCAACAGCAGATGGTGGATTACGGTTTGCAGTTTCTTAAAACCCCTATACACTGTGACAACGAAGCCGCAATTGCATTAACTAAAAATACTGAAAATCATTCTAAGGCGAAACATATCCGGATCAAATATCATTTTATCCGTGATTGTTACGCTAAGGAATTGATAGATATGGTCAAAATCCATACTGACTACCAACGTGCAGATTTGTTTACAAAAGCTTTTGACAGATCCCGCTTTGAATATCTTTTAAAAGTAAACAATATAAAAGAAAAACAGGACTAATCGGCACCTCGGTTTATCGCTTTTTAGTTTTAGTTTTTAATATTTTGCTAATTGGGAATTTCTCTTTACTAATTGGGAATTTCTCTTTTCTATCGTAATCCTCAAAGAAGTTGATGCTTTCGAGGGGATTGTTTAATCCTCAAAGAAGTTGATGCTTTCGAGTGGATTGTTTCTTTCAAATTTTTGTTTTTGTTTTTCAGAAAAATTAAAAACCCAAAAATATGTTCTTTATTTTAGGGGGGTCATTTTATCAGAAAAACCAAAAACATTGAAAAAATTCAAAAGACCTAAAAATTAGAAAAACCAAAATGATTTTCTGGATACAAAGAGGAAATGATAGTACATCAGTGGGGATCTGCAACAGGCTAAAGAATTGTATAGTATAATGAGGCGTATGTTGACTACGTGTGATATGCTGATAGGCTTCGTAGACTAAATATTGCGTGCATTAGTGATACAAACATAACAAACTACGCGTTCGTGGCTGAACACCTCATGGGCATATGGTCTTAGTACCGTAATTTCGTTTGATAGGATTGCCAAAATCTGAGGTTTCGGGTCGTTATGTTATGTTATGGTTATCCGGGATATTCTGATTAAACTTTTGTCGTATTGATTTACGGACCTAGTTTCATCAGAATATTTGCAAAAAGAGCTTAATTGCCAAAACCGAAAGTTACCGAATTGAGGAACTTTATGTTTTATTGATCAAAGATCATTATTACATCGTATTGACTTTCTGATGCAAATCAGTGGTTAATATCAGCCTCAACCTAGTGTATACGCACATGTTACTCTGCTGCATTTGTTTGCTGACCTGTACACCTCTATGCTATATACTTTGTAATTTTTACGGATAACTATGGCATAATCACGCGTTACGACGAAGCTTTGTGCAATTACTTGATACGGGAGTATGTCATGTGTGTGGGCACCACAATGTGTTAGTCTAATATACCTAACTCTATCATTTTAAAGCATTGCGTAATTGTCTGCATGTGAGCTTACGTGGACCACAATATCAGCAATTGCCGTGTCACATACTGTTTCTAATGATAATATTAATCAAACAGATCAACGCTGTGATCAGATTTCTCAGAAAACTGATATGATCCTCTTACCGGATATCACAAAATGTTTACTGCTTTCATTTACTTTGATGCATTTTACTTTGTTGCATTTTACTTTTATTGTCAAAAAGATACAAAATCCAAAAAGATTTTAGGTGTGTTTTGATAAAATTTCAGAAAACCAAAATTTTTGCATTTCTGCTTTATTTTTGATAACCGACGATGCTTGATGGTCAATTTCTGAGATTTGATAACACCATCTGGGCTTTGTATCATTCAAAAAGTGAAAATTTGAGTTTTGGAAGTTTAACAGATTGAAAAATGTTGAACGGGATTCGAATTTGTGATTTGGCAAAATTTTCAGATTTTTCCATTTCACATTCGCCCCTTAATTGGGTCGAATGTGGAAAAATCTTTACTTTCGGCCGTTTTCATTTGGACGAATGTGGGCATTTTAAAACACAAATTCACCTTCGGGTCATTTACTTGGGGCGAAGGTGGATTAGACTTACATTCGCCCACTACAACGGGCGAAGGTGGATTGCCTTTATAAGCAGATCTCAGGTTCGAACCCTCAGTATACTTTTTCTAAATTTTTCTTTCGATCTGGACACCTTGTTGCTTTGATTCCTTGTACTTGTGCGTTTGATTACTGAGTGTTTACTGATCATTTTCTTATAAAGATCACAGGTAATGGATCAAGATTGCGACCGGAATCATCCTTTTTATAACCGGACCTAGGGTTTTAGAATTTCGGGACTTAGGGTGTTTGTTTGTGTTTGTTTTTGATATACATTCAATCCACATCAGTTTTAGGGGGAGATAGTATAAAGAATTAGGTTTTTAACATCAATTAGTGGGTTAAATGATTGTTTGAAAGAATAAAACCCTAATTCTAATTGAAAACTGATGTAGATTGAACTATAAGAGCAATTGGTTATTCACGAGTCTTAATCGGTACTATTAGGATGCTTTTCAATCAAAATCACATGTTAAAAACACAGTTAGAAAATTTTTGAATTTTTAAGATGAACAGGTTTCACCTTCGGTCCAGAAAACGGGCGAAGGTGAAGAGTTTTGGGCGAAGGTAATTTCAAAATGGGCGAATGTGATTTTCATTCAAAACATTTTCACATTCGATTTGTAAATTTCATCTTCGACCAGAAAAATTCACATTCGACCTTATAAAAACGGGCGAATGTGGAACTTAAAATTCTTAAAAATTTTGAATTTTTGTCGATTTTGTATTTTGACGTTTGTTTCTGATTTTGATGTGCAGATGGCTGACCAGACTGAAAATATTGAGATTCCAGTTGAGAATGTGGTTACTGATCCAGTTCCAGAGAATGTTCAAGAGGCTGAATCATCTACACCGATAAGCTGGCCGTTTGAGAAAACACACAACTGCTGTGCTTATATTGGCGATGTTGAAAAGAATGTAGAGTTTACTGGTATCATTGAATTCTTGAAGAGGAGCAGAGTTGTCTATGCTTTAGCTACTCCGACTATCATTTACAAAGACATCATTGAAGACTTCTACAAGAACGCGAAGTATGACTTCTGGGATAATCAGACCATCATAAAGAGTAAGATACAAGACATGGAGATGTTTATTACAGAGTCTGATATTAGAGAAGCGCTCCAGATAAAGTTTGAAGTGAGTGAAGATCCAAGAGAATTATCCTGGACTGAACAGAAAGCATGTTTCCTCAGAATGAAGTATAAAGGAGCGATTACTGATGGTTCCATGCATAAGGGAAAGATGAGCGTGCAATTCAAATATTTTGCACATGTCATAATCCACGTGTTTGGATGTGTGAGCGGTGGATATGATGTGATGAGGAGAAGTCTAAGCTCGTTGATGGTTGCGTTGACTCTCAACAAACCATTCAATGTGTCTGGGATGATACTGGATCATATGCTGGAAATGTTAAAGGGTTTGAAGAAGAAGCAATTCATGCTATACCCGAGGTTTCTCATGATGATCTTTGACCACAAGTATCCAGAATTGAAGAAGGATCCAACTATGATCCTAGGTCAAGATCACATGAACATTCGTACATTGGTGAGAATGAAAGGATATAAGGGTGTGCCAGACAATGAAAAGCCACCTCACAGGAGACTCTTTGGAGCTTTGGCTAGTCAGGATTACATTGATCCTGGCAAGAACAAAGCAAGACATGACAACAGTGATTCTGATAATGATGATCCCTTGGTGTATGCTGATGCAAACACTAAGAGGAAGAGACAGGTAGTTAATCCCGAAGCCAAAGGGAAGGGTAAGGGAAAGACTGATCAAGGGAGCTCTAAGCAACAGGTGGTGAGAAAGAAAACAACTGCTAAGAAAGGTACTGGTTTGGTGGATGAAGAATCAGTGGATTCAGAAGAAACTGAGGAAGAAGAACTATGGGATTCTGATACTGAGAATGTTAGGACCACCAAACGTAAGGCCACTATGGTTGGTGAGTCTGAATCTTTAAACAAATCAATTAAGAAAGCTGAGAAAAGTAAGAAGTCGTTGAATGTTGAAGATGAAGGATTAGGCATTGACATGGATGAGTTGAATACTGGAGAGACTGTGGTAGTAAACTTGCCCAAGCCTAAGCATAAGACCATGTCTAAGAAGACAAGTACTAAGCAGTTGAGAGAGAAAGAATTAGTACAACTTTTGAAGGGAAAAAGAGTACCCGATGCTGGTACGTCATCGAAGCTGTCTTCACCGGTCACTAAAAAGCAAAAGAAATCTAAAGAGGCAGAGACATTATCAGCTGATCAATTAAATGTTGCACTGGATAATGTACTTGACATGTTTAGAAAGCCTCAGAAAGAAAAGGAAGTTGATGTTGAGCCATCTAGATCCAAATCTAAGAAGGTCACTGTGGATGATGATGTAATGAAGCAGGTGAACAAGAAAATGGATGACATGATGAAGATGATAGTGGCTCAACAAGCTGAAATAGCCAAGTTCAAGCATAATGAAGAAAAGATGCTTTAGATAGTGGTAGCTTCTAAGTCAAATCAAGATGAGATTAACGAGAAGGTTAAGAAGCTTGAAGCAAAGAATAAAAAGCTTGAGGGTAAATGTTCAAGAAACAAGAACAGGCTAAAGTTGATCAAAGAAGACAACAAAGAACTAAAGGCTGAGAACAAACGCCTTAGTGATTTGATTGATAATTTGTACAATGTTGCACCCAAGTTGAAGGAGGGAGAAGAAGATGAAGAAAAAGAAGAAGAGCAAGTTGACTTTGAACCGTCTGAATCGGACAAAGAAAAAGATGATGATGAGGATGATGAAGAGTCAGAGAAAAGTGATGATGAGGATGATAAGAATGATGATGATGATGATGCAGAAGGGTCTGGGAGTCAGAAAGAGGATGATAGTAGTAGTGATGATGATAATGATGGAGGAGATGATACGTCAAAGTTTACATATGAAAAGAGAACACCTAAAAAGAAAAATGCTGGAGAATCAAGTTCGAAGAAAAAGCAAGGTGAGAACGTTGATTCAGATGAGAGTATCTTCTGGAATGAAAAGGTGAGATCTTTAACAGATGATGCTAAACAAGTATATATAGATATGTTGGAAAGAAGAGAATGGACTATTGAGTTCACAGGATGTTTTGCTGAGATATTCCAAACAGATGACATGAGATATGAATTGGAATACAACGATCCTGATCTTGAAGAAGGTGAAGTACCTGCTTCTGTGGCAAAGGAAATTCTGGATGGACTTGCACAGAGAGTAGGGAAAACATTTGAGGAGTTTATTGTAGATGAGTCGATTCCAGATATTTCTGAAAAGGATATTGGAAGTCACTCAGATGACAAGAATACTCCTGAGCTTGATGAAGTGGAAGTTGAAGACATAACGCATGAAGAATTTCCACAGTACTTCAGACAAACTGATGAAGATGAGATATTTCCTGACTTTACTGAGACACCAAACATTTCGGCGAAGAAAAAGGCAAAGCAAAGAAGTGCAGAGTTTGTAGAGAAGGTGTTTGGTGCTGATAAGCAAGAGTCTTCAAATCAATCTGATGAATTGAAGAGTTATTTGAAGAAATTAAGAGAAATGGATGAAAACCGACCGAAGCATGAAGCTCAAGGAAACTTCTATAGATTTCACAATGCCAAGTTCAAAGGCAGAGCTCTTGGGTGGACATATTTGGGCAGGCTGAAGTGTATAGCTGCCAAATGGGAAACAGGGATCTTGTACTTTAATAGATTCATTGATTTGCTAACTCTACCGTACTGGGCGGTCAGAGATTTATGTAGATTCCCTATGTCAGGTGCTTCAGTGAACGGTACACATGTCGGTTGGTGTGCAGACAAGCTGGTTTGGGAAAGTAGAACGAGATGGAATAGATTCAAGCCACAATATCCCCGAAGGAAAGTTCATAGGGATATTGATCCTCAAACTAAGCTGAAGCGGGTTACTTTGATATACAAGGCACCTGAAGTGATGAGGAAAATACCTTTGATGCCCATGCCACAACATTTCAGTGCTGACTTTATTTTCTGGTATTATGATTGGAGGAAGGCTGAAGCAGTGATAGTGTTGAGAGACAGGAAGGACAAATACAAGCATGTTCATGTATTTGATCCGATGTGGTTGATTAACTGTACTTTTGAAGACATCATCATGCTTTTCTATAATCTGATCTATTGTGAGCCGAATGACGCTGATCAAGCAAAGAAGTATACTCAAGTGGTTGGAGTTTGCTTTGCATATGATATTAATGCGGGGAGTAATTTGAATAACAAACTTGGCAAGATGGTGAAGATGGCAAATGTGTCGAAACCGGTGAAGAGAAAGTTAGAGCCTGTAATGACCAAAGAGCAGAAGAAACAGCTCAGAATTAAGTTGTTGAACAAAGCCATGGACGAAGACAGAAGACAATCCAATCAATAGTCGAGGGGGAGTTTGTAGATGCGTTTTGCGACTAGTGATTGGATATTAACATATGTTAGAGTGCTGATGGATAGAATGTGGAACTGACTGGTCGAAGGTAAGCTAAAGGGGCGAAGGTAGAAGACTATTGGGCGAAGGTATAATGGAATCTGATCAGAAGAACACATTCGTACCCTAGAGTGGGCGAATGTGGAAGAATTCCACATTCGACCATACCTACTGGGCGAATGTGCAGCATCTATAAATAGATTTTGTGTTTATGCAATGTATAGAGAGTTATTAGTTGTGTGTGTTTTGAGGTCAGGTTTCAGGTTTGTTTGAGGGTGTCTGTAATTGATCTAGATTAACCAAAGTGTCATTGTAATCAAGTTTATGAACAAGTTAATCTATGAAAAGCTTTGAAAATGATATTGATTGTGTTTTGATTTGAGTTTTTATCAGTTTGTTCAAAGCTAGGGTTTCCGCACCTGGTTTTGTAACTTGTATGATCAATTAATCCTGTTTTAGTCAAAATCTTTCGCTTACAGAATCTGTTTGATTATTATTTTGTGATAGTTTTAGGGTTTCCGCACCTGAAACTAACTTGTTTGATCAATCTTTGTTTGTTATCGATCCTTTCACGCACATACACCAGCAGACGTTCTTGTGTTCGGGTGGGCGCAAGACAAGCATTCGTGCATGCGTTGACCTTACTGGGTACCCCCGTTGGTGAGATTCCGGGATTCTGGTTTTGTGGCAGGACATGCAGTTTTTGCCCTTAGCTTTTGTTACCTTTGGGGCCCTGCCCCCCAAGCAATAAAACTCCTCGACCGCGTGAAGAAAGTTGTACAAAGTAACCCTTCATCTGCTAATTAAGGGCCAATATTTTATTTACATTAGAGTAGGCTTTGCAATAAAAAAATTGAGAAGTGACGCAGCTTGTAACCCGTTTAACTATAAGTCACTTGTAATTGAACGTTTGTCGAATGTAATATAATAATTAATTAAAGTTAAAAAATCAAAAGACCATTTATTGAGCAAAAGAATCTTTATGACTTTGATGATGCTATAAGAGTCGTAGGGGTACAAACAAGCCGAGCGCGAGCTCGACCAGGTTCGAGCTCGAATAACTTATAAGAGCTTGAGCTTGAGCTCGGCTCATTGATAGTTTCTCAAGCTTGAGCTTGGCTCGTTTAGTGCTTATTAGTTTAATAAATAATAGCCTCCTTTAGGTTTGATAAGTCAAAAGCTCGGCTCGGTTCGTGTCCTAAACACTTTAAATGTGGGGTAAATATTATAAAATATTAATTAAACTAATATTATACCTAGCAGGCTCGACGAGCCTGACGAGCCTTATATGCTACGCTCGAGTTCTGGGTCGATAAATAACGAGCTTGGTTTTAGGCTCAAGCTCGGCTCGGGCTCGATAAGGCTCGACTCGTTTCGAGCTTTTTTTTCGAGCCGATCTCGAGTAGGTCGGGAGCTGCTAGATTCGTTTCGAGCTTTTTTGTCCAGCCTATCGCTATATTATTTTTTTGTTTTTCATTCATTTTTTTGTTTAATTCCCTTCGTATGCGTTTCTCCTAATTCAAATTCAGTTAGTTAGCTATTTCATTATGTGACTATAACCAAGGCCGGCCCTATAGATTTTCAAATCTAGGCAAGGGCCCTCAATTTCTAAAAAGATTTTATATAATATATGTGTATTATGTATTAAGCCCAAATGTACAAAAACAAAAACTATGTTGATCACAAGACCCAACTACATAACCAATTCTAGAATAAAAAAATCAAATTCCAACTCCAAGCGATATACAGTTCGTCTTTTATTTAGGCAGTTATTGACATTCTGGCTAAATGTAACGCAGTGAACTCGCTCAATGGCCCCACCAATATGGGAGAAATTAGGGGCAAAATTAATGGTGTCGCAAGGATAATCAAGGTTTGTTAATGACTATTTTTATAGTAATCTGTATATATTGCGATTCACTCAATCATTGTTTGCCCTAAATCACTAATTGATACTTAAAATCTTTGAATTTTGATATTGAGCTTGCGAATTCGCGGTTGAGGCTTGGAGGGCAAAAAGACAAACTGATGTTTTTTTATACCAATTCAAAAGGCCCCTGAATTTGTAGTTCGCTTAGGGCCTCCAAAAACATTGGACCGGCTCTGACTATAACTCTATCTTGAGCAGAGAATCTTCTAACTCGTATGGGGCGACGAATTTGTGGCGTATGATGACAATGAGGGGCTTATGTATAGTTAACGTATTTTTCGTTAGCTTTATAAAAGTCTACACACGGCTGTTTTATGAGCTCGTGTCTTGCAGTGAAACCATAACAAGGGGAGTAGGGTGTATGAAACCGACCAAGTATACCATTTCTTCACATTTTTGACGTAAGCTTTATACAAATCTAATCATTCCGTTGTTTTAGAACTTGATCACCATTGATGGTTTGCATAATTGGGTTGCTTTTAGAGCACGTGGGAATGGTTACATCCTAGTTACCCAACGATCGAAATAAAATGTTGTCGGCATGATGTCTGATAAGAATGAAAAGAAACTTAAGAGAGGAATCAATCAAACCAAGTTGTTTATTATTGATCTAGGCATCTGTATTTATACAAGTTCATACAATCAGCTTCCCACCTAATTCATCAGCTCGTAACTAACTATAACTAGCTTGCAAACTATTACATTTTGTCAACTATAGTCCCTGATGCTTCTGTTATTACAATTATTACAATTACATCCTAAGAATACATCCCTTCCACAAAATTCTTGACCTCAAGAATTAGACTCGGGGAATCTTAATTAGAATTCTTCCAAAATCTCCCAAGTTGCCTCTAACACTGGCAAATCTTTCCAATGAACAAGAACAACAGTAGTGAGTTTATTTCCTTTCCTCACCATCTTCTTATCAATGATTGCTCTGGGCTAGAACATGAATCTTGGCTCATTTGGTAATGGAACCACCTGCTGATGTGACCCATGGGCAACTTTCAATAGGGAAACATGGAAAGTAGGATGCAATTGAGAAGAAGTTGATAAATCCAACTTATAAGCAACTGGTCCAATCTTTTCGACCACCAAGAAGGGTCCAAAAAACTTAGGGCCCAACTTGTGATTCATGTGCTCTTTCAGTGTGTTCTGCACATAAGGATGTAAGTTAACATACACCCAATCCCCAACTACAAAACTTCTATCAGATCTTTTCTTGTCTGCAAACTGTTTCATCTGATTCTTAGCCCTCTCTAATGAATGTTTCAAGTTCACAAGCTTCAGCTCCCTTTCTCTAAACAACTGTTCCAAAGATTCTATCTTGGTATCATTTGGTATATAAGGAATATGTACAGGAGGTGAGATCCTATACAAGGCCTCAAAAGAAGACATTTTTATTGAAGAATGCCATGAAGTATTGTACCACCACTCTTCTAAAGTCAACAATTTTGGCCATTGTTGAGGAGTATCCATGATCATGCACCTTAAATAGGATTCTAAGCACCTATTAAGGACTTCTGTCTGACCATCAGATTGAGGATGGTAAGCCAAAGAGTAAGCCAACTCTATACCTTGTAATTTCATAAAATCCTTCCAAAAAATGACTCAAGAAAATGGGATCTCTGTCTGACACAATAGTGGTTGGGCTCCAATGAAGTTTAAAAACATTATCAAAGACTGATTAAGCTACTTGACTGGTAGTGAAAGGATGTTTCAGGCTCATGAAGTGGGCATACTTGGTAAATCTGTCAACTACCACCAGAATGGTATCCTTCCTACAAGCATTAGGAAGAGCACTTATAAAATCCATAGAAATGTCAGAAAAAACTTACCTTGGGGTTGGTAATGGTTGCAACAATCCAGGAGAAGCTACTCTTTCATACTTAGCCTTCTGACAAACAGTGCAGTTTCTTACAAATTCTTTCATGTCATTCCCACTTTTCTTCCAATAAAACATTCCTTTAAGCTTGTGGAAAGTTGGTACAATACCTGAATGCCCACCATTAGGAGAGGAATGACAGATGTGCAGGCTTTTTTCCCTTCATTCAAGAACTGCCCCAATGACCATTTTACCCTTCCTTCTTAAAACATTGTTAGACCAGCTGTAATGCTTCACTTGCTCCCCATTTTGTAATTTCTGCACAATATCATTAACCTTGTCATCAGTTTCCCAGCTTTCTTTAATACTTGGCCATAAGATAGGATTAATAGAGCTCATACTCATTTGAAACAAGCATAAGCCTTCAACTCTTGATAAAGCATCAGCAACAGAATTTTCACTGCCCTTTTTATATTCAATACTTTAATCATAACCAATCAATTTTGCCAGCCACTTTTGTTGTAAAGGAATGTTAATCTTTTGTTCCATCAAATACTTCAAGCTTCTCTAATCAGTTTTAATAGTAAAGGGTTTGGCTACCAAGTAATGATGCCAAGCCTTTACTTCCATTAGAATAACCAGTAACTCCTTTTCATAGACAGACATTTCTAACTTCCTTCCATTTATACCCTTGCCTATAAAAGCAAGAGGATGAGCATCTTGCATCAAGACTGCCCCTAAACCTTTTGCCAAGGCATCAATTTCCACAATAAAGGGTTTAGCAAAATCAGGTAATGCCAACACAAGGGATGTTGACAGGGCTTTCTTCAGTTGATCAAAGAATTGTTGAGTATCCTGAGACCATACTAAAGCCTCTTTCTTTAACAGATTAGTCAATGGTCTGGCAATACATCCAAATGACTTTATAAACCTCCTGTAATAGCCAGCAAGGCCTAAAAATCCCCTCAATTGTTTAACTGTAGAACGAATAGGCCATGCTTGCACAACAACAATTTTATAAGCAAGGGTAGATTTGATGAATTTGGTTGTGTCATAGTTTTTATGGGAAAAGCATTGGTTCTTGGAAAAGAAATAGAAGTGTTTCTGGTGTATTTGGAACTAGAAGTAGCCAGAATGGCTTTGTTTGAATCATCTTGCATTCTTGTATGCATATAAGCTTCAGGAATGGTTCTTGGTCTTAATGTTCACATAGGGAAACCACTAACTGAACCAGCTGAAGATTCGTCGCTAATACCGGTTAGTAGTCGCCGCTATTTTTTTTTTATTTATGCTTTATATTGTTAGTATTTAGGTTTGTATGTGTGTAAATAGGTATGTATGTGTGTATTTAGGTATGTATATCTATATTAAAGTGGGTATTTTTATTTTAAAAACAATATGTTATTTGTATATATTTAAAAAAAGATATATGTATGTATTTATAGTTTTTAAAAAAAAATATATTATGTAAGTATATTTTTTTACAAATTATATATATATATATATATTATGTATGTACATTTAAAAAAAAACTATATTATGTTAGTATATATGTGTGTATGTATGTAAAACCCCCGTTTCTTGTATTGTATACTTAATTTTAATTATTAAGTTTGTCACATCTATATCTATATCTATACTACATTATAAAGGATGAGGTATTGGCAAATATGTTTAAATTGTTCAAAGTTAAGATGGAATACCAAGAGTTTCTTTACAATTTCCTAAAGTTTACCACTTTTCATCCCTAAATGCTCCTAGAAGATAATCAACTTTTATACGATAATAGAACTCACCCAAACTACATAAACACACCGGATAACAGTATTTTTGAACAAATTTCATATAATGGAAATGAAAGATATTATTTTATGATACCATAATGAATAATCTTATCTCCGCTAAATTTGTATGAGTCTTAAAACTTTTCCATAATCAGTGGCGTCGCCACTGTGGCGAAGCTTGGTTCTCGAATTGGAGGGGGCCAGACTCAATTTTTTTCCAATCGGTAGTGGCAAATCGGCGGGGGCCGGACTCAATTTACCTACGAGAATCGTAAATTTCTACCACTGCGCCAAAAAACGGGAGGGGTCAGGGCCACCCCTGGCGGCCCATTGCATGCTTCGCCCATGGCCATAATAATACTTATATTATAAACCCTTTTCATATATATATATATATATATATATATATATGCGTCTATCGAGCGGCAAAGTGGACGGGATGGTTCGGCTCACTAGCTACATTGGCCAATTTTTTAGCTGTTGGGTCAAGTTGGGCAAGTCTATTACAAACTTACAAATCACAACTTTTAATTTCTAAATGGACAGTCTTCATATGATAGTGTATAAAATATCATATTATTAATACATGCTTTTTTTTTTATGTAAATGGACTTTATAATTTAGCAAGGTGTCTTCAATGACATTGTTATGTAGATATTTAATGACCGAACAACTTACACAAGAGTGATGTTTATATTCATATTGGTATGTTACAGTAACATACCTTTGGTTTACTAAGATTTGTTCAATAATGAGTATATGGTTTTTGTGGTGAACTGCAATCAGTTGTAAATGGCGGTGCAAATTTCTTTTCTTTTCTTTCTACGAATACTTGTTGAAACATAGTGTGCGCATTTCTATTCTTTTTGTGTAACTTGCGACAAAAAACATAAGTATCATAATGTTGTATTGCAACCCATTTGTAGATCCCGCTGCAACGCGCGGGTAACCCCACTAGTGTATAGCAAAGCGTGACTTTACTTATTATGTATTCAGTGATTTTTTTTTAAATTACCAAAATCGTACTTAGGTAATTTTTTAGGTCATCATATATTTAGCAAACACACAAACATTGGTGACAAATCCGATAATTCCATAAAAGTTTTGCGCTACCTCTTGTGGTGTGTGTAACCTTATATAAATTTCCTTAAATTTTTAACTAATAAAATTCCTATTTTGTTGACTATGTCACTTTCTCATATATATTTATATAAATATAAATATAAATTACTCATCATTCCTAAACTTTTAATTTTTAGTCATGTCAAAAATTATAATTTTGTTATAAATACATATTTTTCTCAATAAATTATACATATTTTAAACCTTTTTATTATCTAATAATAATAATAATAATAATAATAATAATAATAATAATCTATAATCTATAATCTATTTATAATCTATAATCTATAATATATAATATATATTATAAAAGAGGAGTGATGTACCATGTTGGAATTTTGGCATGGGTACGATTTTTAAATCAAAAAGTATAAGAGAATAAAACTTATTTCATAAGGGTATTATAGGGATATTGGGGACAATTAAGACACTTTGAAGGGTAAGGTGGTAAATTTATGTAGAAGTTTTAGTTATAACTAAAAGCTGATTCCATCCTTGCCCTTTAACCATACCCATCTCTTTAATTCCTTCCTTTACTTCTTTATTACTTCTCAGACAACTCAAAGGTTCTTATAATTGCAATTGATGCATTTGTCAATTACCCGCTCATCATATTCCTGAAGGTGTGCCTCCGTATTAAGAGATCCTCCTTCCAATTTCTTACCCTCATAACAAATCAGTCGTATTACAGATAATTGTTTTCTCAAGTTATTGGTAATTTTTCATGATTTGTGGTTATTTTAGGCTTTGTATTGTTTGTTTTTAGTTTATTTGCGGTTCCAAATTCGTGGTATTTATATGATGATGAAAGAAACCCCACTGACCTACATAGAATTCAATGGCCAGTTTTGAAGTTCTTGTAGGTTAGTTTTTCTTTTAATCAACTATCCGTTTTCCAAATTTGTGTTGATATTGTTTTATTTTTATACTTTTAAAACTATTCATGTATATTTTTATTACATGTAATTGATTATAAGATTGTTCTGTGATGATGATGTGGTACATGGTTAGTTTCTATAATTTATATAGATTATAATATTAGCCAATTACTTAGTTTTGCTTAACTTTAGTATTTGTTTCTACATGTTGAAACTATAAAATTTCAATCTTGATTCATAAATCATAATAGGCAACTAATTTCATTTATTCATTCCACTTTAAATTTTCATTCGTATGCATGCTTAAGCTGTAGTTTTTTGTAATTTGTAGTTGCTTGGTTATTGGATTGATCTTTTATAGTAACAATGTGAAAAACTTTTATGATTGAACCATATTTTTCTAAACTTAGCGGAAATTAGATGGTGCAAAAAAAAAAATTTAACACTACATTGAACTAGAGGCATGTTGAGCCTTAGCTATTTCCGTTATAACAACACTCATATTTGCAGCCTACTCGATACACCCAACCTTATGCAGTGAATCTCTAAGTACAACACAAGTATTAGGATACACATGACATCAAATAATTTGGCGTGACTCCCCTTAAATATCACATGCTTTTTTTTTGTATATGCAGATGTTCTTTGATGGATTAGTAAGTGGCATGCTTTGCATCTCCATTGAGCTTTCTGGCACATTGGGTTATTTAGTTCATGAGTATCTTTTAGATGGTATGACCAAGTAATCTTGAACTACTTAAATTTTATACAAAACTTATTTATGTTAAGCCACTTTTTTTTAATTTGTTTTTTTAAATTTGATGGTATGTTTTCCTTGTACAGTTCATGCTAATGCTGCTATCGAAAAGTTTTTTACTTTTAAGACAACAAGCTCATAAGCTACAATTACTTAGATATTCGTGTAACTTGGTAAAGCAAGTCTTCGTCACATGAACTTTATACAATCTAAAAAGAACTAAGAGTTATCACAAGTGGAAAGTTTATTATATAGCCACATGATGTAACATCACAAAAATTTTCCCCAAATTTTTCTATATAAAAACCCTCACTATATATATATATATATTTTATCCTTAACACAACCTATATATATACATATAGAAATATATATATATATAATGATAATAATAATAATAATAATTTTAATTCAGTTTTATAAAAAAAAAAATATATATATATATATGTACTACAAAAACACAAATCAGATTTTTGGTATAGCAAAGTTTTATTTTCCAGCCCACCTTCCCTCTTCCCTTACTTTAGCTTAAGCCCACTCCACTGTCAGCCCAGTACCCCAGCCCATTAGTCGGCCCATCTGAAACCAAGCCCAACCCCTCCTCTTATCTGCTTGAAAAAAAAATAAAAAGGGTGCTTCCCCCGGGTCTCGAACCGGGATCACACACACACACACACACGCGCACAAACCACTACTCCACACCCTTTCATTTGATCTAAACCCAACGCAAATTATATTTAACCACATTTTTTTCGTCCTTTCTTCCTTTCCCTGTGGACGCGAACAGTAGCAGAGCAGATGTTTTAATTTTTTTTTTTTTCTTTCCTTTTTGCTCTACCTTTTGACCCTTTAATTGGTTTAATTAACTTATGGTTAATCAAGGTTGACTTAGGAAACGTGATTACCGGCCTAATCCTTACCAATTACATGTGCAATTACGAATTGATTGACCATATTACTCATTATACGCGTATGTTATTAATCATAGTCAACGTTGCCAAATCGAGCCTCCAAACCATTACACTATAAATTGATCAACTGAGAACCTTGATTACTCGCTCACAACTCCCTCTCAACCTCCAATTCTCTCTGAATCACTCTAAATATTATTATCTTGTTCGTAGTTTGACTTTTTGCTTTGACCGGACATTCATCAACGATTCAACACTGTGAGTCTAATTGTTTTTGTGGGTTTTATTAGTCGGCAATCAAACAACAAAAGCCCTAACTTCAATCGGGTTTATATTGTCTGATTCGTTTGATTGTTAAATCTAGGGTTCATATTAATAATTTGGGGATAAACTAGTTTTGGCACAGAGTATTTATATAATTTTAATCAGGATTCATCACAACCACTGGCCTAGGCCAAGTGGTTGTGACCATGGCCTGCAACTGAAAGGAACCGGGTTCGAGTCCCAGCAAGGGCACCCCTTTTTGCATTATTTTCATCAAGCCAATTATATATATAATTATTACTTTTAAATCTTGTAAATTCATTTTTAAATAGTAAAATTTTTTTTATAAATTCTACAAAAATTATATCATGTTGATCTGAGATAAAAGTTCAACACCCAATTTTTAGTTTTCAAAAATTTATTTATTTAATATATATAATAAATAAATCAAGTTTATTCTATTTTATTTATAAAAATCTATAAAAATATCAAAACGATCTTATTAATTTCCACAAAAATTATCCTAAGTTTTTATAACAATAAACTTTTCTGAAAAGATTTTTATTTCAGAAAAATCATTTATTTAATATTTTTAATCAATTTTTGTTAGTTTTAATCATAATTAAATCATAATAAATTCAATTTTCATTATTTTTGCACCAAAATTTTATACAAATTATTTCTGATCATTTAGAACAGAAATATGAATTTTAAACTAAAAATTATTTAATTTTAATATTTTTAAATATTAAAGTTAGATTTTGACAATTTGTTATAAATAGATTAAATAATCTATTTTAAAGAAAATAATTTTATAAAAATTATTTTTATACTTTAAGCACATTCATGTGACCATTCTAGATTTAACATTTATAAAAAGATTTTTAGTTATTTATTTACTAAATTTCTCTCAATTGGCGAATAGTTTTAATATTAATCAACGAGCAATTATCCCAATTCGAAGCCCTAGAAACTTATACATTTGTAGACTTGATAGACTTAGACATATTTATTACCTCATTTTAGGGTGATACTTGATACATTTGGTCAACACATTTCTCAACAGATATAACATTTTACCAAGGTGAGTTTTACATAGCCCCTTTTCTATTTATCACCATTTTTGGGGTGAAACATGTTTATAACATCATCATTGCAATTCAATCATCAATGTGTCTATGTGTTTTCTATGTTGCATTATGTCTTGAGCATGATTAGAGTAAGCACCATTCTAGCATAATCATTAACATTGATCAGCCGGCGGTATACATTGATAGATCTATTGGACTGACAATCCCACCCGGATACGTGCCTCCTACAAAGGTTACGTGGGTGTTTGTTATCGTATAACATATTGGACCATGAGCGTATGGTATGTATCATTTTATAACAGTCATCAGGGTTGATTATGCACTCGATTTATTTCTAGTATGTTCTCACATATGGACTAGATTGACATGACACATGAATTGCACAACATTTTATTCAATCATCAAAAACCTATGTAATTCTCACCAACTTTTGTTGACCCAAAACATTTTCAACTTAACATGTTTCAGGTCCTATTTGCTTGAAGATTTGTATTGATGCTTGAAGATATGTGTATAGTTTTATTCAATTTGAAGTACAAATTCTAGAACATTTGTATGTAAGTTATTTAAATCATTTATGAAACTTATTATTCACCATGAGCTACTGAACAATCATCAATGCGTGACATCCCGATGTTTCCGCCATCGGTTGGGGTGTTACAGATTGGTATCAGAGCCATGGTTATAGGGAATTAGGTTATTAGAAAAATAATCTAGTCTATAACCATAGGATTTAACAAGTACTTGCTTCTTTTGCTTGCTATTCTCTATCTCCTACTTCTTATCCCTACTTTCATCCCTACAAGAAGGTTGCCCTCCGTCACTGGATCCACTCTTAGACTGATAAGGCAAAATCCTCAGGTTTAACCTGAACCACCTTGAGATCTCGTCGAAGTTCTAGATTTTAATAACGAACACGTGCAATCTGGAAGGGTGAACGCCTGTATTCTGAGTCTTCTGTCTAGGCTGGCATTGCGCATATATCCCAATCAGACGAGGGACCCGGATGCCTACCTGGGAATTCTCGGGATGAGTGTTCACTTATAGGCTAAAGCATGTCTTCATATGTTACTAGAATCTGGAATCTTTGATAAGTCAACGTTTTCGTTTATTCATTTTAATTAATAAATAAATGATTACATTCCTTGTATCACCTCATTCATTTCATGCCCTCATTGTGTCCCTTACGGATCATGTCTCCACGTCGTAGCACTCGCAATAACAATGGTGAGAACCAAGAGGAAAGTAACAACAACCACAACACCAACCACAACAACAACAAAAAACAACAAAGGTGTTGATGCCCAACTGACTGCAATTATTCACAACCCTACTCAGGTTACTAATCCTAATCATCCTGGTAATTATGCTATAAATGTGGAAACCCAAATCACTACCGTAACCGATGCCCTAATCAAGACCCTCCAGCTACTTAACAGCAAGTCCCACCATTTAAATGTTGTTTGCTTTTGACACTTTTTGGATTCAAGTAATAAATTCAAGTATTATTATAACATCTGTATGCATGCTTGCTTTAATATGAACTAATTGCTATATCTATGATCATACGTGCTTACTTGTACAACAAATAGTTGACTACCAAAACAACCTACTTAACGATTGGTAGGGGTCATCATGTCTTTCCAACAGTCGGGAGAGGCCCTACCACCTGCTCAACGACTGGAGGAGACTATCAGACCTGCTCAACAATCGGAAGAGTCATAGAAGGACGCAAAACCCTAATGTGAGGTAAATTGGGGATTACGGTCCGGAACGTAATCGTGAATTTACAGGTACGTTAAGGTGGTGTAGAATTCTATCAAAGATTTCCGGTAGTTAACCAAATATCTAGTAGTTCATTTAGTAAATCAACTCACACGTAACGCGCCTCCTATCCACGCTATTCGAGACAGGTTACTCTATTCATTGTCATGCCTTAACATAAAATTCTTCAAGTCACACTCGTCCTAATTTTTATCCAATCCCCTTCAACCTTGTGTTTTCAATAAACTTCGGGACGAAGTTTCTAAAAGTAGGGGAGACTGTAACATCACAAAAATTTTCCCCAAATTTTTCTATATAAAAACCCTCACTATATATATATATATTTTATCCTTAACACAACCTATATATATACATATAGAAATATATATATATAATGATAATAATAATAATAATAATAATTTTAATTCAGTTTTATAAAATATATATATATATATATATATATATGTACTACAAAAACACAAATCAGATTTTTGGTATAGCAAAGTTTTATTTTCCAGCCCACCTTCCCTCTTCCCTTACTTTAGCTTAAGCCCACTCCACTGTCAGCCCAGTACCCCAGCCCATTAGTCGGCCCATCTGAAACCAAGCCCAACCCCTCCTCTTATCTGCTTGAAAAAAAATAAAAAGGGTGCTTCCCCCGGTCTCGAACCGGGATCACACACACACACACACACGCGCACAAACCACTACTCCACACCCTTTCATTTGATCTAAACCCAACGCAAATTATATTTAACCACATTTTTTTCGTCCTTTCTTCCTTTCCCTGTGGACGCGAACAGTAGCAGAGCAGATGTTTTAATTTTTTTTTTTTTTTTTTCTTTCCTTTTTGCTCTACCTTTTGACCCTTTAATTGGTTTAATTAACTTATGGTTAATCAAGGTTGACTTAGGAAACGTGATTACCGGCCTAATCCTTACCAATTACATGTGCAATTACGAATTGATTGACCATATTACTCATTATACGCGTATGTTATTAATCATAGTCAACGTTGCCAAATCGAGCCTCCAAACCATTACACTATAAATTGATCAACTGAGAACCTTGATTACTCGCTCACAACTCCCTCTCAACCTCCAATTCTCTCTGAATCACTCTAAATATTATTATCTTGTTCGTAGTTTGACTTTTTGCTTTGACCGGACATTCATCAACGATTCAACACTGTGAGTCTAATTGTTTTTGTGGGTTTTATTAGTCGGCAATCAAACAACAAAAGCCCTAACTTCAATCGGGTTTATATTGTCTGATTCGTTTGATTGTTAAATCTAGGGTTCATATTAATAATTTGGGGATAAACTAGTTTTGGCACAGAGTATTTATATAATTTTAATCAGGATTCATCACAACCACTGGCCTAGGCCAAGTGGTTGTGACCATGGCCTGCAACTGAAAGGAACCGGGTTCGAGTCCCAGCAAGGGCACCCCTTTTTGCATTATTTTCATCAAGCCAATTATATATATAATTATTACTTTTAAATCTTGTAAATTCATTTTTAAATAGTAAAAAAATTTTTATAAATTCTACAAAAATTATATCATGTTGATCTGAGATAAAAGTTCAACACCCAATTTTTAGTTTTCAAAAATTTATTTATTTAATATATATAATAAATAAATCAAGTTTATTCTATTTTATTTATAAAAATCTATAAAAATATCAAAACGATCTTATTAATTTCCACAAAAATTATCCTAAGTTTTTATAACAATAAACTTTTCTGAAAAGATTTTTATTTCAGAAAAATCATTTATTTAATATTTTTAATCAATTTTTGTTAGTTTTAATCATAATTAAATCATAATAAATTCAATTTTCATTATTTTTGCACCAAAATTTTATACAAATTATTTCTGATCATTTAGAACAGAAATATGAATTTTAAACTAAAAATTATTTAATTTTAATATTTTTAAATATTAAAGTTAGATTTTGACAATTTGTTATAAATAGATTAAATAATCTATTTTAAAGAAAATAATTTTATAAAAATTATTTTTATACTTTAAGCACATTCATGTGACCATTCTAGATTTAACATTTATAAAAAGATTTTTAGTTATTTATTTACTAAATTTCTCTCAATTGGCGAATAGTTTTAATATTAATCAACGAGCAATTATCCCCAATTCGAAGCCCTAGAAACTTATACATTTGTAGACTTGATAGACTTAGACATATTTATTACCTCATTTTAGGGTGATACTTGATACATTTGGTCAACACATTTCTCAACAGATATAACATTTTACCAAGGTGAGTTTTACATAGCCCCTTTTCTATTTATCACCATTTTTGGGGTGAAACATGTTTATAACATCATCATTGCAATTCAATCATCAATGTGTCTATGTGTTTTCTATGTTGCATTATGTCTTGAGCATGATTAGAGTAAGCACCATTCTAGCATAATCATTAACATTGATCAGCCGGCGGTATACATTGATAGATCTATTGGACTGACAATCCCACCCGGATACGTGCCTCCTACAAAGGTTACGTGGGTGTTTGTTATCGTATAACATATTGGACCATGAGCGTATGGTATGTATCATTTTATAACAGTCATCAGGGTTGATTATGCACTCGATTTATTTCTAGTATGTTCTCACATATGGACTAGATTGACATGACACATGAATTGCACAACATTTTATTCAATCATCAAAAACCTATGTAATTCTCACCAACTTTTGTTGACCCAAAACATTTTCAACTTAACATGTTTCAGGTCCTATTTGCTTGAAGATTTGTATTGATGCTTGAAGATATGTGTATAGTTTTATTCAATTTGAAGTACAAATTCTAGAACATTTGTATGTAAGTTATTTAAATCATTTATGAAACTTATTATTCACCATGAGCTACTGAACAATCATCAATGCGTGACATCCCGATGTTTCCGCCATCGGTTGGGGTGTTACAGATTGGTATCAGAGCCATGGTTATAGGGAATTAGGTTATTAGAAAAATAATCTAGTCTATAACCATAGGATTTAACAAGTACTTGCTTCTTTTGCTTGCTATTCTCTATCTCCTACTTCTTATCCCTACTTTCATCCCTACAAGAAGGTTGCCCTCCGTCACTGGATCCACTCTTAGACTGATAAGGCAAAATCCTCAGGTTTAACCTGAACCACCTTGAGATCTCGTCGAAGTTCTAGATTTTAATAACGAACACGTGCAATCTGGAAGGGTGAACGCCTGTATTCTGAGTCTTCTGTCTAGGCTGGCATTGCGCATATATCCCAATCAGACGAGGGACCCGGATGCCTACCTGGGAATTCTCGGGATGAGTGTTCACTTATAGGCTAAAGCATGTCTTCATATGTTACTAGAATCTGGAATCTTTGATAAGTCAACGTTTTCGTTTATTCATTTTAATTAATAAATAAATGATTACATTCCTTGTATCACCTCATTCATTTCATGCCCTCATTGTGTCCCTTACGGATCATGTCTCCACGTCGTAGCACTCGCAATAACAATGGTGAGAACCAAGAGGAAAGTAACAACAACCACAACACCAACCACAACAACAACAAAAAACAACAATGGTGTTGATGCCCAACTGACTGCAATTATTCACAACCCTACTCAGGTTACTAATCCTAATCATCCTGGTAATTATGCTATAAATGTGGAAACCCAAATCACTACCGTAACCGATGCCCTAATCAAGACCCTCCAGCTACTTAACAGCAAGTCCCACCATTTAAATGTTGTTTGCTTTTGACACTTTTTGGATTCAAGTAATAAATTCAAGTATTATTATAACATCTGTATGCATGCTTGCTTTAATATGAACTAATTGCTATATCTATGATCATACGTGCTTACTTGTACAACAAATAGTTGACTACCAAAACAACCTACTTAACGATTGGTAGGGGTCATCATGTCTTTCCAACAGTCGGGAGAGGCCCTACCACCTGCTCAACGACTGGAGGAGACTATCAGACCTGCTCAACAATCGGAAGAGTCATAGAAGGACGCAAAACCCTAATGTGAGGTAAATTGGGGATTACGGTCCGGAACGTAATCGTGAATTTACAGGTACGTTAAGGTGGTGTAGAATTCTATCAAAGATTTCCGGTAGTTAACCAAATATCTAGTAGTTCATTTAGTAAATCAACTCACACGTAACGCGCCTCCTATCCACGCTATTCGAGACAGGTTACTCTATTCATTGTCATGCCTTAACATAAAATTCTTCAAGTCACACTCGTCCTAATTTTTATCCAATCCCCTTCAACCTTGTGTTTTCAATAAACTTCGGGACGAAGTTTCTAAAAGTAGGGGAGACTGTAACATCACAAAAATTTTCCCCAAATTTTTCTATATAAAAACCCTCACTATATATATATATATTTTATCCTTAACACAACCTATATATATACATATAGAAATATATATATATAATGATAATAATAATAATAATAATAATTTTAATTCAGTTTTATAAAAAAAATATATATATATATATATATATATGTACTACAAAAACACAAATCAGATTTTTGGTATAGCAAAGTTTTATTTTCCAGCCCACCTTCCCTCTTCCCTTACTTTAGCTTAAGCCCACTCCACTGTCAGCCCAGTACCCCAGCCCATTAGTCGGCCCATCTGAAACCAAGCCCAACCCCTCCTCTTATCTGCTTGAAAAAAATAAAAAGGGTGCTTCCCCCGGGTCTCGAACCGGGATCACACACACACACACACACACACGCGCACAAACCACTACTCCACACCCTTTCATTTGATCTAAACCCAACGCAAATTATATTTAACCACATTTTTTTCGTCCTTTCTTCCTTTCCCTGTGGACGCGAACAGTAGCAGAGCAGATGTTTTAATTTTTTTTTTTTTTCTTTCCTTTTTGCTCTACCTTTTGACCCTTTAATTGGTTTAATTAACTTATGGTTAATCAAGGTTGACTTAGGAAACGTGATTACCGGCCTAATCCTTACCAATTACATGTGCAATTACGAATTGATTGACCATATTACTCATTATACGCGTATGTTATTAATCATAGTCAACGTTGCCAAATCGAGCCTCCAAACCATTACACTATAAATTGATCAACTGAGAACCTTGATTACTCGCTCACAACTCCCTCTCAACCTCCAATTCTCTCTGAATCACTCTAAATATTATTATCTTGTTCGTAGTTTGACTTTTTGCTTTGACCGGACATTCATCAACGATTCAACACTGTGAGTCTAATTGTTTTTGTGGGTTTTATTAGTCGGCAATCAAACAACAAAAGCCCTAACTTCAATCGGGTTTATATTGTCTGATTCGTTTGATTGTTAAATCTAGGGTTCATATTAATAATTTGGGGATAAACTAGTTTTGGCACAGAGTATTTATATAATTTTAATCAGGATTCATCACAACCACTGGCCTAGGCCAAGTGGTTGTGACCATGGCCTGCAACTGAAAGGAACCGGGTTCGAGTCCCAGCAAGGGCACCCCTTTTTGCATTATTTTCATCAAGCCAATTATATATATAATTATTACTTTTAAATCTTGTAAATTCATTTTTAAATAGTAAAATTTTTTTTATAAATTCTACAAAAATTATATCATGTTGATCTGAGATAAAAGTTCAACACCCAATTTTTAGTTTTCAAAAATTTATTTATTTAATATATATAATAAATAAATCAAGTTTATTCTATTTTATTTATAAAAATCTATAAAAATATCAAAACGATCTTATTAATTTCCACAAAAATTATCCTAAGTTTTTATAACAATAAACTTTTCTGAAAAGATTTTTATTTCAGAAAAATCATTTATTTAATATTTTTAATCAATTTTTGTTAGTTTTAATCATAATTAAATCATAATAAATTCAATTTTCATTATTTTTGCACCAAAATTTTATACAAATTATTTCTGATCATTTAGAACAGAAATATGAATTTTAAACTAAAAATTATTTAATTTTAATATTTTTAAATATTAAAGTTAGATTTTGACAATTTGTTATAAATAGATTAAATAATCTATTTTAAAGAAAATAATTTTATAAAAATTATTTTTATACTTTAAGCACATTCATGTGACCATTCTAGATTTAACATTTATAAAAAGATTTTTAGTTATTTATTTACTAAATTTCTCTCAATTGGCGAATAGTTTTAATATTAATCAACGAGCAATTATCCCCAATTCGAAGCCCTAGAAACTTATACATTTGTAGACTTGATAGACTTAGACATATTTATTACCTCATTTTAGGGTGATACTTGATACATTTGGTCAACACATTTCTCAACAGATATAACATTTTACCAAGGTGAGTTTTACATAGCCCCTTTTCTATTTATCACCATTTTTGGGGTGAAACATGTTTATAACATCATCATTGCAATTCAATCATCAATGTGTCTATGTGTTTTCTATGTTGCATTATGTCTTGAGCATGATTAGAGTAAGCACCATTCTAGCATAATCATTAACATTGATCAGCCGGCGGTATACATTGATAGATCTATTGGACTGACAATCCCACCCGGATACGTGCCTCCTACAAAGGTTACGTGGGTGTTTGTTATCGTATAACATATTGGACCATGAGCGTATGGTATGTATCATTTTATAACAGTCATCAGGGTTGATTATGCACTCGATTTATTTCTAGTATGTTCTCACATATGGACTAGATTGACATGACACATGAATTGCACAACATTTTATTCAATCATCAAAAACCTATGTAATTCTCACCAACTTTTGTTGACCCAAAACATTTTCAACTTAACATGTTTCAGGTCCTATTTGCTTGAAGATTTGTATTGATGCTTGAAGATATGTGTATAGTTTTATTCAATTTGAAGTACAAATTCTAGAAAATTTGTATGTAAGTTATTTAAATCATTTATGAAACTTATTATTCACCATGAGCTACTGAACAATCATCAATGCGTGACATCCCGATGTTTCCGCCATCGGTTGGGGTGTTACACATGACATTAAAGTAATCTGCACAAGGAATTGCAAATGCAATTGAAGCATTTGTCAGCTACCCACGAGTCACCAAGTTCGAGGCACCTAAGGCGTCTCCGATGAGGCTTCTCGTAAGTTACTTGGTCAAGTGGCTATTTTCACGATTTTCCCTTTTATAAATGTAGTTTCAATAGTCAACTACTTAACTATAAAGATAAAAACAAGAATGATAATAAGATTTTAAAACTATTTTATGGAAAGATTGGCATATAGATATCACATGTAGAAGAGAATATCTATATTTTGTGTATACAATGAAGTTAAATATAAGGCACTAGGTTAGAGTCCCGTGGAGACCCACGGTTCACCCGAAAGTAAAATGAAAAAAAAGTAGGAAAATAAGAATTGTGTTATGCAATTTGATTTGGTTACTAAATGTTTGACGATGCAATATGTATGAATTTTGATGTTAAATGCAAAATGTCATCTAACAGTTTAATGTAACGAAATGATGGATATATCGAGTAAGTAAAGGTTAATTTGACAACTGCAAACTACATAGCATACTATCACAATATCACACATTACATCATTTGGGTAATATCTATATTCTAATCATAACTAAGCTTAAGCATAGAACACTTATCATTTAGTTGGGGCTTAACGAACTTCAACCAATATTACACATTACATCATTTGGGTAATATCTATATTCTAATCATAACTAAGCTTAAGCATAAAACACTTATCAATTAGTTGGGGCTTAACGAACTTCAACCAATGGTCCATTTTCATTACTTCAATCAAAATCTTCCAAGTCTTGCTTATTGATAGCTAATTTTTCACCTTCGAAGTTGTTATCATTGTCATTACGATCCTCGGAGTGCAGCTCATTTCCAATAATTTATGAAAACCTCCACCATTGTATTCCATATTTGTGTTCTACATAAAATATAGTTGTTGTAAAAATATGGATACGGTGATAAGTAAATTAAGAAACAATCCTTAACCCACTTACTTGAATGGGTTGCTTAAATTTTACATGTTATCTCTCCAATGGTTCAAACCAATAACATAGCTAAAAAACAACTAATAAGAAAATGGGTCCAATGTCACATGTTGTAATATAAATTTCCTATATTTTATTAAAAAAAATAGACACCAAAAGGATCAACCCCAAACCCATTTCAACATGTAGCCAAAAGGACCTATTATACATACACTTTAGTCAACTTTTGACATGTTACAAAATGCCGCCAAAAAAACATCATTATTTACACTGTGTAAATATAGTACTTAACAATTAAAAATCTTAATAAATAACATCAAAATCAAAATCAATCATTCAAATCAATGACATTAAAATAATCTGCGTCTGAAATTGCCTTACCCATTATATACAAATTATTATTGACATATTAAATTTAGCACACTTAAAATTAGCACACTTATTGAAATCAAGATGCTGATTATCGTTTAGTGACAATTGATTAAAGGAAAGTCATAATATCAAAATGAAAGTCGGCCAACAATGTTAAAATGAAATTCATAATATTAGTAACATCAATAAATACGATTAAAAATCTTAATAAATAACATCAAAATCATAATCAACCATTCAAATAAATGACATTAAAATCATCCGCGTCTCAAATTGCCTTACCCATTATATACAAATTATTTTTGACATTTTTAGTAATCATTATTAGTTGTGATTGAAGTAATATAATTCTTTAACAGAAAATAACATTTTGAAAATTTATATTATCATTTAATTTCGTTGTTAAAATTGGTATGACGATTAAATGATTTTATTATTTGTTAAGGTTTATATAGTATTGCTGTGTCTTGAACAATTATGCAAAATCGGAAATATTGTGCCTCGATTGACGTGATCAAGTAGGAATATTTATTTATATATTTGAATTATAAAAAAATGGAAGGATTCGTAATTGACGTGAATTGGTGAACAACGCTTAAAATTAGCACAATCAAACTCAAAGACATAAAGTCAAAGAATTGACCTCCATCAAATTAACAAAAACGTAAAATTTTTTATTTAGATTGGGTCAACAATATTAAAATTAAGGTTGTAATATTAGTAATAGCATTGAAAATTATCTTGAATACATTATATATTTTAGGAAACTGTTAAATAGATTTAAATTATATATATTATTAAAAGAATAATAAAAGTGTAGGAAAATAAATGTACACTCCTATCTTCGGATTATATTTAAATTATAAACTGTTAAATAAATGTTCAAAGCAAAATCGTATAAGTTTAAAAGAATATCGTTTTATGACAATTGATTAAAGGAAAGTCTTTGAATTATAAATAATGGAAGGATTGATAATTGACGTGAATTGGTCAACAACGCTTGAAATTAGCACAATCAAACTCAAAGACATATAGACAAAGAATTTGTCACACCCTCAAATTCCACGTGCGGGGTTTTACCGCGAGGCGCGTGACACACCAGGATCTCAGTCAACGATCACAATAAACATACAACAAACATGCATTCATAATTATATTTAAAACCAAAATATCATGCTTTGAGCTGTAAACCAGCAGCGGAAGCATTCTTGTTTACAACCAAAAGACATATCATTGTTTACAAAACATTGTTTAATATGCTTCAAAATGTTAGACGCTGTGCATGACTCCGTGCGCCTAGCCCATTGACTGCTACCTTAGCGACCTGAGAAAACATGCCAAAAATGTCAACATATAATGCTGGTGAGTTCACAGGTTTTCTTTTATAAAGTGTTGTTATAAGTTCGGTAAGATCATTTCCGTTACTACTATGTTATGAGAACGTTAGCTAGACGTTAAGTATTGCTACTACTGCGGTTGGGAATCCATTACTAAACCGGTATAAGTGTTGAAGCCAGCCCAGACGGACGGGATTACCGATGCCTCGGTAACCCCCAAAGTGTTAGAGACAATATGCACCCGCCCGGCTCCCAGCCGTCGGGTGGGGTTTGTAAGGCCCAATAGATCTATCCACATTTCCCCGTTGTGCATCCCCGCACATTCATGGTTCCCCCCTGGGACTTTCTGTAAAAGCCGCATAGTACGTGAAATAACCATAGTATAACATGATCTATGATGAGTAATCAAAATAAGTAGCATGTTTCTCCCCCGAAAGTAAAACGGTAAAAGTGGGGCTGTGACACTCACCTTGGATTGCGTTACTTGAAAACAGTTAGGTAATTATGCTATGATAGCCCCAATTAGCGGCGACCTATCATAAAATGTGTATAAGTATCCGGACTAATAACCCGTGGGTTAACTAGTCCCCGAATGTCCAGACCGTGACCATAAACGTTTGAAAACATCTTTAACTGTTAAACTGACCGTGCCAGACAAGACCCGACATCCCATTGGTGACCCGACATCCCACGTGTTAGGTAAATACAAGACATCATGCAACATATGCAATTAAACACTTAACACGCGCAATAGTTCACCTAGTCTAGCATAATGTCCGATTAACGCATAATCAGGTCCGAACACGTCTTACTAAGTCATTGGGTGCATCCGGGGTTCCTATCATGTTCCTAGGTGTCAAATCATGTTCCGGGATGTCAAAACGCGTTTACGACAGCAGTACACGCGATTAGGAAACCTTCATGCGATTAGGAAAAGTCAACTAGTGAGTAGGAGGGAGGATATAGGCAAGTAGGGCCTATTCGCATGAAGCTATAGGCGAGTAGGCTCCTACTCGCATGAAGCTTCAGGCGAGTAGGGCCCTATTCGCCTGATGCTCTGCTGTTGCGCGTTTTCGCGCGTTAAACCCTCCAAATCAGATCCGAAACATGTAAAAACACCCAATATCAAAACTAAACTATTAACCAACCTTTTTCAAGCAAAAACCCCCAATTTACCTATGCTCTAACGGGCTCGGTGCGATTATTTCCAAAAATGGCAAAGTACTAGGTTTCACCAACCAACCTTATCTTTCCTTAAATGGAAACAATCAGATTTCATCTCCTACAAGTTGCAATTCATCATCTCTATGTTATATCATCATCCTAACATGATTTCTAACCACAAACAAGCAATGAATCACATCATACATCCTATTCTTCAAGAATTACCCAAATGGGTCAAAATGCATACTTGCACCTAAACATCATATCAAGGGCTTAAACTCATAGATAATCATCCTAACAACACTTACATATCAGAAGTACAACAAATTCGTGGAAATATTCATGTTATAAACACCAACAATCATGATATGCACAAATACTTCACATATAGCAAGTATTATGGTGTAGACTTGTTTTAGAACTCTTTTCAAAGGGTTTTAAAGACACAAACTTAGCAAAACAAGGTCTGGACTTTTGGGGAATCAAAACAACAACTTTACAAAGGTGTAGGATAAAGAACACACCTTGGATTTTGTTAAAGAAAGGTGTGTAGGCTTGGAGATGGTGATTTTTGTAGCAAAATGAGTTCCAGAGGTGTTTCAAGGTGTGTGGGTGGCTTGGGATCAGCTAGGGTTGTTCTAAGGGTGTTTGGGGAGTTAAGGGTTCTATTTATAGGTGTTTTGACCCGAGTTCAGCACTATAGGCGAGTAGCATTCCAGATCAGGCGAGTAGGGACCCTACTCGCCCATGTTCATGCGAGTAGGCCTCCTACTCGCCCCAAGCCCCTTGTAATCGCCTATGTTCACGCGATTAGGAGTCCCCCCAGACTCCTAATCATAAGGTGCTGGAATGGGTTTTTGGCGCGTTAAACACTATTTTAACATATATAAACACGTATTCACATACCGATAAGTCACATAATGATTCCAAACATATAATGCATGATAACTAACACGTTTACATCCGTTCACCAATTCCGGGACTCGAGACTCGTGTGTGCATTAAACCCGGCGATTCCACGAATCACCAATCCTTGTACACATGGTTATGGACCGACTCCCGATGACCCCGCGGATCATCGTAACGACTCCCGATGATTCCCAGAATCATCATACCGACTCGACTGACCCCGTTAAGTACGTAATATGCACGACTCGCTAAGGTAGACTTACTAGTTTAGTCAACGTTACTAACCTGAGTTTGCCGGGTGTCACAGAATTGACTTCCATCAATTTAACAAAAACATAAAAAACATTTACTCAGATTCGGTCAACAATATTAAAATTTACTCAGATTCGGTCAACAATATTAAAATTAAAAATTGTAATATATAACATTGAATTCGATCAATTATTATTAATGTCACTAAAACTCATAATAAATAACATTAAAAATGAATAAATCCTATTAACGGCAGGAAAGACCAATAATAACTCATAAAGATAGATTAAACAAAATTTTGTAGTAATATTAATATAAATAAATAAGATTAAAAAAAATCATAATAAATAACATTCAATCCGCTCAATTATTATTAATGTCAATTACTATTAGTAATATATTCGTAAAAATAGTAATAGAAAATTTTAATTCGGTCAATAAGATATAAAAGGGATTAAAATTAAAAATCGTAATATATAACATTAAATTCGGTCAATTATTATTATTATTATTATTATTATTATTATTATTAATATTATTATTATTAATGTCATTAAAACTCATAATAAATAACATTAAAAATGAATAAATCCTATTAATTGCAGGCAAGACCAATAATAATTCATAAAGACATATTAATCAAAATTTCGTCGTAATATTATTATAAATAAATGAGATTAAAAAATCGTAATAAATAACATTCAATTTGGCCAATTATTATTAATGTCAATTAGTATTAGTAATATATTCATAAAAAGAGTAATAGAAAATTTTAATTCAGTCAATAAGATATAAATGACATTAAATTTAAAAATCGTAATATTAGTTTTACTATAAGTAATATATTCGTAATTTAATTCTGTCAATAAGAAATAAATAAGATGAAAATTAAAAATCATAATATTAATATTAGTATTAGTATTAGTATTAGTAATATACTCTTAAATTAATTCGGTTAATTCGGTCAATAATAAATAAATGAGCTTAAAAATCGTAATATATAACATTAAATTCGGTCAATTATTATTAATGTCATTAAAACTCATAATAAAATATCATTAAAAAATGAATAAATCTTATTAATTGCAAGCAAGACCAATAATAATTTGAACGAATAATAATATAAATAATATTAAATATACTTTCATAAACATAGATTGAACATAATTTCGTAGTAATAATAATATAAATAAATGAGATTAAAAAATCGTAATAAATAATATTCAATTCGGTCAATTATTAATAATGTCAATAAATAACATTAATTCTAACATACTAAAAATAGATTAAAAATGATTAAATCTTATTAAACATAAATTCAAAAAAAGTAATAATAAATAAATGATCTTAAAAATCGTAATATATAACATTAAATTCGGTGAATTATTATTAATGTCATTAAAACTCATAATAAATAACATTAAAAATGAATAAATCCTATTAATTGCAGGCAAGATCAATAATAATTCATTAAGATAGATTAAACATAATTTTGTAGTAATATTAATATAAATTAATAAGATTAAAAAATCATAGTAAATAACATTCAATTCGGCCATTTATTATTAATGTCAATTAGTATTAGTAATATATTCGTAAAAATAGTAATAGAAAATTTTGATTCGGTCAATAAGATATAAAAGAGATTAAAATTAAAAATCGTAATATAAGTTTTAGTATTAGTAATATATTCGTAATTTAATTCAGTCAATAATATATAAATGATTTTAAAATCGTAATATATAACATTAAATTCGGTCAATTATTATTAATGTCATTAAAACTCATAATAAATAACATTAAAAATGAATAAATTCTATTAATTGCAGTCAAGACAAATAATAATTCATAAAGACATATTAAACAAAATTTCGTAGTAATATTATTATAGATAAATGAGATTAAAAAAATCGTAATAAATAACATTCAATTTGGTCAATTATTATTAATGTCAATTAGTATTAGTAATATATTCGTAAAAAGAGTAATAGAAAATTTTAATTCGGACAATAAGATATAAATGACACTAAATTTAAAAATCGTAATATTAGTTTTACTATTAGTAATATATTCTTAAATTAATTCGGTTAATTCGGCCAATAATAAATAAATGAGCTTAAAAATCGTAATATATAACGTTAAATTCGGTCGATTATTATTAATGTCATTAAAACTCATAATAAATATCATTAAAAATGAATAAATCCTATTAATTGTAGGCAAGACTAATAATAATTCAAACAAATAGTAATATAAATAATATTAAACATAATTTCAAAAAGATAGATTAAACGTAATTTCGTAGCAATAGTAATATAAATAAATTAGATTAAAAAATCGTAATAAATACATTCAATTCGGTCAATTATTATTAATGTCAATAAATAACATTAATTCTAACATATTAAAAATACATTAAAAATGATTAAATCTTATTAAATATAAATTCAAAAAAAGTAATATAAATAAATGATATTAAAATTTTTAACAAATAACATTAAATTCAGTCAATTATTATTAATGTCAATAAATAATATTAAACATCTTAATAAATAACATTAAAAATGAATAAATCTTATTAATTGCAATCAAGACTAATCATAATTCGTATGTTGCAACTGTAACGTCACTGCATATGATGTTTTTATATAACAGAAATTTGACCATGGCCTTTGGCACAGTCTGGAAAGATACGTATAAAAACATTGATTTTTTTTTTATAAAATGAAATAGGCATATTTACACAAAAAAATAACAATCATACTAACACGGTTGACGAAGGGTCATGCAAAACCTTGAAGAATTGGGAACCTTTGTGATAAGACATAATAACGTTGGTGTGTTCGGATGAGATCCTGATTTTTAAAATTAGTAAAACATAGAATGATTAAATCAGTTTAAAGGTAAATCTGATTCATTTTATATCTATCAATACCGATTTAAAAATTTGGTATTTCTAAAGAATAATCACAAATGAATACATCAAATTGATAAATTTCTTGAAACGATTAAATGTTAATTATCCATGTTCATTCTAAATCATCTAGATCGTATTTTATAAAAAAAAAAAAAAAAAAAAAAACCGATTAAAACTTCATTCTAAATGTATCAGTGTTTAATCATTGATAATAATATTATTGAAGAATTTAATTACATAGTCAAAGATTAAAAAAAACCCGATTAAATCTTCATATGGATTGTATTTTATAAGAAAACCGATTAAATAGTCAAACTAATTTTTGTAAACAAAAATTAAAAAACCGATTAAATCTTCATTGCAGAATTTGATTAAATAGTCAAAGATTAAAAAAACCGATTAAGTCAAATCATTTGATTAAACAAATGATAAGAGTAATTTATTCATAAGATTAACAGTAAAGCATCGAGTTTGTTAACAAAAATATCAACTGAAAAATCGTATACATAGGTTTCATCAAGATGATTAACAGTAAAGCATCGAGTTTGTTAACAAAAATAAGTAAAACACAATAATATTAAGCAATGTTACCTTGAATCAGTTATGAAGAATCAAGAAAGTATGAAAGATGAAGGAGGAGGATAGAAAGGTTTGTTATGGAGAAATGAAGAATGATTTGTGGAGAATGAAAAAAAATTCTGAAAATGGTTTATATGGACTTCAATTCGGAGCTCCATATTGTGGTTGGATCCATGAGGACCCTCTCTAAGGCCTCCATTCGATCCGAGTGTATTCAATTATTATATAGATAGATTGGTGTTAGAAACTTCTTTCACATTGAATGTTAGAAGTAAATGTGTGTTAATTAGTTATCATTTGAAGGGTTTAATAGTTATGGGGTTTTACTTTATTATAATTAAAGTTGAAGTTATGTGTTATATAGTTATGACAATGATAATTGATTGTCATAATCATTAGTTTGTAACTGATTCAACATTCAATATTCTTTAATATTCTTAGGGAAGGCATCATCTGTTTGTGTAAAAGTAAAAGGAAAAAAAAGGAATAACTAATAAAAATTGTTGTACAAGAATGGGTAAAATAGACTAATCTATACTATATATAATATGCGAATTAGAAGGGTAGGATTGATCTTTTTACACATTTTCAACTTGTACAAGTGTTTATGCATTTTGTACAATCCATTGAAGCTGAAACAATTAAATATGTTAATTGAGAGGGATTTCAAAGGGGAGAAATCCAAATTCAAAATTCAAAACCTACGGATTTGCTTTTCATATTTTGAATTGCCACAAATTTCCAATTCATTCCCTGCCTTTCCTCCCCCTCACATTCACACAGTCACACATTCAACCATTCATCTAATATATATGTAGACCTCTTTTTCATCTCTCTCTCTCTCTCTCTCTCTCTCTCTCTCTCTCTCTCTCTCTCTCTCTCTCTCTCTCTCTCTTTCTTCATCCATAGATGGTTCAAGGGTTTGATGGCAAGATACTCACGCTCGATTTCAACTTCTTCGGTTCCGGAGCGTGAATCTGATGATTTAGAGGTTAAAGTTAGGTTTTAGTTCTTTATTCTCAATATTAAGCATCACCATGTTAAACTCGGGAACATGCATCTTTTTGTGATAACATGGAGCAGACCTAAGGTCTTTTAAAACGTTGATGAATTGATGCTTCCAAGTAAGTAGTTTGTATCATCAAGTTTAATCCTGACAAAATTTGTGATGCCGGATTTATCAAGGTGAGAGACTGAATATCTATCTACTTCACTGGTAATAATTTTTATTTTTTAAAAGATCAGAAGTTCGTAATAAATGATGGCTTTTAATTGTTATCTATTTTAAACTTATAAGCAGTTGTTATATTTATGTGTGATTTTCTTGTGTGTATCTACTTTATTGACCTTTTCAGTCTCTTCCATAGGTGTTGGGTCAAGCAGGTCAATAGCCCTCAAGTATCATTCTCGCATTATAGCGTATAATACTCTTCTGCTACGATCTCTTGCTTCCTTTGAAGGATTACTTATCATTTGTCTAATTATTTAACTGTTATTGCAAATAATATATATTTCATTGTTGTGTTTATCCACTATATATATAACAATGTCCACTGATCTGATTCATAACCCTTGACTCATGAACGTAATGAACCAGCTAATCTAAATATACAAGGAAAAAACATTGCCACATCACCGTCTGTTTAACGTGCTATGTGTGTCACGTCAACGTTTTCTTGATTATAGGAGGGTAACAAAATTAGTGATACAGGAAAAATGGATCATTGTGTACAATGACAAAATGTTTAAAGTTCGTATCACTTTGGTGCAGTGATTATGTCCACACATGAGGTTGATTCTTTTGTTTTTGTTGCATGTGAGTAAGGCTGTTTAAATCGCTCGCCGCTCGTGGATCGCTCGTCGCTCGTTCGGAAAATGCTCGAAAAATGCTCGCTCGATCTTCCGCTCGATTGTATATGAGCAGATCGGCTCGGTTCGGTTTGTAAATGAGCCAAGCACGAGCAAAGGTACGCTCGGCTCGGTTAGGCTCAAATAAAAATTTTATTTATTTAATAATAAATATACACACAATTTACAGATAAATTTATGGCTTTATATATAAGATTCTATTGGATTTAACTCAGGATATGCAAACAAAATATAACCAGCCCACTTAACTCAATCAAAAAATTAATACTAGATTTAATAGTAAAACAATAAGACATGATGTGACAGTCTTGACTTCTTTATATTATTAGTCGTCCATCACTATTTGTCGCTTGATATGACACTTACGTCACAATGCAACAACTGTTTTGTGACGTATGCTCATCACTTCGCCAGCCTCAATCTAAGCCTCATCCTTGGACATTTTGACCTTAGTTTTCACCCGACAATGAAAACATCGTACATCGAAGGAAACATCCCAATTTTATGATCGTCCATATTATTCTCCGCTCGATTCTCGCTCGGCGCTCGCTCAGAAAATTTGTGCTCGAAGAATGGTCGTTCGGTTTTCGGATCGATTGTAAACGAGCCGCTCCGCTCGGTTCGGTTTGTAAATGAGCCAAGCACGAGCAAAGCTCCGCTCAAATCGGCTCGGCTCGTGAACAGCCCTACATGTGAGTAACCTATCTATTTATTATTAAAAAAAATTCTAGAAATTTTTATCAAAGTTATGAAGCTTAAATACTGCTAAATAAGTAATTCACCGGCCAATGTATAGATAAGTGTAATTTATGTGTTTTATATTCTGATGTTTTTAGCTTCTGATCCCATTAGGGGACGGGGTACTTCTTGTAATTGACACGGGTACCTTACGGAAACATACTACCACCATGGTAACACTGCTGCTGATGGTGCTGGTTGGGGTTTCGTGAAGATAAATCGTGTGAATTTTTTATTTTCAATTAATTTCAATTGTCCAAATGATTTATATAAGACACAAAACATAAAAACATTAATAATAAACATAAATAAATACAAAATATTAAAACATAATTAAAGATACTTAAACATAATCTAACGCAACAATTGCCATGCCGCTATATGGTTGAAATTGTTGCGGTATCGCGCCTCAAAGTCGACATGCGTGAACTCGATCGCCAACTTTCTCAATACTCGGGTGCACCCTCAAGGTGTTTGCGTAGAAGGTGCTCCACCGATCACAATTGTTGAGACCAGTCCACTTGCGTTGGAGACTTTCAACCGTGTGGTCGTTGCTACCCACTTGGCGCTTGAAATCCGCCAACACTTGGTCCCAAAAGGAGTCCCCCACCGAGTGGTGGCGACGGGGTGGTTATTGTTGTAGGGTTTGGTTGTTCCTTGCATCTTGAAAGCACACTGCCAAGGCGATTTCTTTCTTTTTCTTTAGTTGTTTATCTATACAACATATAATGCATTTTAAAAGGGTATTGTAACATGTCATTAAAATCCTTTTAACTCTAATATAAATGGTATAACCTTAAAATGATGGTATGGTAATTTAGTCTTTTAAAATACTAATTACACTTCAAACCCATCATTTTAATTGCACTTTAATTCTCTCATTTTTAACTAAATTCTACATATTGACTTTAACTTGATTATAGTATTTAATTGACTTTAACTTGATTATAGCACTTCTATATATTTTTTATTAAAAAATTGTTAGGTTACGTGATTAACAATGTCTATGGTGAGTGTAATTGAATTGTTAACCAAAACCAAACAAAAATCAGGCGAAACCAAGCCGAAATTAACTAAACTGAAATGAATTGCTGATGTATTTGTATACTTTTAGCTTTTGTACATCCATTTTAAATATTTTTACTTTCATTACATGTACTTTTAAGCAAAAAAAATTATCCAAGTTTGGTTTTGGTTATTAACCAAAATTAACCGAAGCTAACTAAAAACTGACAATCTAACCAAACAAAACAATCCGATTAACCAATTGGTTAATAATATCATTTAACCAATGATTTCGGTTTCAGTTTTGATTGAGGCTAATAACCTAACTGAACCGCATGCACAATCTTAAAGGTGTATATGTTCCCCGCCGCATCGCGCGGGCACCATGCTAGTAATCAATAAATCTATATTTGAGATATGTCAACACATTTGTATATGTCAAGTTTTAATATTTAGGTTGTAATTATTTACGAAGAAGCTGGTTGACGACTCCACTGACCATCAAGGCTATAACCTGATGTGAGTGTTTTTCATGCATTGCGTCTTGGTTTAATGAGTCATCTTTACTATATGTCAAAACCAATCGGGTTGGCCATTGCAAATTCTCGCCCCACAATGCTTTAATTTTTTTTATGTAAGGTTTTATTTGGATCCCGCGGCAACGCGCGGGTAAACCCACTAGTAATAATAATACATTTTTAGATTCATAAGTGTCTATAAATCGTGTTGATAAAAACATTCAATACTTAAGTTTTATAACATATTGTTGAGTCAAAGAGGATTGACAAGCCAGTTTAAACCTTAGGGCCTGTTGGGTAGCCTTTTAATGAGGCTCTGAATGGAATGATTAGGAGCTGAATAGCTAAACCATTCAGCACTTAATCATTCAGGGCCTCTTAACCATTCAGACATCTTAATGATTTAGCCCTTAATCAACCAAATAGCCCCTTAGTCTAATTATTTTCTGCATATTTTGCTAAGTATAGAAACTGCTGAAGAAGAAGACGACAAGTACTGAAGAAGATGATACAAGTACTGAAGAACAAAGTGCTGAAGGTGAACCAGACAGAACCCCTGAAGAACAACTTTGTCATCAGAAGTTGTTTGTTCTTCAGCGGTTACAGTAGAAGCTTCCCACCGCCCTTATACTTCAGTAGTTTTGTTTTATATTAGTTTTTGTTACTTTATGTATAAGTTCCAATACTATAGCCTGTTGTAGTATTATTATAATAGTTTCAATACTTCCAATGTACGTATTGATCTGTCTATAAATAGATGGGTTCACACCATCTATTTTAGACATCTTTTGCAATAAGCCATTTCTAATATATGAGAATCATTTGAAGCACTTACTACTGTTTTATTCATTAACTGTTTGATTATCATATAAAGTGCTTTAGTTTTGTAATTGAGGGGAGCATTTACTCCTGTTAAAAGTGATACTTTAACTTAGAACACTTAATACATCCCCGCTGTGCATTTACTTTGATATATCTTATACAAGTGTTTACCAAGAATATGTTATAAGTAAACAATTGATCCAACAATTGGTATCAGAGCTCTGGTTCATCTGATAACATATCAATCGAACAAATTGAGAATCAGACATAAGATATTGTTGATATTCAATCTAGGATAAAAGTTCACTTTATCAAACATCCATCACTTTAAGAAATTATTGATCAATTAATCTTCTTAAAAATGGATCCTCATAACACTGGATCTGCAAATAAGCCTCTCATGCTAGTCAGAAATGAATATAACATCTGGCAAAGAAGGATGGCACACAATTTTTCACCAAAAAAAATACTGGTTATTGGAGGTCTGTCATGTATGGACCCCATAAACCAGTAACTACAGATCTTGAAACTAAAGTAGAAAATGAAAAAGAACCAAAATACTACGTTGATAAAGATTTCCTAAAACTTGAGCTAGATGCTAAAGATTTTTAAAAAAGATAGAGGAGGAAGTACCTTTTTTCGCTTCAGAGTTCAAGTCTGCCATGTAAAGCCATAAATTCTTTTGCAGACATTCCTTCATTTGATGATGTCAGATCTAGCACCTGTTTAGTTAACTCCTTTTCAGTTTCCCCCTCAGTCTTTTTTGTATCAGCCTCTTCAGTCACATTCTCTTTCACTGTTGTCTCGCTCTCACTAACATGTTCATCCGTTGTCTGCTCAACAGGTTTCTCTTCATTCTCAGTCAATTCGTCTACAATCTTAGCCATGAATGCCTGATTGGTTGAACCATCAACACTATCTAGCACACTGCTCCAGTCATATGATCCATAAGGTTTTGCCACCATTACGGCCTTTGAGCTATTGTTGCTCTGAGAAGGTCCCACTGACGAGCTTTTCCTGACAGTGTTGCCTTGATTCTGATTCTAGTTCTTCGGTCTAGAACAATCTCTTGCAAAATGACCGAAGTTGAAGGAGTTGTAACACTTTACTTTTGAATTATCGAACCCAGTTCTTCCTTTTACCAGTTTTCTTCCAGTTCTATACATGAACCTTTTTGCTCTTCTCGAGATCAGAGCTAGACTCCACTATAGATCCATTTCCTCCAAGTCATCCGGATCGATTTGATCATAGTCTTCATTAAATATTGCCGGATCATTTATCTTCCCCTGAATATAGTTTTCATACGAAGCAACAAAGGAAGACAACACAGCCAGTTGTTGTTCAGCCGATTTAATGCTCATCGGCATTGAGTTGCAGGACTTGTGATCACACCCTGAGTCGGATTTGCTAGATTCAGTACTACTCATACCCTTATCCCTACCTGAAGGGATATCTTTCACCTTTGTTGATTCACCCGAAATAGAAACAAAGCAAACTTCACCATTAGCAACGAAAACAATATGTCCTAAGTTATCGCCTGAAAAGAATGTAGTTGCATTCCCACTGCTGCTAAACAAGCCCTTAGATGATCCTTTAGATGACGGTTTCCCATAATAGACTCCCGGATCTTGAACCTGGTCATAACCGGCATCCTTTCTTTGTATAGCTAAGTCATAAGCTCTCAGCTTTCACACTACTTCATCGAGAGTATAGGAATCAAAATTTTTGTTTTCTATAATCAAGAGAGTGTAGACCTCCCATTTAGCAGGCAGAACATCCAGTATTTTAATACTAAGTTCAACTTCTTTGTACTCAATATTGTGGTTACCTAACTCAGTTACCAGATGGTAAAATCTTGTTATTATTTCTTCAAGGATTTCTCTTGTAAATGCCATGAAGATAGCAAACTGTTTCTTCAGCAAATCAACTATGTTCTTTTTTATATTCTCATTTCCTTCAAATCTCTTCTTTAGAGCTTCCCACAGTTCTTATGCATTTTTGTATTTCCTTAATGTGTGCAAAATTTCTTGTGGAAGGCTCATAGTGATAGCAGCATGTTCCTTGTTCTCTAATTCATACATCAACTTCTCCTTTTCGTCCATGCTCTTGAATATTCAAGTGACAGTCCTACCATCAACGGTTCTAGTAGGTTTTCTGTATCCGCCTTTATACATATCCATGCTCCTATATTATAATACCTTTCCCATTCTTCAAACCTGTCTTTCCACCAATAGTAATCGTTAACTGAAATCATTTTTGGTGGTGAGTTAGACTTTCCTACTTCATGGTCAATTTTGATTAACTTATTTAAAGTCGTCATTTTATTAAAGTTTAATAAGATTTAAGTTTGTTTTAATGTCCAAGTGCAGGTTTTAAGTCCAATGTCCAAGTCCAAAGTCCAATCAACAGTCCGATGTTAAGTCCGAGTATAATTCTTATCAACAGACATGTCAAACGAAGATGGCAAACTCACGAAGATACCCACGAACTTACAGACAGACGAAGATGCTCAAACAACGAAGATACTATCAGGTGAAGATGCCTGAAAATGAAGTTGACTGAAAACGAAGATGCTTTTATAAACAAATTTGACTCAAAAACGAAGATAGGCTATCTTCATCCCCTAAGTTCGTTAATCTGATCAGAAACAAACCCTAGATCGATTTTTGACCAAAAACACTTATCAAAACACCAAAAACTTCCTGTAAACAATTTGTTAGGACTGAAAATGATTAAAATCACCCGAAAATATAAGATTTTAACGTAAAACGAGTTTCAATCGATTCAATCTTTGTAACAATCAAACTTGAACCGTACAATCGAGCATAAAAGCTCTGATACCAATTGTAGGTTTGTGGAATGGATCGATATAAGTGAGATCAGATCTATCAATGTGTGGAATCCCATTGATAGATGTTTATCCAAATGTTGGATCAAGCAAAATGACAAGAACATGAGAATACTTTAAAACCAGCTTTTCTATTGATATATTTTCACTAGAAACAATATCAATTACAAGCTAAACAAATGAACCAACCCTAGCCTACACCCCATGCAAGCTATTTATACTTGCATGGGCCAAACCTATGACAGGTGAAGATGCCAAACCAAAGACTACTTTCGTTTATAGACTATGTTCGCTAGGGTTAACAAAAGACTATCACACTTGTTTTATAACACCAACAAGTATGTTACAATGTACCTATCAACCAAAACAAAACGATACTAATCTAGAGACGTTTGTCATACCGAAACATGCATCAACACACACTCCCTCTCTTCTCCTCCCTTGGCTTCGGCTCAAACATTAAGTCACAAACACCTTTTCTTTTCTTTCTTTGAACCGGCTGATCACCACAACCCACAATCAAGCAAGTTTCGGTCATCAACTAACTACCATTAACCATCAATAAGCTATATTAGGGTGTAAAGATGGTGGAGAGTTTCACAAGCAATCAGATTGCCTTATCATTCGTCAATTCCTTTGATATGTGGATTAACCTTTCAATACACTTAAGTTTCCATAATGTTTTAGTTGCTATCAAGATTCACCCGAACAATAGTCCATAAATGTGTATAATAGGCTCAATAATTGGCTAAACACTAAAATATAAAGGGTTAAAACATACAAACTTTGAATTTAAATACATTACATGTATATACACGCACACGTGTATATATGTGGTATATTCATTTACATGCACATATAATTACCCACATGTATACTCGTACACATACACACGAGTATATGTGTTTGTGCGTATAGAGTCACGTGAAAGACAAGAAGTCGACTTTTTGGAACTCAAACATAACATATGCATACCCGAACATACCTTTATTATTAGTATATACACACGTTTATGTATGGAAATACACACCTACATACTCATATTCATACTTGTGTACATATACGAGTATGTGTAGGTGTAGGGTCGACTTTGTTAGACAAGAGTCGAATTTTGAACTAACATAAACATGTTGAAATTTCGGTTTAATGGAAACATATGTTAAAATAGTCGCTAATGTGTCTTAATCATGCCTTTAACATAATGACACAAGAAAACATGCTAAAACCACTATGTTTCACATAACCTCACAACACGTGTCAACATATGGTAAAATATAATAACCTATGATAACTTGTGGAACCGGTTTTGACAAAAATTGATTATTTTTCATTAAAACAAAAATCACCAAGATTCTACAAAACTGTACACTTTTGGAAAGTACAAACAATGATACGTAGTAGTTGTCACATGCATGGACAATGACCCCACGTACACATGGTACAAGGGTCCAAAAATCGGGTGAACAACTTGTATGGTAGATAACAAAGTACAAACAACTTAAGATGTCCTTAATAGTATAGGGCACTCTTTGTCGGGACTATAGTTATTCAAGCTTCTGCTTTGCTAGACCATTCACTTGGACATCAGGTAAGTTTCACGGCTCCGTTTTACTATTTTTACATTTTGGGGGGAATAAACATGCTACATTACTAGTTACATTAGAATTAGGGTGGATTCTATCATGACTACCATGTGAAACTGAGACAAACGAATCATGATCTCAACAGTCCTCGTATATACATTTCACTATAACCATTAGCTAACATTAGCCATGAAACACTTATAGATCTATTGAGTTGACTCCCGCACTCTTAGTTAGTCGCTCTAACACGTCACATACGAAAGAGTGCTAGTTTTCCATAGTTCATATGTTATCTTTAATTTACAATGCGGGAGACATAATAGACAAGAGGTTTGGTTATGGGACTCATGGTTGGCACAATATTCATTGGCTTAGCTTGCTTTGATTGGTCATACATGAATTTCACTAGCTTTACATTTCGTACATTTAAACCTCTAATTACTCACCAACTTTATGTTGACAAATCTTTTAACCATGTTTTTCAGGTAATTGATTACATGAAGCCTTAGGACCTTAGGGACTGTTTTGAGAAGGCACAATGTGGTACCTTTGTCATGGGTCTAGTCTTGAAAACAATTTAATAATTATATTTTGGTATCATGATTTCCGTCTTTCAGACAATTTATATTTCAGTTTGTTAAACAATTTGAAGTAGTTAGTATCAATTGTGTTCTATATTATTTGTTGCTCAAACCTTGTGCTTAAAAACCTTTTGAAGTCGCATTCCCGTTTTTCCGCCTTGACAGGCTGTGACAAAGGTTTTCAATTCTGATGTGTTTTTGATGATCCAATAGATTATATGATGTAAACACATTTATGCTACCAAAAACAATAACAAAACACTTATTGTAATCCAAAATTGCAATAAAAGTGGGTTTTCAATAAAAAAAAATTGCGCAATTTTCTTAAAAACTCAAATATGAATGTTACTAAAACACTAACAACTCGTGCGTAATCAAGCCATAGCTCTCATACCACTTGTAGGACCGATTTCTCGATGAAAAAAAATTGATTACGCGTGTGTAACCTGAGACAAAGGCGGAATTATAAACCGAGTCGTTGCTAGCACGTAAAACTCAAGGAAATGATAAACAATGTTCACACAAAAATTCGGTAGCAATTCGACGTGGTTTCACTAAGTCTGCAGAAGTTACATTTGTAGAGCATAAGTCCCATATTTATAGGGAGTGGCTCATACACCTGGATTGTTCTAGGCTTATTAGCTCCTACGTCTGATGCTACTAGGTGTATGAGACTATCATATGCTGTGAATGCTCTAAATAATAAAATATTCATTAAATACATCTGAACAGGGGCGGATGCACCCTTTTAGAAGGGTGGGCATGTGCCCACCGTAGGTCCAACCAAGTCGTCTTAACAAGTAGATCCGTTTTTCATATTATCTGTATACTTTGGCCCATAAGATTATTGGTCTTAGAGGGTTTGCAGCAAAAGTTTAAGGGAGTTCATCATAATTTTTTTAAACAAGTTGCAGGAAGAGTGATGTGAGGAAGATGATGGGTATATGGTAAATACAAATATGTGAGTGGGTATTTTTGTATTTAGCCTTGTCCATGTAAAGTAAATTGTAGGAAAAAGATAATGGTACTATTTTAAATCAATGTACTGACATTTCTTGTAATTTAAATAATAGTTATAACTTTTTACTTATTATTTCCTTTTAATTTGTGAACTCAATTAATTAACTCTCATTTAATATTTTTTATCCGTGTATTTTAGTTGTTTTTTTAAATTTTATATTTTTAATATATCACATTGTGTTTTAAATTGTTATGTTTTGTGTTTTTTTTAGTAAAAACAACCTAAAATATCATGCCTAAATTCAAAACATGATATCTATGTGTCAATTCTTATTCCCTCTCACACTTCTCACAAAATATGACATTTGTACCCGAACCTTTACCTATATATATGGTATAAATTGGTTTTACTCGACCCATTTTCACCCGACTTGTTTTAACCCGATTTTATTGACTAGACCAATTTGTGCCCCCCGTATGAGAAAATTCTGAATCCGCCACTGCATCTGAATGCTACCGAAACTCTAGGATAACTACCAGAACATGATTCAAGACATAGGACCATGCCAGGGTCATACACGCAAGTGCATTCACAGAGGGCGCCAAACATTAGACTGCCAATATATTAAGCTTGTGGCGAATCGCCGAATAACCAATTTATTTCTTGTTTTTTCTTTTTTCATTTTTCTTTTATTTATATTTATCTTTCACATAAATTATAATAAGCTTGTGAACTGTGAGTTGGTTAAAAACTTCACTAGGTATATGAACTGTGAATTTCATATAGTGTTTGATTCCGTGGTTTGGTATTTGATTTGGTCAACATTATTGGTGACCGGCCCAAAGTTCTTGCGTCCAATAATTTCTGTCTGATAAAGAGTATGCAGAAGATCAGTCACGGACTTATTAGTAGTTAGGTGTAGTCTCCATGTAGACGTAAACTCTGAAATAAAGTTCCATTGTCTTTAAAAAAGAAAACAATAGAAGGAAAACAACAAAAACAGAGAAAGAACGTACCTATAAAACAGTCAAAATACCTGACACAAAACAGAAACGTACATATGATCGAATGGTTCAGCTTCGCTCCATAGTACATAACTTATTTCGATAAGATTGCATCTTAATTAATAATATATTAGATAAAAACCAGGAATTCTATTCTAATTAATCTCCATTAGATGTGATACCACCGCTAAAAAAACTGTCCTAGTACCGGTAAATGTCATTGTGGTACTAAGCAAAAATTATAACTAGACGTATATAAAAATAAGAATGTCAAAACTCGATGCAGCAAACGAAAGAGAAAACACGAGAAAGGAAGTCGTAAGGTGCCCATAATGATACAATACTTATTTTACATCGATCGAAAATAATAAAAACATATATTGATACCGATAATACTGTTAATGAGTAATTCCTCGATTGTTTCATTCCACATAGTGTATATTTATAATACAATGATGAGAGACTAATTCTCCATTGACCATTGACTACATTTAGAAGGTTGACTAGAGACTAATTCTCTATTGACCATTGACTACATTTACAAGGTTGACTAACATCTCTATTGACTACATTTACAAGGTTGACTAACATAAATATATATGTCTATTACTCCCCCGCAGTCGAAGCGAAGGGAGGACCGATGCTTAGAGTGGATCAAAAGTCAACGAAGAGGACTCGTGGCAAGCCTTTGGTGAAGATGTCAGCAACTTGATGGCGAGATGAAACATGTACCACTCGAACGTTGCCTTTTTTAACCTGTTCCCGAACAAAATGAATGTCAAGCTCGATATGTTTAGTGCGTTGGTGTTGAACCGGGTTACCCAACATATAGATAGCACTAACATTATCACAATAAACTATTGTTGCACGGGTGAGTGGGCGATGTAGCTCTAAAAGAAGGTTACGTAGCCAGCAGATTTCAGCGACAACATTAGCAACTCCACGGTATTCAGCTTCTGCACTGGAGCGGCTAATGGTAGACTGTCGTTTAGATGACCAGGAAATGAGATTGTCACCGAGATAGACACAGTAACCTGAAGTAGAGCGTCTCGTGTCTGGGCATCCCGCCCAATCTGCATCAGTATAAGCTCGTAAAGAACCGGTGTCAGAGGGATCCAGGTGAAGTCCAAGACCAGGGGTTCCCTGGATGTACCGGATGATTCGTTTCAAAGCATTCCAGTGAGCAACCCGAGGAGCGTGCATGTGCATGCAAATTTGTTGCACTGCATAGGAGATGTCGGGGCGTGTAAATGTGAGATACTGTAGGGCACCTGCAAGTGAACGAAAAGTTGACGCATCATCATGAAGGGGACCTGTGTCTGCACTAAGCTTGGGTTGCGTGTCGACTGGCGTGGCCACTGGCTTACATGAATCCATAGCCGCACGATGGATGATGTCTTTAACGTAGGCCGATTGCGATAGAAAAAGATTATTGCCTGTACGAGTAACCTGTATACCCAGAAAATAGGACAAAGGCCCCAAGTCTTTCATTGAGAATTCACCATGCAAGAGTGGACATTAGCCGACATCGAAGAGCTTCATTCGAAGTGGTAAGAATGATGTCATCTACGTATATCAGGAGATATGCAATATCACAGCCCTGGTTATATATAAACAATGAGTTATCACATTTACTTTGGAAAAAACCCTGCAAAAGAACAATGTCAGTGAACCGTTGATACCACGCCCGAGGTGCCTCTTTCAGACCATATAGTGATTTCTTCCGGCGACAAACATGATCTGGATAGTCATGATCACGAAACCCCATGGGTTGATGCATGTAGACTGTCTCACGGAGAGTGCCGTGTAAGAAAGCATTATTGACGTCTAGTTGGTTGATTTGCCAAGATTGAGCCAGAGCAAGGGACAAGATAAGTCGAATAGTGGTTGGTTTAACAACCGGGCTAAATGTTTCCCCACAATCTATACCTGCCTGCTGACCACGGCCATCACAAACGAGCTGAGCCTTGTACCGTTCCAATGTGCCATCGGACCTGAACTTATGTTTAAATAGCCACATACTACGAATAATATTCATGTCGGGAGTGCGAGGTACAAGCTCCCAGGTCTTATTTTTAATAAGGGCACTAAATTCGTTGGTCATGGCACTATACCATTCCGGAGTGGACAAAGCAACCTTAGGATTTTTTTGGAATTGGTTGAAGGGTAGTGGTGTTGAGATTGAAAAGGTGCTTGGGTTTGACAATGCCACTCATGGAGCGGGTGCGCATAGTACGGGTGTTGGCTGCGGGTGGGGGTGGGTTTGGAGCTGGGACGGGTTCGGATGGTGTAGGTGTTGGGTCGTTGGATGGGCCGGGTGTAGGAGGATTGGTTGAGGTGTCTGGGGTATGAGAGTGTGGAGTTGTTGGGAATTGAATAGCAAATGGGAAAATGGTTTCCTCAAATTGAACATGTTGGGAGATAAGGATTTGATTGGTGGAGAGGTTTAGGCACCACGGAGATTTGGGGGATAACCAAGAAATACACAAGGGTGTGAGCGATGGGTTAATTTGTTGATGGTGGTGGAGGGTGTTATGGGATAACATAGGCAACCGAAAACACGTAGATGGTCGTATTCCGGTTGACAGTGGTATAAGCAGGAGGTGGGGGATTTAAAGTTGAGTGTTTTGGTGGGTAGGATGTTTAGTAGGTAAGTTACGTTGGCAAGTGCATGGTGCCAAAGGTTGGGAGGTAACGATGCTTGCGCAAGGAGGGTGCGAAGCATGTTATTGATGGTGCGGATTTTGCGTTCCGCTTTTCCATTTTGTGAGGAGGTGAGCGGACAAGAAAACCGAAAATGCATGCCGTTTGAGTTGCAAAAATTGTAAAAATTATTGTTTGCATATTTGGTTCCATTGTCGCATTGGAATTGTTTGATTTTTCTTTCAAATTAGGTGTTGATGTGGGTGTAAAAGGATTTAAAAGTTGCGAAAACCTGTGATTTATGGGAGGGGGGAAATGTCCATAAAAAATCTGTGTAATCATCAAGAAACAACACATAATACCGCTGACCTCCCGTGCTAAGAACCGGCGAAGTCCAGAGATCACTATGAATAATATCAAAAGGCATGGAATTAGAATTCATATAATCATAAAAGGGAGTTTAGTACTCTTCCCAAAAACACATGGTTCACACAAAGTGTTATTTATTTTGGAATAATTAATGAAAGACGACAATTTTAAAGATTGTAAAAGACTATTTCCCGGGTGTCCTAGACGTTGATGCCAACGATCTTGTGTGATGGCGGTGAAGGCGGATGGTTGGTTGGAAGTCGTGTAGAGAGGAGCGGTGAGCGGATAAAGATCACCGGTGCTGTTGCATCTAAGGATGGGCACCCGAGTTTTGAGATCCTTCACAACAAAACCAAAGGGGTCAAATTCAATAGAAACAAGGTTATCAGTGGTTAGTCGTCAAACAGAAATTAAGTTTTTAATGATGTGTGGGGCAAAAAGGACATTGTTTAATTTTAAGGGTGGAAAGGGTGGTGGAAGGACTTGGTTGCCTTGTGCCACAACAGGAATAGATTGACCATTACCAACAATTATAAATTTATTAGTGCACGTATTAAAGTTAGACGGGGAGTATATACCTTGCTGGTTGGCCGAGTGAGAGGAGGCGCCGGTATCCATAATGCCATGATCTGGTGGGTTGAGAGACATCGTGTAGAGAGCTTGTTCGATGTCTGTAGGCGTGTACGAGTAGTGTGCCTGATCCGGATGTGCACCCAAAATTCCTTGTCTTTGTTGTTGATTAGGCCTAGATGGATACGGACACGGCGAGCGACCCGAAGATGGCTGAGAAGAATTATTCATGATTTGTGACCATCGATTTGCAGTCCACGAATTCGGGAATACAATATAAGGGTGGTTTTGGGGATGCAGAAGTTTGGCGGTTTCTGTTGTTGTTGTAGCTACGCCCACGACCCCGTCCACGACCCCTGGATCTGGATCTAGAACCTGCAGAAGAATCGGATGAGTGCTGAGATGCCGCAACATCGGCCAGTGCCGTGGCAGAGTGCTGGGCAGCAGCGGCAGATTGCCGCTTCTTTTTGGTTTCTTCATTCGTCAGGCGGGATCGTATTTCAAAGAAATCAGGGAGTGGGTCACGATTTTGCAACACAGTAGAGATCCCGTCAAACTGTTCAGTCAAGCCGGTTAAAACTTGAAGAACAAGCATGCGGTTATCCACACGCGAACCATGTCCGTGTAATTGGTCAGCGAGCAATTTCGCGTGTTGTAAATATGCGGACATGGAGGGAAAGTTGGCAAGATTCAAGTTGGCGAATTCTTGGCCAAGAAAGATTGCCCGGGTATTACTATTGTCATTAAACTCGTGTTGTAGAGCACTCCAGGCTTGATAAGACGATTGACCGGGAACACAAATGATGTGAAGAAGATCACTTGAGATGGTCCCGTATATCCACTGGAGCACAAGAGCATCTAGCCGAGACCATAAGGCGGCCTTTGGGTCGGCTTTAGTTTCTGCAGAGGAGGAGGATGAAGCAGAATCCGAGGTATGAGGAGAAAGATGATCGATAACCTCATAGGCTCGACAGTGTATCTGAAAAAGCTCTAACCAAGTGGTGTAGTGGGGTGAGTCTTTTTCGAGGGTAATAGGAATGAAGTTGCGGATATTGGAGATTGCCATTGCCGGGTGGAGTTTGGACTCCATGAAAACCGGAATTTAGAAAGAAGAGGAAAACAGAAAATAGAGGGGCGCGGGAAGAAGACCAGTGGCAGTGGGTCACCGGACAAGGAAAAGGTAGGAACGTGAGGTGGATGATACCATGTTAATGAGTAATTCCTCGATTGTTTCATTCCACATAGTGTATATTATTAATACAATGATGAGAGACTAATTCTCCATTGACCATTGACTACATTTACAAGGTTGACTAGAGACTAATTCTCTATTGACCATTGACTACATTTACAAGGTTGACTAACATCTCTATTGACTACATTTACACGGTTGACTAACATAAATATATACGTCTATTAAATACAAATACGGGATATGATATTTTTCGGTTGGAGTGTGTTTACTTTAGATTGTGATTTTTGGGGAAAAAACACTAGAAGTCCAAGTACTTAGGTCACAAGGGGTGGTAACATTTCTATCACATTCATCACATTATCACACCTAATCAGATTCTGCCACCCCATTTTATCACATTATATCGCATTCCATCACTAAACCCATGCGGCGGTGTTCACATTCTATCACGTAATTTCATCACTAAACTTTTTTTTTAAATATATAAAAACATTATATTAAATAAAAAAATTACATTAAAAAAAAAATTACATTAAATAAAAAAAATTAAGTGAGCGGTGCGTAAGGGTCCTGGAACTCGATATCTAAACCACTCACGTGTTCCGTTAGAACAAATTGAAGTTGATAGTGGGCTTGTTCATTCCGCAACTCGAAAAGAACATCATGGGAAACGCTTGCTGGTATATCCGTATCCACAACGTAATCCGGAGATATTGCGCACCCCTCTTCCTTTATGATGATGTTGTGCAATATGACACATGCGTACACAACACTCCTTATTTTCGCTTGATCAACCAAACACACTGGGCGATCTATTATGCGCCATTTACCTTTCAATACACCAAAGGTATGTTCAACTTCTTTTCTCGCAGATTCGTGTAGCTTCTTAAAAAACATTTCTTTTTCGATTGTCGGAAACGAGTAAGCTTTCACAAAGTAATCGTTCATCAAAACGTCACTTGCCCCCCACCGATCACGCTGCACCATTCTTTTCTTTGGACGTTCCGTATTTTGACGTTGCGCCGCCTCGCAAACCACTGCAAAAAATTCCATCGAAGAATCCGACGAGTCGAAAGAACTAGACGAGTCGAGTGGACACGGGGGGCCTTCCATTTGATATAGATATATATATATATATATTTTGCTTCTTTGATTGTTGGATGTATGTTTTGATTGTTGGTGATATTGATTTTAGTTGAAAATGAAATATATATATATATATATATGTATATATATATATATATATATATATATATATAGAGAGAGAGAGAGAGAGAGATTTTGGTTGAAAATTACAATTATTTTTTTAACCCAAAACGGTTAAAGAACCGTTGGCCAACGGTCACATTTTGGCTAAAGCCAACGTGATATACATCACGGAAAAAAAGATCGCGTCCGTGATACCATAAGGGGGGGGGGCGGTGTTTCGTGGGCTCACGTCATCACGGACCACCCCGGCTGGCCACTTTAACAACATGCTACGCGTGTAGGAATTCAGTCGTTATCGATTCATTTTACCCAACTTTCTACGGTAAATAAGGAATTCAGAATGACATTACATTTAAAAAAAAAAAAGAAGCAACAAAAAAATGTGTATAAGAAAAAAAAATTAGAAGTTCAAAGTTTAAATAATACTTACAATAAAGCCTAAAGTGAAAAATCTAATTAGTTGAGTGTCTAAAGAGTAATTATAATAGTGTATGGAAAAATAATAATAATAAAAAAAAAAACTAAGCATGTTGAGACGCTAAACTTATTATTATCAAAGTCGAGGGGCTAAAGATGTATATTGTTAACAAGATAGCCTTTTAAGATATACTAGTAGAAATGCCCACACGTTGCCGGGTACGTATCTTTTAACAAGATTACTTAAAACAATGTTTTACTCAATTTTTGTTTGTTTATCAATTATTTCGTTTTTTTGTTAGGTTCTAAATTACTAAAAAGAATTAGTAATTACATGAGTGCTAAGGTATTTCTAACACATACCATGATGTGTTTTGGGTTATTTGTTGTATGTAAGAGGTGATATTTTTTTTTATCACCATCTTGGGGGAGTTCATGGACTCCCCTGACCTATAGCCATAAATGTAAAGTTTAGTCACAAACGGCCCAGGCTTCCTTATAAACGAGTCTTTGTTAAGTTTCTTTTTCCCAACTTATTAACTGAGCTCGAATTTAGTTGTATTAATAATATCTCTATGTTTTGCTATGTGTTATCGCTTATTTTCGTTACCATGAGTTCCAAGCCATTAATTCGCTCTTCTATATTGCACTATAGACCATAAAGGTGTGTTTTTAAGCTATTCTTGGTCATATATGTTGTTTGTAGGATGGCGCTACCCCAGACTTCACTGAACTACCCTGATTTTCACCAACCCTGCATTGGAAGATCACTTCGATTCACTACTATGAAACAAAAATTCAGAGGCAGCACTACCTTGAACAACCATACCATAGTAAAACAAAAACCCACACCCAATCCATCCCTTGCTTACAACCTGTGAACCTTACCAGTAACTCACTACCCTGCCGCCCGGGGCGGTGTTGCTGCGAGGGTACCGTGAAGTTTATGGGTGGATCCTTCCACTATGTGTGTGTGTGTGTATATATATAGGGTGTGGATAATATGAAAACTCTATCTATTGGAAAAACCTTGCAAACCCTATGGTGACCATTGATCAAGTTTGATAAATGGTCCTTAATTAATTTGTATTTATTTAATAATCAAAAGCAAGTGGGCCACTTCAATAAAATATTGGATTAAGGGCATTAAGGTAATCTTGTGTTTTCTGAATCCTAGGTTTAAAAAGGTTGTCAAGTCACCTCTCTCCTACTTTATGACACTTTTTCCAGCACGAATATTAACGTACGTTAGTGTTGTGATACAAAATTCTGACCTCGTATGAGACATCGCTAACATGTATTAACAGGCATATACTAAAAGAACATAATAAAAGAACACATAAAATGTGTATTTATTTAAGAATTGATAAAAATAATCATTACAACCAACACTAAAACATACCAAAAAACAGTTCATACAAACATAATTATTTGTGAATTTTCAAAAAAAAACTATCATAACATAAAAAAGATCTAGCTATGCTTCATTCTTGATACCAATCTTCATCTTTAACACATGTTAGTTGGTCTTTCCAAAACACATAAGGAGACATCACCGACACGTGTAGTGTATTCTAAAAACATATGTTTTACTGAAATAACGTATGTCATGTGAACGCTAACACATGTTAGTTGGGCACATACTAACGTATGTCATATGAACCCTAACACCTGTTAGTTAGGCATATACTAGCATGTGTTAGCATCACTAACATGTGTATAAACAACACCAAAAATCTGCAGTTAGTTAGGCACATACTAACGTATGTCATGTGAACGCTAACACATGCTAGTTGGGCACATACGAACGTATGTCATATGAACCCTAACACCTATTAGTTAGGCATATACTAGCATGTGTTAGCATCACTAACGTGTGTGAGCATACAAGACTCGAACCGCAAAAAAAAATAAAAAAATAGACATATACCCTATACGAGTTCATAACAATTTCACTTGCCAAAAAATTATTAAATAGAATACAAAAATTATTTAAACACCCTATTCACCAAAAGATTAATAATCTATAATCTTTATAAAAAAACATCACTTACCATAGCCACATCACCAACGCCGCCTTCTTCCAATAGCCTACTCATGTAAACCATCACTAAATAGATACACATGTTAGTTTGGGATCCTCAAACACATAATGGGGCATCACTAACATGTGTTAGCATGTACTAACATAAAAAGACTACAAATTTATTCATCAATCACATGTGATCCATCAACCTCATGTCCCCAATCCAATAATAATCTAACATAAACAAAATAATAATAATAAAAAAAATAAAAAAGGTTAACATAAGTTTTTTTTATCATTCAAGCATTTGATCGAACACTTGGTATGCGACCAAAAACTATCCCCAAAACTGTTATTTGTTGTAAAACAACTACACCTATTAGCAATAGAGAATAGAAAGGAGAATGGGGAAATACTTTCTTATTGATGTCCATATGAAAGTACAAAGCCTCTATTTATAGGCTCAAATATTAATACAAGATGTAATGACAATTAGGAGTTAAGGATGTGGAGAGTCACTCTAATAATGAATATTTATAACACTCCCCCTTGACTATCCACAAAATGAAATACGCTTGGTGATGCTGCCTCATTAAAAACCTTGCTAGGAAAACCCAGTGGGATAAAACCATAGCTAAGGGAAAAAGAGTGCAGCGCGTATTATTCTCCCTCTGATGACTTAAGCTCTTTGAGTCGACGCATCCCGATCCCATGAACCAATTTCTTGAATGTTGAAGTCGGAAGTGATTTGGTAAACAGGTCTGCCAAATTGTCGCTAGAACGAATTTGTTGGACTACAATATCATCATTCATTTGTAAATCATGTGTAAAGAAAAACTTTGGTAAAATATGTTTGGTTCTGTCTCATTTGATGTATCCTTCCTTAAGTTGTGCAATGCATGCTGCGTTATCTTCGTGTATTATTGTTGGCTCTTTATTCCCGGAAGAAATACCACAAGATCCACTAATATGTTGTGTTACTGTCTTTAACCAAACACATTCTCAACTAGCTTCATGGATTGCTAATATATCTGCATGGTTAGATGAAGTGGCTGTGATAGTTTGCTTCACGGAACGCCATGAAATTGCAGTGCCTCCATGTGTGAATAAATATCCCGTTTGAGATCGACCAGTGTGAGGATCAGACATATAACCTGCATCTGCAAATCCAACCAAACTTGTTTTCGATTGATTAGTAAAATACAAGCCCATATCTTTAGTACCTTGAAGATACCGAAATATTTGTTTTACCCCATTCCAATGCCTCCTTGTTGGGCATTAGCTATACCTTGCTAGCAAATTTAATGAAAATGATATATCTGGTCGTGTATGGCTAGCAAGGAACATTAATGCACCAATTGCACTAAGATATGGTACTTCTGGACCAAGAATTTCTTTTTCGTCTGCAGGTGGCCTAAAGGGGTCCTTTTCAACATCATGCGATCTTACCACCAATGGAGTGCTAAGATAATGTGATTTATCCATGTAAAACCTTTTGAGCAGTTTATCTATGTAGGTTTCTTGGTGCACAAGTATCCCATTTTCAAGATGTTCAATTTGTAACCCGAGACAAAATTTTGTCTTTCCAAGATCTTTCATTTCAAATTCTTTTTTCAAGTATTCAATCGCTTTGTGGAGCTCCTTAGGAGTTCCAATTATATTTAAATCATCAACGTATACAACAATTATAACAAACTCAGATTCTGATCTTTTTATAAAAATGCATGGACAAACAGAATCATTTTTATAACCTTCTTTCAGCAAATACTCACTAAGGCGATCGTACCACATACGCCCAAATTGTTTTAGCCAATACAATGATTTGTTTAATTTAATTGAAAGGTGTTCTCGAGAACTTGATTTACATGATTCTGGTACTTTAAATCCTGCAGGTAGTTTCATGTAAATTTCAGTATCAAGTGAGCCATAAAGGTAGGCTGTCACAACATCCATTAGACGCATATCAATCCCTTCTTGTATTACCAGACTAATAAGATAACGAAAAGTCGTTGCATCCACCACTGGAGAATAAGTCTCCTCATAATCAATTCTAGGTCTTTGCGAAAAACCTTGTGCTACCAATCGTGCCTTGTAACATGTAATCTCATTTTTTTCATTACGTTTTTGCACAAAGACCCATTTATATCCAACAGGCTTTACACCTTTAGGTGTCTAAACCACAGGTCCAAAGACTTAACGTTTCGTGAGGGAATTTAATTCCGCTTCAATTGCGTCTTTCCATTTTGGCCAATCATGTCTCTGTTTGCATTCATCAACAGATATTGGTTCATGATCCTCATTGCTTTCCATGATTTCTAGCGCTACATTATAAGAAAAAGCATTATCGACGTCGACTTGGTCTCGGTTCCATACCTTCCTAGACATGATGTAGTTTATTGAGATCTCTTCATTTTCAGGTACCTTATGTTCATCTTGAACCATCATGTCTATCATTTCTTTATGAGATTCTTTTTCTGGCATTGAAGCTTCCTCGATTTGACAATGTTCATTATTTGCTCCCTTTTTCTTTCGAGGATTTTTTTCTTTGGAACCGACTGGTCTACCACGCTTTAAGCGTGCATTAGACTCGTTACCAATATGTGGTTGTCCTTCCAGGACACTGATTTTTATTGGAGCATTAGCAGCTGGTATATGTGACTTAGTCACCCTATTTGGGTCAGTAAATGCATCTGGTAATTGATTCGCTAATCTTTGTAAATGAATTATTCTTTGAACTTCAAGTTCACATTATTTAGTTCGAGGATCCATATGAGATAACGATAATTCATTCCAACATATATCACCATTTAGCTGCTTTTCATCTCCCCCTAATGTTGGGAATGTTGATTCATCAAAATGACAATCAACAAAACGAGTCGTAAACAAATCCCCTGTTTTTGGCTCTAAATACTTTATAATAGATGGCGATTCATACACAACATATATTCCTAACCTCCTTTGAGGCCCCATCTTTGTACGTTGTGGTGGATTGATTGGAACATATACGGCACAACCAAAAACCCTTAGATGGGAAATATCTGGTTCCTGACCAAAAACCAACTTTAATGGGGAGGAAGTATGATAACTCGTTGGCCTGATTCGAATTAGTGTTGCTGCATGTAAAATTGCATGCCCCCAATCCATAACTGGCAATTTTGATTTCATAATCATTGGTCTTGCCACCATTTGAAGTCTCTTGATAAGAGATTCAGCAAGCCCATTTTGTGTATGTAAATGAGGTACATGATGCTCTACACTTATTCCAATAGACATGCAATAATCATTAAATGATTGGGATGTAAATTCATCAGCATTGTCTAACCGAATTTTCTTGATGGGGTAATCAGGAAAATGTGCTCTTAACTGTATTAATTGAGCAAGTAGTCATGCAAATGCCATATTACGACTTGATAATAAGCACACGCGGGACTATCTAGTTGACGCATCAATTAGGACCATAAAGTATCTAAATGGTCCACTAGAAGGATGTATAGGCCCACATATATCCCCATGTATTCTTTCCAAAAAACTAAGGGATTCATTCCCCACCTTAGTTAGTGATGAACGAGTAATGAATTTTCCTTGTGAACATGCAACACATGCAATGTCCTTAGACTGAAGAATCTTTTGGGGTTTCAAAGAATGCCCACATGAATTTTCTATAATTTTTCGCATCATTGTTGATCCGGGATGACCTAACCAGTCATGCCAAATGATAAAGTTTTCCTGGTCCATAAACTTCTGGTTTATGGCCATATTTGATTCAATTTCAATGATCTTCGTGCAATATAAACCTGAGGCAAGTGCGGGTAATTTTTCTAGTACATGTTTTTTACCCGAAATCATATTTGCTATTTGAAGGTACTCGTCATTTCCTTCACATGTTGTCTCAAGATGGTATCCATTTAGATGAATGTCTTTAAAGCTTATTAGATTTCTTCGAGACAACGGGCCGAATAACGCATTAGTAAATTTAAATTGTGTTCCACCTGGTAACACTATATGTGCTTCTCCAAAACCTTCAATTAATTTTGAACTACCAGATATGGTACCGACGTTTGCCTCTTTTATAATTAAACTAGAGAAATAATTTCTTTTCTTTAAAATTGTATGAGTAGTTGCACTGTCAAATAGGCCTATATCTTCACTATTAATATGATGTTTAAAACACTCCATAAGCTTCAAAACAAACAAAACAAAAAATTTTCATAAATAAAACGTCTTAGATATTTTTTTATTAAACGAAACATAACCACAAACACAAAACAAAGCAAACAAAACATTGGGAAAATAACTTCAAATTCAAGCATTCACATGTAAGAAAAATTGCCAGCATACAACTAGGGTGCATCAGCCATGATATCACCGGAATCCGAATTAGTTGGATCAATAAGAAAATCATCAACCTCAAAACGAGTTGTATCTTCAAGAAAACCACTAGGGACATCAGTGTTTCCATCTCCATATGTAAAGTTTGTCTCTATCATTTTTCCTTTATTTTTGATGGATTGTTGGTAGAGTGCTACCAAGTGTTTGGGTGTACGACAAGCACGCGCCCAATGGTCATTACTTCCACATCGATGACATGCATTTGATGTGGTTACATTCTTATTTCTACCACTTTCATCCCTAGGTTTCTTTGCATTTTCTTGCCCCTTTTGGTGGACTTTTGTGTTTTTAGATTGAACACCATGATAATTTCCACGATTATATCCACATCCATGACCACGATGGTGACCACGACCACGATGGTAACTACGACCACGACTTCCACTTTGGTCGTTATATGCTGCCACATTCGCTTCAGGGAATGGGGCTGTGCCAACTGGACGAGTCTCATGATTTTTCATTAGAAGCTCATTATTTTGCTTAGCCATAAGCAAACATGATATTAAGTCACTGTATTTGGTAAAACCCCTTTCACGATATTGTTGTTGCAAGACTATGTTTGAGGCGTGAAAGGTGGAGAATGTTTTTTCCAACATCTCCTTATCAGTTATATTTTCACCACATAAAATCAATTGTGATGTGATTCTAAACATGACCGAGTTATACTCGCTTATAGACTTAAAGTCTTGCAACCTTAAATTAATCCAGTCATAACGAGCTTTTGGTAATATCACCGTTTTCTGGTGATCATACCTTTCTCTCAAATTGGTCCATAGGACGAGTGGGTCTTTGATAGTGAGGTATTCACTTTTCAATGCCTCATGAATATGGTGGCGTAAGAAGATCATCGCCTTTGCCTTATCTTGGGTATTTGTTTTATTCCCTTCTTTAATTGTATCACCAAGATTATTGGCATTCAAATGGATTTCAGCATCCAATACCCATGACAAATAATTCTTTCCAATGATATCTAGAGCCATAAACTCATGCTTTGCAAGATTCGACATGGTTAACTATATCAAAATGATTGTGAATTAATATATATTACTCAAATTATAAACCAGTTCATATCAAATTTCAAACAAAAACGGCATCTAAAATAAATAGTTAAATACCAAGAACACATGTGGATATAAAAATAGATTTTGAATTAAATTTTGAATATCCATGGGACATAGAAAAATAAATAAATTTTATGGTCTATTTTTATGATACAGCTATATGATAAAGCTATATAATTAAAGCTAGACAATATGATTTAACTATTTAACATGGCAAATAACATAATACGATTTGTTAAACACTAAATAATGAATACTTTGTATGGTAATATTGATGTGAATCTTCTTTTAACCCAAAACCGTATGAATTACAGCATGGATAATTGCAAGAGATTGAGACAAGAAAAAGATACTATACTAACTCACCTTATGATAATGCGATTTTACCTTCAAGAGCAAAGCGCTGATAACGTGTTGTAAAACAACTACACCTATTAGCAATAGAGAATAGAAAGGAGAATGGGGAAATACTTTCTTATTGATGTCCATATGAAAGTACAAAGCCTCTATTTATAGGCTCAAATATTAATACAAGATGTAATGACAATTAGGAGTTAAGGATGTGGAGAGTCACTCTAATAATGAATATTTATAACATTATTATTATTATTCTAACAAAGCCCAAAAACTAACAAAATCAAAACATAACAATAATAACAACATTAACGAACAACCGCACGAACCAAACTAGTCTAATATCAACATGAAACAATATAATCAATGAAATAACAGCCTGACAGAAACATTAACATAGAAATTTTCAAATGATATCAGTTCCTTATTCATTTATTATTATTATTATTATTATTATTATTATTATTATTATTATTATTATTATTATTATTATTATTATTATTATTATTGGCTTTTGACATCAATAATTTCTTTTTTCGTCAGTTTAGCAAATAACCGTAAAATTGTAAAATAAGAATAAGAAATTATATAATAATAATAATAATAATAATAATAATAATAATAATAATAATAATAATAATAATAATAATAATAATAATAATAATGAAAAGAGGAGAAAGGTGTACCAAAGTTGACTTTCTTTTAGTCGTGACTTGCTGCTGTGTTTTTAACTCCAAACTTAAACCATTTTAAGGATTTTAAAAACGACCCCTAATATAGCCAGTGGCGAAGGTTTGTTGGGGCGGGGAGGGGCGACCGACCCCCCCGAATTTTCGCTCAGAAGTGCCGATTATATAGTATCCGTATAGAAATTTTTAGGTATATATGTTTTCGACCCCCCGGTTTTTTTTGAAAAAAATAGGTATATACGGTTTCGACCCCCCGTTTTTTTTGAAAAAAAAAATAAGTATACGGTTTCGACCCCCGTTGGCCCATTTTAAGTGGTGGTGGTGGTGGTTGTGGTTATAGAGAGAGAGTTAGAGAGAGGGTAGAGAGCACAGATCTGTAATTTGAATTTGAAAAGAAAAAAAATAAAGAGAGAGAGAGGGGGGGGGGGGGGGAATAATATATATAGGGAGAGAGAGAAGGGGAGGAGTGTAAATGTCCAAATTACCCTTCATAATATAATATGGTAAAAAATTGGTTTGGATGAGGTGGCACAATGTGGACCAAGAGATGGGTTTCTTAGGGTTTTTCCTTTTGAGAGGGTTTCTTGTCTATACTTCCACTATATATATATATATATATATATATATATATATATATATATATATATATATATATATAGGGGAAGGTTCAATAGTGAACTCATAGTTAGTGAGAGAACTCGAGAACTCCTCAAGTATAGGGGTATTTTTGTCAAGTTGTATTAACTTCATCTTCCCCAACTTTATAAAATTATAGAACCCTAAATTTCTTCCCCAATTTTAACCCTTGATCTCTTACTCCAATCACATCTATCAACAAGCTCTTACCAGATTATAACATGTTTCACATCGATTCAAAACCTAATACGTGTTCATACATATACGAATTGAAGGTACATGCTCAAAAATTCTCTAAACTGAAGCACTCGTTCAATCGATTTAATTGATTACAATGATGACAGAAGGTTCTTTTTTTTAATCTCACGTATGATTTTGTTGTTGCTGTCGTTAATTAGGTCAAAATTCTTCATCTAATTCAAACAAATATGCAATAAACGCTAATTATTCATCACGTATTGAAGATAATCGAGGAAAACAACCTATTTTGATAGATGATATTGCAGAATCTGCATCAAACCTTGATTCTTCTTCGTGTACAAAATCCGATTCAGATGATACACATCTGTCTGGCATTGAACATAGAGGTACCTGATTCAATTTTTACGTATTGCACATGTGCACTACATTTGCTAAGTGTTTACTGGTTGTTCTATACAACATATAGGTTTGTGGTTTTTTTTACGCACTTCACATGTGTAATACAACCGTATTGTTAATACTTTATTCTTTAAAACATATATATTTGTTAACAAAATATGTATTACGCATGTGCACTTCACATGTGTAATAATAATAATGATACATACATTATTTTTAAATGAGTTTAAGCATTTTGGGCCAAAAAATTCAAAAAAGCGCCGAGCACTTTTTTTTAAAAAAAAATAAAATAAAATTTTGACTAACACATGTTAAGCCAAACAAACACGTGTTACCCATTTTTTACCCGAAAACGGTTTTTATTTAAAAAAAACGGCTCGGCTCTTTTCCGATTTTTTTTGGCCCAAAATGCTTAAAATCATGTATGTTACATACCCTAAAATTTTCATTAAAAAAAATGTCGGGAAGTTAGAGTTTGATAGAGTTTTCAAGGTTTTAACTATAACAAGGGTTTCCAATATGACCTTATACTATATATACATAACTAGCTGATTATCCCGGAGGGTCCCGGGGTTGAAAAATGTAATTTTACGTGATAACCTATTGCAAATGGCTCAAGTTAACTAACCACAAAATCTCTCAATCATTGCATGTTCATAGTATTCTAATCATTAATAACTCATATTCCCTAATCTAAAACCTAATCAGTAATCATCTAAAGAATCACTTATGTAAGCTGCAAGTATTAAAAAACTCATCACATCTCTCTAATTTCTCACATTCTAATGGCTCTTATAATTCCTAACCTAATCAACTAAACAAACACTTAAGTTGGAACTTGTAATCATTGCATCTCATTTTGGTTGAGGCCAAGAGATGGTTGAGGCCACCATTGAACGCCACGTTAGCAGCTATCAATTCTTTCTGGGAGCGTCCCGGGGTTGAAAAATATAACCATTCTAATAATACTAATACTAATAGTAATAATTATTACTCTTGTAATTAAATAAATAAAATAATAACCTTGCTATAAGGTGACACCATGTGTTGCAGTGTTGCGCGATTTTTTCTCCTAACTTCTCTTGATGAAGTTGAAGAAACAACGAGTATAAACAACGTATATAATGGAGTGATAAGTGTGGGGTGCAAGGACTCGTGTTCGCTGCAGGGTATAATCCTTTGCTCACAACGATGGTTAACCTATGGTTATGTGCACAAACGACAAGCAGAATAATATAGTAGACAAGGGTATAAGTGGTTCGGTCCCTTGAGACCTACGTCCACTGAAAAGGATGATCTTTATTGATAAAGGATACAAGTAATGATACAAGTGTATTGATTCTAATTGGTGAAATTAACCGTGCTAAGAAAGGAGGCCAAGCCCTCCTTTTATAAGAGGTGCGTGGGCCTGGGGTCATCGGGCCCACTTTAATTGTCAATGGGCTTGGGCCTGAGGCCCGAGCCGGTTGCTTATGAGCCCATTTAGTTGGATCTCAATCCTTAGTTAGGTAAAGTGATCCAAGTTGAGTAGGGCTGCTCTTGATTGGGCCACGTGGCGCTTCGTGGTTGGTCGGCTGGGCGGTGCCCTGCCATTGGTACACGTGGCGCACTGTGGCTGGTTCAGTCGAGGGGACTCCTTTTCCTCTGATGTCAGACGGTGTCAGGCGGCTGGCCAGTTGTCAGCTGACACCTGATGGGAGGTGGCAAGTTGGGCTCCAGGGGGGATGTGCCCAGGCGCTGTCAACTGGTGCTTCTGCGCGGAGTGAGCAGCGCTTTTGGCGCTGCTGTGTTACCTTCTTAGGTGTGTTGTTTTAGGCGGAGGATCTGGATAATGGGTAAGGTGCGCCTGAGAGCGCTAGGGAAAAGTACCCTACCCCTTCAAGTTCCCCAAGTCCAGGGTGTCTCCTGTTCTTGCTTAGAGATCTGGTGGGGCGCTGGACTAAAGTGTAATTTTTGTGATGTGTTTTTCCGTTGTGTTGTTTACAGCTGTTGTAGAATATGTGTACCGCAACATTTTTGTAAAGAAGAGTGCTCGTTGCAGCTCTGGAAAAAATATGTTAATGTGGGGAAAGAGTGCGCGTTGCCACTCTGGTGGCATGTGGAAAGATAAAAGTGTCCCTTTATCTTTGTACATGGCTCTTTCTTTTTATAAAAGACCGGCGCCAGGTTGAGACTTGGCGCGGGTGATAATTTTTTTTCACTTTCGGCCTGTAATGGCAAAAGTCTGGTGAAAGCGTTCTTTCAATTTTACGTCAACCCAGCACCAAGTGATGACGTGGCAATCTGGGTGTGAGATAGTAAAATTTGGCGGATAATGTCTTTTCAATTTTACGTCAACCCAGCGCCAAGTGATGACGTGGCAGTCTGGGTGTGAGATAGTAAAATTTGGCAGAGAACGTCCTTTCAATTTTACGTCAACCCAGCGCCAAGTGATGACGTGGCAATCTGGGTGTGAGGTAGTAAAATTTAGCGGGGAACGTCTTTTCAATTTTACGTCAACCCAGCGCCAAGTGATGACGTGGCAGTCTGGGTGTGAGATAGTAAAATTTGGCGGAGAACGTCTTTTCAATTTTACGTCAACCCAGCGCCAAGTGATGACGTGGCAGTCTGGGTGTGAGACAGTAAAATTTGGCGGAGAACGTCTTTTCAATTTTACGTCAACCCAGCGCCAAGTGATGACGTGGCAGTCTGGGGTATTTAATGTGCAATCCTCTTAATTAAAAATTAAAAGGTTTCCTTGAAATTAGGAAACGTGCTGGAGAAGCTGAGACGGTTGGTGAATGTGTCAGGGTGCAGAGGGGATGTCTGCACAGTTGTCAGTCACGTCAGCACGTGGGTGGGTGGATATTCTTCGTGTCTCAGGCGAGTAGCCGTACACGCGCGCGAGTGGGGGCAGTGTCAGGGTACCTGCTGACGTTTGGCAGGTGAAATGTTGTCCTGATGACAGACGCGTGGAGTCACGTACTGCCAGATGACTGTTGCCATCCAGCTGTATGCCACGTGTAGCGTCCAGATGTCTCCTCTTCTGGCAAGGTGAAGGGTCTTCTGCCAGCTGTTCCCATCACATTAAATGCGATGGGTATATATATACGAGGAGGCTCTTGGGTTTTCTTCTTATCCCACTCTTCACAAAAAATCCCTCAACTTCTCTTGAGAAACTTCATCTTCTCCGGTGAGCCTTCAAGTTTTCCGGCGAGTTTGTTTCTAAGAAATTTTTTCTTTTTTCTTAAAAAGCTTTTGTCAGTATGTCTGAAGGGTCTGATGTTGGGGGAAATCCTGGGAAAACTGTGGAAAAGTCCAAGAAGTTGATCCATAATACAACCTGTAAGTGGGGTGTCAAGAGTTTTTCCAAGTTTGTGGAGGCCATGGATTTTGATCCTTCATGGGAAGTGGAGCTGCCGAGTGCGAAGGGTACTGCTTTAGCCCCTCCCCCAGGGAAGATGAGCTTGTATGGGGCCCACCTTGCTCTTTGTGGGTTCCGTCTTCCTGCTACCAAGTTCCAGGTGGACACTTTGGTGAAGTATGGTGTTCATGTAACCCAAGTGAGTGGGTTTGGTATGCTTCGTCTCGTGCATTTCGAAGCCTGTTGTCGTGCTTTGGACATTGAGCCGTCTTTTGAACGGTTCAATGTCTTCTATTTGATGAACATGGAGCAATCGTGTGTAACATTCATGATTTCTCCAATAATTTAAAAATATCTTTAGGACCAAAAGTGACAACAATCCAAACCCACATAAACCGAGTTTTAACATAACGCTTTGGACAGAATTATAATAACTCAAGTTTTTATAAAAAATATTAACACAGTATTTATGGTGAATCTTAGTCATTGATTTATAATAATATTAATATACACAATTGAATTTAAATTTTGTAAATATCAATGGAGATAAAGCTTGTATCAATAATAACAAGTAAAAAAAAAAAAAAAAAACGTGATGTACTTTAAAAAAAAAATTAAGTAATGATAATAATAGCTTTCTTTCTTTTATTATTGTTATATTTTTAAATTGGTTAAAGATTAAGAGAAAGTTGATTTATTTTTTGGTAATTCAATTACACTAAATATAATTACTATCAATCTTGAATGAAAGTCAATGCCATCATAAATCACGAATCGTTTTAATAATAATATGCGGAATTAGTATGTTTACCAAAATTGATAATAAGCAATTTTTTTTACACAGTGGTCATATTAATCACCGTTCAAATATCACTACAAAGATTCCTTTTTGGATTTTTTTTTATATGCTTTCCAAAGCCCACTTATTTTTGTTATATATGTAGATTTCTTCAACAACCAAAAGAATAAAACCCGACCAATTCAAATCCTCTACCCTATTTAAAACCTATACGCTTTCACCCGTAGATTACGTATTTGATGGGCTATTAAGATCCACTGATTTCGGACCTTCAAACTAATCTGTCCCAAACCGTGTCTATCATTATAACTTGAGACCTCTCCTCCCGATCTCAGAAACCTTCGGCGAGTCCTATCCCTTACTTATTGTCCTCTCTATTTATAAAACTTGTTATGCCGCCTTCGCTCGTTGTTTGTCGACAACTGCCGCACAACTCGCTATCACAAGCATTACCCTCTCTTGTGTTCGTTTTGATAGCCACAATCATCGCCTTCTGCTCACAAGCAATTGCTGTTAGCACTACGAATTTGAACACCCCTGCCTCGTTAGCCGCCGCTACTTACATGATCGAAGTTTTTCTCCTGATGATTCATGGTCGAATTTTACTCGAGTTGAGAAGGTATAATCTTCTATTCAGCCATCTTATTGTTGTCCGTAACTAAATATCAGTAATTTGGGTCTAGGATTTCGGTGAACGGAAAAGATGGGTAATACATGAAGGGTTACGTACCCAATATGTGGGAATTTGTCACTAAACAAAGTAGCTTTAGCGACAAATCGATTTGATTAGATAAATGCAAATTTTTATTCTTATGTAAAATAAGCTTATATAGACTATTGCATAAGTTTGCTTTACAAAAGATTTTGGTGAACAAAATATGACTACAAAGTCAGTGTTTTGAAAACTAAGAGTGTTATAAACATGATTATAGTATGTTATCAATATATTATACAAATTACCAACGTTTTGATATTTAATGGATACATAACTTTAAGATCATATTTAAATATGTACTTATGTTAACTGCATAATTTTGTAATCAAAACAAGACATGACGTTGGTATAATTATAACATGATGATAAATTATAAGTTTGTATTATATTACAGTTCCTATTCAAAGGAATCATAATTTTTATTTCGTGAACTATTTAGGACAATTCTTAGGGTTCCCTCAATCATATCTACAGCAAACTGTGAATCTAAGCTATAACAAATCAAGGTGAGTTTTACATAGCCCCTTTTCTATTTATCACCATTTTTGGGGTGAAACATGTTTATAACATCATCATTGCAATTCAATCATCAATGTGTCTATGTGTTTTCTATGTTGCATTATGTCTTGAGCATGATTAGAGTAAGCACCATTCTAGCATAATCATTAACATTGATCAGCCGGCGGTATACATTGATAGATCTATTGGACTGACAATCCCACCCGGATACGTGCCTCCTACAAAGGTAGCGTGGGTGTTTGTTATCGTATAACATATTGGACCATGAGCGTATGGTATGTATCATTTTATAACAGTCATCAGGGTTGATTATGCACTCGATTTATTTCTAGTATGTTCTCACATATGGACTAGATTGACATGACACATGAATTGCACATCATTTTTATTCAATTATCAAAAACCTATGTAATTCTCACCAACTTTTGTTGACCCAAAACCTTTTCAACTTAACATGTTTCAGGTTCTATTTGCTTGAAGATATGAATTGATGCTTGAAGATATGTGTATAGTTTTATTCAATTTGATGTACAAATTCTAGAACAATTGTATGTAATTCATTTAAATCATATAGTGAAATTTATTATTCACCATGAGCTACTGAACAATCATCAATACGTGGCACCCCGATGTTTCCGCCATCGGTTGGGGTGTTACAGATTGGTATCAGAGCCTTGGTTATAGGAAATTAGGTTATTAGAAAAATAATCTAGTCTATAACCTTAGGACTTCAACCAGTACTTGCTTCAATTGCTTGCAGCTCTACCTTATCCTTATCTCTATCTCTATCCTCCTCCTAATTCTTACCCTAGCTTGGTCTTGTCTACTCTTTCTCACTTGCTGCAATCCTAATATACTCCTAGATTATTAAGGGCAAATTCCTTAGGCTTAGATTTGATATGTCTTGATAAGTCAACGTTTTCGTTTATACGTGGATAAACGAATACAATCTTTGTGTTTCATTCCCATTCATACCCCCTCATTCTCATTTAAATTCTAAGATTTGAATCTCAAAATTTTTGCAATTCAATCCTATTTTCTTCCTATTATAATCCTCTCGCTGGCCTAAATTTCATGAATCTTTTTGTGGATCTCACAATTATATTTCATTTTACAAACTTGTAATATTACCCGCTTGTTTAATTATTCTCAACATCTAACCCAAATCATATATTTCTCTTTACAACCTATTACATATTTTACTTCTTAAATCATATTACCTTCGGGCCAATTTTGATTTTAAACCTCTCCCTACATTTTTTTTTGGCACCCTCAACCATAAAATTTCATCATATTCAAGATTTTAAAACCCTTGTTCAAATTATGATCTCATAATCGTTTATAGGAGATACTCTAGCACCAACACTAAAGAGTACTAATTTTTTTTTTCCAAATATTCATCACCTGAGAATTTTACAAACTATAGCAAATAAATATTTTTGTCAAAAGCCTTTTATCCTACAAACTTATTTTCTAAATTTCAAATGTTTGTGCAACAATTTATTGGCTTAACAAATGATTTTTGATAAAAATGTTTTAATCTATTAAGAATCACTTCTTTTATGGATTACTCGAAGTCTATTAAACAAAATGTCCCAACAAAATCTTGATTTTCGAAATCCGACATCGTGTTTGAAATCATTGACTCACCGAAATATTCTAATCTAAATCCAGTTAGTTTGTACCATTTGCAAAAAAAAAAAAAAAAAGTGTGTTAATTAGCCATCCTTGCTTTTGCCGAAAACCAATTTTGAAAGTAATATCTTTCCAACCACGGGAAAATTTAACCCTTCGAATTCTCCATTGATCCTTATTGTTTTAAATCGGTTTGAACTTTTACGACTTTGCGTTTACCACAATCATGCTTTACGTTGTGAAGATTCCACGTTTTCTCATACGTTTGATTATAAACATGAATTCGAACCTCATGGTTCACCCCGTATTTGTTACAACGCGCTATCTAATTACCTATGTTTCATGATCTCCTTAGTTTTTGTGTTCCTTTTATTTGAAAACATACTAATTAAACTTCAAATAGTTGAACCTTATTAAATTGAAAAACTATTGATTTAGCCCTAAATTTCTATACCCAAATTTTTGTACAAGGATGACCCTTATTACAAAACCACCGACTACTGTTTTCATCGAAATTTTCACATACTGTACAAACCACCACTATTTTTTTTTACAAAATCTCATCTAATTATACAAACCTACCCCCCCCCCCTATTTTTTTTTATTTGCATTTTGATCGGCATACTTACACAAACAAAATTATTTCCAAACAAATGATCAGGGGTTTTCGTACCAGTTGCTCAATTAAACTTAGAAAATCTCTCAACTCCTTGAAATATACAACTCTGCTCGATTGGTTGCATCCTCAATAAATCAATTACGCTAGATTTATTTAAAATTCGTCTTTAAATAAGGAATGATATCCTCTTCAGATCACAGCCCGCAATCTCATTTGCCTCAATCTATGTTGACTATCCACGTTTTTTTTTTATTTATCACGAACATGTCTGACTACCTTCTTCCTTTTCTTGACCTATAAACTAACTTTTATCAACTATTTTTACATCCACTATTCTATACAACTTAATTATACTATGGACTTTCACCATTCTCTCAATGATTAAATGTATAATTTTCGTCTTTTCAAACCTGAGCTTGATTTTCATGATAACCAAACCATTGAAAGCTTGGTACTCGATTATTTATTTATTTATTTATTTTTTTCTAAAATCATGATTGCTTGTTGCATGAAACTTGATTATTAGTGATACATGAGGATTTGATTATCTACTATATTTGAACATATGATTATTCACAATACTTGAAAACATGGATAGCTAAATATGGACTATTTGCTATAATCACACCTAGACCCATTAACCTTGTATAGGGCAACTCTATTACAACTCGCATGCTAAACTTGATACTTGATGCATTTACAAACCTGGTTACATGTATGTATTATCAATTTGCAACTTATGTGTTAAACCAAAAACAATTGTTACATTTAATCAAACAACTAGTAGAGGATGAAGTACTTACTCAACAGTTAGTAGAATACCAAATAACCTGCTCAACGATTAATAGAGGTCATCATGCCTGCTCAACAGTTGGTAGAGGTTCTAATAACCTGCTCAACGACTGGTAGAGGCTATCGTACCTGCTCAACAATCGGTAGAGGTTCATATTCACTGACTGGTAGAGGTCTTTTTCCTGCTCAACAGTTGGACTCATTTTTTTTGGATACATTGTATACAATTCAATCACAAGGTTATTTTGCATTGTGTCTGTCTAGAGTCATAGAATGACACAAAACCGTAATGTAAGGTAAATTGGTGATTGCGGTCCGGAACGTAATCATGAATTTACAGGTACGTTAAGGTAGTGTGAAATTCTATCAAGATCTTCGGTAGATGCCCAATTATAAACTCTAGTTAATTAGTGATCCATTTAACCTTAATAGTCATCTTGTGCATTCATGTTTTCCATTCCTGAAACTCAAGTTAATGCTCTATAAGACGGTTATCATAGACCAATATCACTCAAAACCTTGATTATGTTACTTATAAGCTTTTACTATACTCTAACAATAACTTCGGGACGAAGTTCCTAAAAGTAGGGGAGACTGTAACATTCATGATTTCTCCAATAATTTAAAAATATCTTTAGGACCAAAAGTGACAACAATCCAAACCCACATAAACCGAGTTTTAACATAACGCTTTGGACAGAATTATAATAACTCAAGTTTTTATAAAAAATATTAACACAGTATTTATGGTGAATCTTAGTCATTGATTTATAATAATATTAATATACACAATTGAATTTAAATTTTGTAAATATCAATGGAGATAAAGCTTGTATCAATAATAACAAGTAAAAAAAAAAAAAAAAAAACGTGATGTACTTTAAAAAAAAAATTAAGTAATGATAATAATAGCTTTCTTTCTTTTATTATTGTTATATTTTTAAATTGGTTAAAGATTAAGAGAAAGTTGATTTATTTTTTGGTAATTCAATTACACTAAATATAATTACTATCAATCTTGAATGAAAGTCAATGCCATCATAAATCACGAATCGTTTTAATAATAATATGCGGAATTAGTATGTTTACCAAAATTGATAATAAGCAATTTTTTTTACACAGTGGTCATATTAATCACCGTTCAAATATCACTACAAAGATTCCTTTTTGGATTTTTTTTTATATGCTTTCCAAAGCCCACTTATTTTTGTTATATATGTAGATTTCTTCAACAACCAAAAGAATAAAACCCGACCAATTCAAATCCTCTACCCTATTTAAAACCTATACGCTTTCACCCGTAGATTACGTATTTGATGGGCTATTAAGATCCACTGATTTCGGACCTTCAAACTAATCTGTCCCAAACCGTGTCTGTCATTATAACTTGAGACCTCTCCTCCCGATCTCAGAAACCTTCGGCGAGTCCTATCCCTTACTTATTGTCCTCTCTATTTATAAAACTTGTTATGCCGCCTTCGCTCGTTGTTTGTCGACAACTGCCGCACAACTCGCTATCACAAGCATTACCCTCTCTTGTGTTCGTTTTGATAGCCACAATCATCGCCTTCTGCTCACAAGCAATTGCTGTTAGCACTACGAATTTGAACACCCCTGCCTCGTTAGCCGCCGCTACTTACATGATCGAAGTTTTTCTCCTGATGATTCATGGTCGAATTTTACTCGAGTTGAGAAGGTATAATCTTCTAGTCAGCCATCTTATTGTTGTCCGTAACTAAATATCAGTAATTTGGGTCTAGGATTTCGGTGAACGGAAAAGATGGGTAATACATGAAGGGTTACGTACCCAATATGTGGGAATTTGTCACTAAACAAAGTAGCTTTAGCGACAAATCGATTTGATTAGATAAATGCAAATTTTTATTCTTATGTAAAATAAGCTTATATAGACTATTGCATAAGTTTGCTTTACAAAAGATTTTGGTGAACAAAATATGACTACAAAGTCAGTGTTTTGAAAACTAAGAGTGTTATAAACATGATTATAGTATGTTATCAATATATTATACAAATTACCAACGTTTTGATATTTAATGGATACATAACTTTAAGATCATATTTAAATATGTACTTATGTTAACTGCATAATTTTGTAATCAAAACAAGACATGACGTTGGTATAATTATAACATGATGATAAATTATAAGTTTGTATTATATTACAGTTCCTATTCAAAGGAATCATAATTTTTATTTCGTGAACTATTTAGGACAATTCTTAGGGTTCCCTCAATCATATCTACAGCAAACTGTGAATCTAAGCTATAACAAATCAAGGTGAGTTTTACATAGCCCCTTTTCTATTTATCACCATTTTTGGGGTGAAACATGTTTATAACATCATCATTGCAATTCAATCATCAATGTGTCTATGTGTTTTCTATGTTGCATTATGTCTTGAGCATGATTAGAGTAAGCACCATTCTAGCATAATCATTAACATTGATCAGCCGGCGGTATACATTGATAGATCTATTGGACTGACAATCCCACCCGGATACGTGCCTCCTACAAAGGTAGCGTGGGTGTTTGTTATCGTATAACATATTGGACCATGAGCGTATGGTATGTATCATTTTATAACAGTCATCAGGGTTGATTATGCACTCGATTTATTTCTAGTATGTTCTCACATATGGACTAGATTGACATGACACATGAATTGCACATCATTTTTATTCAATTATCAAAAACCTATGTAATTCTCACCAACTTTTGTTGACCCAAAACCTTTTCAACTTAACATGTTTCAGGTTCTATTTGCTTGAAGATATGAATTGATGCTTGAAGATATGTGTATAGTTTTATTCAATTTGATGTACAAATTCTAGAAAAATTGTATGTAATTCATTTAAATCATATAGTGAAATTTATTATTCACCATGAGCTACTGAACAATCATCAATACGTGGCACCCCGATGTTTCCGCCATCGGTTGGGGTGTTACATCGTGGTTCAATTTCGTCCCCCGTCCTCTGGTACCACCGGTTGGGACAACCTCTCCTAAGTCACTGCATGACTGGAAAGAGAAATTTTTCTATGTCAAGAGGGGAGTCATACCTGTGGATATGCCATGGATGGTTGTTGCCGACCGTCAAAGGGTGCCTGATCATCCTGTTATGGAGGGGTTCGGGGAGCAAGCGTGGTTTAAAGATCTGGTGGCTCATGCTTCTCCGTTTGACACGGGTATGAGTTCGGAAGCCATGTTGGCTTTGTTAGGTATGAGCCGTGTTCAACTTGTGGAGGGGAAAGAGCCTGTGGTCACCACACCTGGTAAGTTTTTTGTCTCCATGCTTCTTTGTCAGTTGTTTTTGTTACTGTTTGACTGAGTTTCATCTTGCTTTACTCAGGGATGTCAAAGTTTGATGCGTTCTTGCTGCGGGATAAAGCCCCTTTGGAGTGGAGAGAGCCTGCGGAGGGTAGGGTATCTGTGATTGATCAGATGGTTGATAGGTTCTATTTTCCATACCTGGAGTTCAAGACTACTGGTATGCTTATTTCACGTGAGCATCCTATAAATCCTGATCCTTTATGTTCTGTTCCACACTTAACGACCCCTTATTTTGTTGTTTCCTCTGATGGGGAATCAACAGGGTCTTCTGTGGAACTGGTGCATCCAGTGCCTCCGCGTGGTCGTAAGAAGAGTGCGCCGCGCGTTCATAAGCATAAGGTGTTATTTCAAGCTAAATCTGCGCCTTTGAGTGCAGGTGGTGAAGGACTTTATTTTGGGCAGCGTGATAGGCGTGCGGAATCTTCTTCCTCCGCCCCTGAAGATGTTGATGTAGCTAAGACTCCATTGAAGAAGAAGAAGCAGAAGCTGGGTAAAGCCCAGAGTGTGAAGGCTGGGTCCTCAAGATCTGGTGGAGCTGGTCCTGCGCCGTTTGCGTTGGAGATTAGTCCGCCGCTGGAGCGCCGTCCTCTTATACAGAAGACTGTGAAGAAAGTGACTAGTAAGTGACTCGTTTAGCTTGTCTTCCTTGTCTTTGTTGTAGTAACTTGTTCCTAATTGTTATGCTTTGTTTTGTTGTAGTTGTTTCTCCGCAAGCTCCTGGTTCCTCCTCCGGTCCAACTCCTTCTGAGGTGGACATTGCCACGAAAAGGCAAGAGGAAAAGGCACGAGCGGAAGCTGAGAAAGCCCGGGCGGAACAAGAGGCAGCTGAGGCCGAGAAGCGGGCCAATGAAGCTGCTGCCAAGAAGGCGGAGGAGGAGAGGGCTGCAGCTGAAGAGATGCGTTTGGAGGAGATAGCCAAGAAGGCTGAGGAGGAAGCAGCAGCTGAAAAGCTGCGTTTAGAGAAGGAGAAAACCGAGGTGAAGGCCAAGGCTAAGGCGGATGAGGAGGCCAGCAGGGTTGCCTCCCAGCAGGTGCCATCTGGCAGTTCTCCTGGGGTGGTAGTGGTGTCGGGGTGATTGGTGATATGCCTTCTGGTGGAAGGGCAAGTGTTGAGCGAAGTGACCCGGGTTACTTCGTGGGTGATATAATTTGGCGCCCGCACTGGAGTGTTCGGGAGAACTCCCGCTTTGCGAATCCTCTTACTGCCGAGGAATTTTTGTCTCAAGTGGTCCCTCCTAAGGAGAGGGAGTATCAGGATAGCTTGTCCCGCTCGCAGCTGATAACTGACATCTGTGTTGGGCAAGCGCTTCAGGTTGCTGTTTTTGAGTCATTGTAGCGACGCGATGAAGTGTTTGCCCGTGACATTGCTGATTTTAACGCCAGGCGGTCAGTGCAGGCGCAGAGAGAGGAGAAGCTGAAGTCTGAGGTTGAGAGGTATAGGGACAGGGCGTACAAATCTGAGGATAAGGTGAAAGAGCTTGAGCGTGAACATGCGCTAGCTCATCAAAGGTGGATTGAAGCCTGTCAAGTCACTAACCAAGAGACGATGAGACTGAAGGATCAGATCCAGGCGCTGAAGAATGAAAATTCCAAGCTGCAAGAGACTGCTGAAGGTCATCACAAGGTTTTAGCCGATAAAGATTCGGTGGTGGCAGGCTTGCGCTCTGATTTGCGTGCCAAGGATGAAGAGCTTGTGAATGCTTCTTCCCAGCTGTCTGCGTTGGTGAGTGAGAAGGAGGCTTGGGTGAAGGAGAAGGCTGCACAGACGGAGGAGAGGGCCTCCTTAGAGGAATCCCTGACTTTGTCGCAAACGGAGGCGGAAAATGCAAAGAGCCTTCTGGACGAAGCCAATGTTGCGCAGGAGAAGGCCCAAGAGTCTGTTCGCTGGGTGATGACTGAGGGTATCGCCGGGGTAAGTATTTCCCACCTTTCTCTGTGTCACCGTATAGTTTATCTCTGACTATTTTATCGCCTGTTTGTAGATTTTCAAGCGGTTCTGGAATGAACCCAATCTCGGCGACCAGGTTGCCGCTATTGCTGCTGCTGCGCGCGCTGCTGGGGAGGCCGAGGGATTTGACACTGGGTTTTACCATGCGCTAAATGGAGGGCGTATAACTGAAGGTGCGCATGATGGTAAACCCAGGGAGAAGGAGTATGAAGCTGAACTCCTTAAGTTCGAGCAAGTTGAATTCCCTATACTGAAGACAGTGGCGGACTGTAATCAGTATGCTGATCCTGCTGGCGCCCTCCGTTACTTTATTGAAGAATCCGACCGTTTGGGTGCGGAGGCGCAAAAGAAAGGGAAGCAAGCGGCAGCTGGTGGGGAAGCGTCCGGGACGACTCCAGAGGGTATGGAGGAGCAACTGGTGGACTTCGAAGAGTCTGGGGAAGATTAGTGTTTTTAGGATGGTTTTTGGTTTCTTGCTTGTAAAGCTATGGGCAGCTTGAACGCCCCTTTTTTGGTAATATATGAAAACTTCTAAGTTTATTTTGTATATATTATTAAACTTCTTGTGTGATATTGTGTTTGGATTTGATTACTGAGTCCGGCGATAGTTATGTTTAATATCTATGCCTTGAAGACCCGAGGATCAAGTAGTGCACACAAGTAAGGTAGGTGGTAAAAACTTCATAGAATCCTTTAGAAAAGGACTTAGGCATGTGTAGCCTAAGTGTTTACAAAGGTTACATATAACAGAAACGTAACTGTGCCGCGTTCCAAGAGCGTGGGACGGGCGTACCATCAATTCTCTCTAGCGCATAGGCGCCCTTGCCTAAGATCTCCTGAACTTTGTAAGGCCCTTCCCAGGTTGGAGCAAGTTTTCCCTGCTTCTCTGTGTTCGAAGCGCTATTGTTTCGGAAAACATAATCCCCAACGTCAAACTCGTGTAGTTTAACCTTTTGGTTGTAGTAGCGCTCCAACTGATTTTTGTATCTGGCCTCTTTGATGGCGGCGAGTTCTCGTCGCTCATCAAGTAGGTCTAAATTTAGTCGTAGTTCTTTGTTGTTTTGCCCTTTATCCGCCATGAGTACTCTTGCGGAGGGGCATCCAATTTCTGCGGGTATAACGGCTTCGGAACCGTAGGTTAGGCTGAATGGGGTTTCGCCATTGCTGGTTTTTGCGAGTATGCGGTTCGCCCATAGGACATGTGGAACTTCGTCCACCCATCCGGTTCTTTTGGTTCCGAGTCGTTTTTTGATACCTTCGATAATGTTCCGATTTGCTCTTTCGACTTGGCCGTTCCCTTGGGGATGAGCGACTGATGTGAAGATTTGCTAGACCCCCATTTGCGCCAGCCATTCTTGTAAGTGTTGGTCTGTAAATTGGGTTCCGTTGTGGCTTATGATCTGGTACGGTAAGCCGAATCTGCATATGATGAATTCCCATATGAATTTCTTGGTGTGCGATCCGTCTATCTTTGCTAGTGGCTTTGCTTCGATCCATTTTGTGAAGTAGTCGATTGCCACTATTAAGAACCTGACGTTTCCTGGCGCTGTGGGAAATGGGCCGACAAGGTCTATCGCCCATTTCTGGAATGGCCATGCCGCTGTGACGGGTACCAAATCATTTTTGGGACGCAAGGTGTTTGGCGGGTGGCGTTGGCAGGAATCGCATTTGCTCAATTCTGCAACTGCATCTGGGTGCATGCCGGGCCAATAGTATCCTGCGCTCATTAACTTGGCAACCACCATTCTGGGTCCTGCATGTAATCCGCAGATACCCTCATGAATATCTCTGATGAGGAAGGAGGCTTCCTCCTTGTCGACGCATCGCAGTAAGGGGCCCAAATATGATCGTCGGTAGAGGATTCCCTCTGTCAACTCATAGTGCAAGGCCTTGTGTTGGATTTTTCGTGCATCCGCCTTGTTGTCGGGTAATGTCCCAGATGTCAAGTATGCTTTGAGTGGCACCATCCAAGATGTAGTACCTGTTTGGATGACGTTTACTTGTCTTGGCGGGACAGATGGCCTTTCTTGTAGTTCAACCCGGACGTTTTTGGCCATATGGTCGAAAACCGTGGAAGCCATCTTGCTCAACGCGTCTGCGGGTTTGTTCTCGCTCCGGTTGATGTGGGTGACCGCCCAAGAAGTGAATTTGCGCATGAGTAGCTTGGCCTGCTGTAGGTATAGGGCCATTGTGGCGTCCCTTGCGTCATATGTGCCATTGATGTGTCCGGCTACTAGCGGTGAATCAACGTGTGCTTCCAGGTGGGAAGCTCCCATTTGCTGTGCGATGCGCAGTCATGCTAGTAGCGCTTCATATTCTGCCTCATTATTTGTTGCGGCAAAATCCAAGCGTATGGCGTAAGTGTATTCTTTTTTGTTTGGGCTGATTAGGCGTAAACCTGCGCCTGCGCCGTCGCTATTTGAGGCGCCGTCGGTGTAAAGTTTCCAGCTTTCATTTCCGGACGTTGGTGGTGCGGGATCTTGCTTGGCTAGGCATTCTGCGATTTTGTCTGTCGGTATTTCGGTGGCGAAGTCAGCGAGTACTTGTCCCTTGACTGCGGGTCTGGGTTTGTAATTGATAGTGTGTTCACCCAGTTCGATCGCCCATTTTGCTAGGTGACCTGAAGTTTCAGGTTTTCGTAACACATCGCTGATTCTGTAGTCTGTTAGGACATTTATTGGGTGCCCGTGGAAATACCTGCGCAGTCTGCGCGATGCGTGAATGAGAGCTAGCACTAGTTTTTCCATTGTAGAGTACCTGGTCTCTGCATCTAGCAGGGTTCTGCTAATGTAGTAGATGGGTGTTTGAACGCCTTTTCGGTCTACGAGGAGTACAGCGCCGATTGCCCACTCCGTGACAGAGAGGTATAGGGTTAATGGCTCCCTGGGTAATGGTGCTGTGAGAGTAGGTAAATTCATAAGACATTCTTTCATTTCTTGAAAAGCTTTTTCCGCCTCAGGGGTCCAGCGGAAATTACTTTTTTTGAGACAATTCTTTAGAGTGTCTACAAATGGAAAAGACTTAGAAGCATAATTGGAAAGGAAGCGATTGAGGGCGACGAGGCGTCCCATTAGGGTTTGGACTTCCTTGATGGATGTTGGTGAAGGCATTCTTTCAATGGCGAGGACCTTGTCTGGATTTGCGCGGAACCCGTCTCGCGTGACAATAACTCCCAGGAATTTCCCTTCTTCCATGCCGAAGGAACATTTGCTGGGGTTAAGCTTCATGCGCACCTTTCGCAGTTGGTTGAATGTTTTCTGAATGTCTTCCAGCATGTTGTCTTCGTCCTTGCTTTTGATGACGAGGTCGTCGACGTATACTTCCAAGCGTACGCCTATCTCGTCAACGAAAGCGCTGTCCATGAGTCGCTGATATGTGGCTCCCGCATTTTTGAGGCCGAACGGCATTTTGGTGTAGCAGAAAATTCCTGTATCCGTGCGGAAGGCCGTTTTGTCTTCATCTTCCTTTGCCATTTGGATCTGGTGGTAGCCTTTGTAGGCGTCAAGGAAGCATTTGAAGCGATATGGTGCGAGGGAGTCCACCTTTAAGTCAATCTCTGGAAGAGGGTAACAATCCTTTGGGCAGGCTTTGTTCAAATCTTTGTAGTCGACACACATGCGCCATCCGCCCGTTGTTTTTCCTACCATGACTGGGTTGGCTACCCAGGTCTGGTAGCGTATTGGGCGGATAATTCCTGCGTGGAGTAGTTCGTTGACTTGTTCAATCATCGCCTTTGTTTTCTCTGGTCCCATTTTGCGCATCTTCTGGGCGACTGGCTCCACAGATCTGTAGGTGTTGAGTTTGTGTTCCGCGATTTCTCTTGGAACGCCGATCATGTCGGATGGTTTCCAGGCGAATATGTCTATGTTTCTGACCAAGAGTTGCTTGAGGTGCGCTATTATGGTGTTGGAGATTTCATGGCCGATGATGACCGTTTGGTCCGGGAATTTGGGGTTGAGTACCCAGTTTTCCGGTTCCAAACGGGTTTGCGTTTTTGGTGGTTTTGCCACCTCGATTGCGTGGCATTGTTTGTTCCCTCTAATTATTGCGACGCCTGTTCGGGTGGGGAAGCCTACCATTTGGTAGGGGGTGGAGGCGTTGGCGTTGAACTTTGCTAGGCCTTCCCGTCCTAGTAGGACGTCGTGGTGAGATGTTACTGGTAAAACCATGAAGTCACACATTTTTGTGCGTTCGTGGGTACCGTCTATCAAAGTGACCGGGAAGGTGATTATGCCGCGTGGCATGATGACTTCCTCGATAAAGCCTGAGATTGGTGCATTAACTGGAACGAGGCGGGCTTTGTCATCCTCGTCCAGTTGTTGAAAACACTGATCATAGATTATGTCAGTGCTGCTTCCGCCATCTAGGAACATGGATTGGGTTCGGTAATGTCCTAAGACGGCGGTGACAATTAGTGGCGCTGTTGCGGAGGGTCCGCCTCGGACCCGGGGGAGGACGACGTCCACCTCCTTCCAGGAGTCATCTGTGTCTCTTAGGCGCTTACCCTTATTCTGGCGTGTTCCCGCGGCGGAGATCATGTTACAATGATGGTGCGGGGTATGCCAGATGTAACTCGTTTGTAGATTCCGGATTTGTTTCTTTCTGGGTTCTTCGCGTTTATCGTCTTGGTTGGTGTTGCGCCCACCCTTGTTGACGTTTTTAATAAGATGACCGAGCTGGCCCGTCTTTAGTGCCGCCTCTATTTCTAGTTTTAGGTTGTAGCAGTTGTCCGTCAGGTGACCATAATCGTTATGGTATTCACAATACTTGGTGTGGTCTACTGTTGGAGTTGTTTGTTTGGTTGTAGCCGCGCTGCTGCTTGATGGAGCGCTCTGAGGATGCATATATTTTCGAGGCTTTGATGACTTCTTCCCAAGAATCTGGGACGCCCGTTTTTGCGGATAATGTTTTCATCAAATCCTCGCTGCGTACTCCATTAATGAAGCCTGCGCGCGTGAGCTCTTCTTTGCAGCCGATTTGTAGCGCCTCCTTATTGTAGCGCACAACGAAGTCTTCTATTGATTCATTGTCTGTGCGCTGACATAAGAGGATGTGGGCCTTATCTCGTTTGTGTCGCATGAGATGGGAGAAGTGATCTTTGAACTTCTGGATAAGGTCATCGAAGTCTAGGATGCCTCCTACCGGCAGATTATCAAACCAAACTCTGGCTGCGCCTGTAAGGGTTTGCGCGAACAGGTGGCACCAGACTTGTACAGGCCAGAGGACTGTGGTTCCAGCGCACTCGAAGTCGTGCAAGTGATCAGTAGGGTCTCGCAGGCCATCGTACCTGCCGATGTTGCTTGGGAGTTTTGCCTGTTTTTCTATTGGTGCGGTGGCTATTCGCTGACAATATTTGGAGCTGAGAGCGAACGACTTGGTCCTGTATGGCTTGTTTAAGTCGTCGTCTTCCTTCTTGTGTGATGACGCCGATTGATTTTTTGTCAGTTTTCGCCTTTTGGATTTTGAGATTGGCGCCAATGAAGAAACAACGAGTATAAACAACGTATATAATAAAGTGATAAGTGTGGGGTGCAATGACTCGTGTTCGCTGCAGGGTATAATCCTTTGCTCACAACGATGGTTAACCTATGGTTATGTGCACAAACGACAAGCAGAATAATATAGTAGACAAGGGTATAAGTGGTTCGGTCCCTTGAGACCTACGTCCACTGAAAAGGATGATCTTTATTGATAAAGGATACAAGTAATGATACAAGTGTATTGATTCTAATTGGTGAAATTAACCGTGCTAAGAAAGGAGGCCAAGTCCTCCTTTTATAGGAGGTGCGTGGGCCTGGGGTCATCGGGCCCACTTTGATTGTCAATGGGCTTGGGCCTGAGGCCCCAGCCGGTTGCTTATGAGCCATTTAGTTGGATCTTAATCTTTAGTTAGGTAAAGTGATCCAAGTTGAGTAGGGCTGCTCTTGATTGGGCCACGTGGTGCTTCGTGGTTGGTCGGCTGGGCGGTGCCCTGCCATTGGTACACGTAGCGCACTGTGGCTGGTTCAGTCGAGGGGACTCCTTTTCCTCTGATGTCAGACGGTGTCAGGCGGCTAGCCAGTTGTCAGCTGACACCTGATGGGAGGTGGCAAGTTGGGCTCCAGGGGGGATGTGCCCGGGCGCTGTCAACTGGTGCCTCTGCGCGGAGTGAGCAGCGCTTTTGGCGCTGCTGTGTTACCTTCTTAGGTGTGTTGTTTTAGGCGAAGGATCTGGATAATGGGTAGGGTGCGCCTGAGAACGCTAGGGAAAAGTACCATACCCCTTCAGAAGTATACCTAGTAAAATTCCAATGATAACATGGCGATTGGGCTGATTTTCAACATCGTAGATAAGAACCTGGTTTAAAAGAAAAAACATGATTAATGAATAACATGAACACTTTTTGTGTTTTTTTTCCTGTATGAACGAAACCCTACAAAAAATAGTTGACTTTTCTCCGTTTTTTATATAGGACTATGGTACTCGTTGGAAAGATAATAAAACGCTCGTTAATTTGGTGTAATTTTTTTCTTTAAAAAATCATGTATATAAAAGATATAAACGTTTAAAAATTATGGGAGGAAACATGAGAGAGAAAATTTTAAATTTATTTTTAAATTCTTTTTTTTCCTAAAATAACTCAATTTAATTTAGGGTTTTATGTTTATTTTTTTTAATTAAAAAAAGGAAATAGTTCAAAAACACTAAAATCTTTCAATCATGATGCCACGTGGCACTTTAAAGGAGATGTTGAGGCCTCTATTGCACGCCACGTCAGCATATATGTTTTCTTTTATATATATATATATAGATAGATTTTCAGTTAATACAATTTAAGGAGCTTATGTTAGTCACCTTTAATATATGAATTGTGATGGACGATGAATAAGCCTTAGTAAATAAAGAATTGTTAACAATTAAAATTTTCATGTGTACTATTAATTTTTAGAGGATGGTAGCTTGCTTTTGAGTTTTTTTAGATTTAGCTAATTATGTAAATTCATAATTTAAATTTCAACATTTAGCTAATTATTAAGATGCCTTCCAAAAAGCTAATTATTAAGATAAATGTACAAGAATTAATAATATACTAGTGTGGAGCCCGCTTGTTACTGCGGGGTTGACAATATGCAAATGAAAGACAAAATGGTTAAGAAAATCAAGTGGTCACTGAAGTGAGGATGCCATGGGAGGTCGTTATATAATCTACATGTCATTTATATTTATGTACACAACCTCGTAAATAGCTTTTATTCAAATATATTTTTGATCTATAAGGATATTGTTATCATAATATTTATTTAAATCTAATTTGGTTAGCCAATATGGAGGATTTTGTTATTACAACCAAATAAAAGATATCTTCAAATTCTTAAAATTTCTAAATTTTTCAAAAGCTTTATTTTTACAAAATATCTAAGATTTCTATAAGTTATGCTCATATGATAAAAAGAACTAAGATTTGCATGGTAATAAACATGTTATAGTTGCTACTGAATTTTTCTCTCTACAATAGACGTTAGACAACCAAGTCATAAGGCTTGATCTTAGCAAATCAAGTAGTTGAAAATTATCTACACTCCATTGTACCATGACATTTAGAAGTAAAGACAAAAGTTAGAAATTATACCTCGCTTTAACATCAAACAAAATTGCTTCTTTTAGACTCACATGAAATTAGACGCAACTCTATTTTTTTTGCACCTAGAAAACAATCGTGACCGTCGACGAGACTTTGAGGTGGCACACAACGAGATTTGATGGTTTGGAATTCTAGTACAACTTTGGTTTTTCTGTAGGTAGCTACTAATGTTTTTGGAATTGATAATCCATGTGAGGTGGTTGTGGAAATACCATGGGACAACGGATGATGAAACTGAGAGGGAATCAGACAACAATCTATAATTGGTTTTTCCTCCCCTTGTTTGACATCACAATTTATAGGATCGAAAAAAACTGACTACTTAAGACTTATGTACCGGCACATGAAAGGTTATATTATTTATTTATTTGAGCTTTTGGTTTTATGAAGTCAAGATGTTTTAACCACATAATTATTAAGTCTATAACTCATATACGTTTAATTTCATTTTTGATATTTACTTCCTATTCTTTTTCAATTCTTTAGGATTACATTTATAGATTTCAATGAAAATTATATATATTATATATATATAATAATTTCGTAACATAATATTACTCTAAGTATAAAACTTGTATTTTATTTTAATTCATATTTTTTATACATACAAATTTATGTGAAGAACTTCAAGATTAATGTTATATCACTTTAGAAGCTGTTTAGTGTTTATCGTCATTACTATTGAGTGTTTATTATCATTATAAACCTCACTTAACCCTAACCGACTTTGTTGTTATGCAACGGTTAGCTTTATAGATCGTCGGTTTTTTCGTTGTACTTCACGTCATACTACAGTAGCACAATCGGTAGGGATCGGTAGTTATATATATATATATATATATATATATATATAGGGTAGTGATCCATAGAAAACCCTCCTTATCTTGAAAACTCTGGAAACTCTGACTTCCCGAGCTTTATAGGGCCTGAAAATTTTAGGGCATGTAATATACATGATTTTAAGCATTTTGAGCCAAAAAAATCAAAAAAGCGCCGAGCACTTTTTTTTTAAAAAAAAAATAAGTTTTCGAGTAACACATGTTAAGCGAAATTAACATGTGTTAACAATGTGTTACCCGAAAACTTATTTATTTTTTTTAAAAAAAATGCTCGGCGCTTTTTTGATATTTTTTTGGCTCAAAATGCTTAAAATCATGTATATTACATACCCTAAAATTTTCATATAAAAAAAAGCTTGGGAAGTTAGAGTTTCCAGAGTTTTTACTATAACAAGGGTTTCCAATATATCCTTTACCTATATATATATATATATATATATATATATATTCACTATAACAATTAAATTATTTGGTAGAAAACTTATGGACTTCTCTTTAATTTAATACATGCATTATTCATTTACATCTATTTCATGAATAATTTAATATTTATATAAAAATACTATTTTGCCCTCTTTCTAACTCCGCTAGAGCATTATACCATATGCATTATATATTGTAATTACTTAAATTTTGTTGGAATTCTTTTCTCTTAGATAATTTCTATAAAAAAAACATAACGTCCATCTTGATAAGATAGCTTGACTTCAATCAATCTAATTTAAAAGTATTAAATTCAAAATCAATCTAGATAAATATATGTCCAACCTTAAGGAACAAGAAATTATTGTAAATACAAGTTAAAAGTTGAATATAATTCATTAAAGACTAAAGAAAACGGTAGAACTCAACACCATCACAACAGACTTGAAAAAAATACCAGGAATGGGTCCTAGAGCTTGGGCTTTTATAGATGCTTGCTGCCCTTCCTACTTGTTACAAATCCTTTCTTTCTAGGGGTGTAATCGAGCCGAGCCGAGTCTAGCCAGGCTAAGCTTGAGCTCGACTCGAACACAAATCGAGCCAGCTCGGCTCGGCTCGGCTCGTTTTTTTGGTCGAGCTGAAAAGCCGAGCTTGAGCTCGGCTCGTAAATGTTCGAGCCGAGCTCGAGCTGGCTTGAGCCAGCTCGTTATTTTTTTTAATATTTATAAAATACAAAAAAAAATAAAAAAAAATTATGTATATTTTTTTTATTTTTTTTAATATTTTAATGAATGAAAGGCATACTAAAAGTATTATATGTATAATTTGTGTGTTTTTTTTTCTGTTATTTTTCATATTTTATTGATTAATTCAAAGTATTATTAAGTATATAAAAGATGTTTATCGAGCCACGAACCGAGCCACCGAGCCGAGCCATCGAGCCGAGCCACCGAGCCGAGCCACCGAGCCAAGCCATCAAGCCGAGCCACGAGCCAAGACTCCTAGCTCGAGCTCGTCTCGATTACAAATCGAGCCAGCTCGGCTCGGCTCGATAACAAAACGAGCTTTTTTGAGTCGAGCTTTTTTCGAACGAGTTTCAAGCGAGTTGCAAGCCGCGAGCATTTTGTACACCCCTAGCTAGCTTAGACAAATAAACAACCATTGTGACGCTAACCACATGTGTCACACCACGCCTACGGCGGAAACACGTGGCGCGACGGTTCAAGAGGATTAAGCCAAGATTAATGCAAATCACAAATTAATTAAAGAAATGGGTATTTATTCAAACGTTGAAAATCACGTCAAATTATTTATACATAATTTAAAATTGTTTTTAATATAAATAGGGAGGCTCCTCCCTATATGCCGAATTCCTTGGGATAGAGAGACGAGACCCCTTCACAACATCCAACGCCCAAATTGGAGATTCCCCCGACCCTGCTTGCCATGTCATCCTTCATCTGTCAATTACCTGAAAGATATGTTTAAAATCGTCAATATATAAATATTGGTGAGTTCACAGGTTTTGGTTTAATAAAACTTTATCTCATGGGAATATCCTTGTTATGACAATTTATAGGAGTTGCAAGTTCCTACAATTCTACTTGAGCCTATAACCAAACCAAGACAAATAATAATGCCCCGCCCCAAGTCGTTGCTCGGTATTCCTACGACTTGATTTCAGAATACGTGCACCCCAGGCATACGCCGATGCAAAATCGACGCTATCGATTAGGGGGGGGGGGCTTGTCAGGCACCAATAGTACTATCCAAATATTCCTTCGGTTTCACTTTCCTGAATTAATGATTATAGTAGAGAGGTCTCAACCCCGAGTGGCGATCACAACTCAAGTATCCAACCCGTCAAACAAATCCCAACATATCTTTCCCCCGTAAAAACGTTAAATAGTTTAGAAATGGGGCCGTGAGACTCACCTGTAACTGCGCTCGGCTCAAAGAAGAAAATAGCAAATTTTGCGGTCTCGCACCTACAAACGTCCTAGACGTATAAGTCACTACACCTATCGTGCATGTGCCTTGGCAAGTTGTACACCCAACTCCCCGACCACGTATTATCCAAATTCCCGTTTAATTAGTCTCGTATCCTAGGTTCATTGGTGATGGATTACCCTTGTCGTACAAGTTTAATACTCTTTGTAACTTGTATACTATTATTCTCGACACGACTCTACCCAACGTATAATTATTTTCCCATTTAAATAATTATACTTAGGATCGTTTCGCTCGATATAATCTGATTTCTTATTACCCGACCCGACTCACTTTGCCGCATATTTATTTTCCCATTTAAATAAATATGCTAAGTTCTTGTCGTTTGGTAATATATTCTTAACGCCCGACTTGACTCACCATGCCGTACATTTATTTTCCCATTTAAATAAATGTACTAGGATCTTGTCGGTATTCACATGTTCGTAGATATACTTCACCTACTCGTCTCGGTTTTCCTTCTCGCATATCTACTTTCCCATTCAAATAGATATACTAGAATTTCGTCGAAACGAGCATGTGCGCATATACCAATGAGTGAATTCTACTTGTTAAGTCCATGTGTCGTTTAGCGTTTTTAGTTCATTACGTTATGTTTTCTCCCACGAATATTCTTTCTACACTTAAGAAAGTGTTACGCACGTTTCACCCTTGTTATATATATTTTATTACTTAAAATATATATATATATATATATATATATATATATATATTCATCTTGCCGTAATGGCATTTTTCTCATAAGTTCGTTTATCCGTTTTTCGTTAGTTCATGTAACTAAGTCCGTTAGTTAGCTTTTTCCACATTTTCTTCCAATATGCGCTCTATGGAAATATTATTCGTACTTCCAATTCCGAACGTATATTTCTTGGAAAAATATACTTTTGTATTTTTAGCCCAACTCGTTTAACTTGTATTCCAAAAATGTTTCCGATACTTTTATATTCCCATTTATATAAAAGTATCCATTTTTGTACAAGTTTTCCCAAGTCTTTACTAATATTTTATAAAACCTTCATTTTTATAAAATCCTTATGTTAACTTATCCTCTTATTTTTATAAAGCTTCTATTTTTATAAAAATACCTCTTTTAATTTATACATAAGTAGGTTTCTCATGTTTATCAAAACTACACTTAGAAAAACTATTATTTACGTTTTTGACACCGAACTTTCCGTTAATGCATTTTTGGACCAAAGTTTCTAAAATACATATTTTAGTCCCTCAACTTTCTAAGTTACAATATTAGTCTCTTAACTTGTACTTGTTGCATTTTTCATCTCATCTTTCAAGGTAAGCATTTTTCTTCCAACTTAGGGGACTTTGAAGAATCATTTTCTTAATGCTTGATCATTTTTACTTCATTCCACTTCTAATAATCTTATAATCCATCCTAGATGCTATTAACATGTGTGTTTCATGTTTTTATTCAATATATCAAATTTTCACTCATCCAAGTGAGTAGACTTTGAACATGGAACTTTTTCATCCATGATCATCTAACACATTTTAATATATTTTTGACATTAACTAGTCATCTTATGATGACAAAAATCATCTTTTATCATATTCAAGTCCTTTTCAAAAATCATGTTCTAATCATCATCAAACTCAAGTGTATGTTCATATTCTTACATTTTCTTGAAATATCATATTATTAATATCATTTCCATGTTTTATCCCTATTATTATTCCTTCATTTTTATTCTAGTAAGACACATTATTTCAAAACCATATTTCCTATCAATGTACAACTTGCTCATACAAGCACATAATATGAACATTAACAATCAAAACAAGGTAAAACTTACTACTAGCTCAAGGCTAGGGAAGACAAGAACCTTGGATTGGATGGGGTTTTAGTGTGTTCTTCCAAAGGGTTAAGCTCCAAGCTCTTGAAACACACAATGGGGTTTTGAAGGATAATGATCTAGAGGTGATTTGGAAGTGTAAAAATTGTAAGAATAATGTTGGTGTGGGGGTGTAATGCCACGGCCACAAGAAGAAGAAGAAGAAGTTTTTGGGATTTTTGTTTCAAGTATCTTCTCAAGTGGCTTATAACACTCTCTTTCAAATCTTCCAAAGATCACTCAATATCTTTGTCTTGGATTATGGGAGATTGCAAGGGATTATGTAAGATCACAAATAAAATCCATGGAAGATTATAGAGGGTGTTTGGAGCCGTGAGTTAGAGAGAGAGAGTGGAGGATTTGGTGATTTTTGTTGCCCAATGCTAATCCATGCAAGTCCATGATTAATATCTTAATAATTGGATATTAAGAAGATGAAGAGTTTAATGAGATAATTAAAAGATATTACTCATTTGAGTGGGCCATAGGCCGGCCCCAAGGGGGTGTTGGTGGGGTCCACTTTGCTAAATAATACCCTTACTTAGTTAAGTTAATCTTGTGCGGGTACCGTCCGGGTATTCTTGGGTTTTTAATCGCGTTTCACCCGAATATTAAAATACCCTTAATATTCCTTAAATATAGTCTAGTTTAATTACTGATAAATTATTTTGGCTTTTTCCGGGTGAAATTACGTGTTACGCGCGTATCGGGTGCGGTACGCGCACTTTATTCGTTACCGGGAGATTTGTACAATAAGTTTTCACGTATGGCTTTGGGTTTCCAAAACTCATTATATTTTGTGAAATTATCATTTATTATATATTCCGGGTGTCCGGGGTTCGTTTCGCTTATTTAATTTTTACCGGGTAATCGCCAGTGTCCGTACCGGATAGATTTGCTTGCGCATGATCCTATCATGTTTTGTCATTAAACTTATGCATTCCTATGCATTATTTGGGAATTGCTATCTTTCTAAGGCCTCAGTTAAATAATCAACACATAATTGTATTTAATTACGTTAATCGCGTTTAATTAATTAGTACGGAATTACCTTAATTTTGCCGGTTGTTACAACATGCTCCTCGTGGATTCGATATTCCCTACTTACCCTGGCTACCTAGGTTATTTAGGTTTTGTATGACCCTTGACGACAGACGGTCATCAAATGGCGCCGTTTCCGGGGAGCTAGTGCGCTTAGTATTACATTGCTTGTTTGTTTGTTTTTTTTTATTTATTGTTTTGAAAAAAAATAAAAAAATAGAAAATCTTAAAAAAAATAAAAAGGTGTATATAAAAGTGTTATTTAATTTTATTAGATTTCACTTTGGGTGTTCTAGTTGTGCAGGTTTTTCCTTTACAGGTGTAGACCACTATGGATTGGGTTGATGAAGACAACGAATTCTCAAGATTCTCACAACTCTCATCCCGCGCTAATTACCCTCATAAACAAGGTTCGGGATGTCGATTCAAAGACAGATATTAGGAATGTGAGACTACAAGACATCGGGCAGGGGCTAGTGAGATGGTTCTTCCACAACAACAAAAAGCGCCCAATTCACATGTCAATCTTTAAACATCTGTTTATTTGGCATGTAAACTATCGATCATACATTGGAAACTCGGTAGGCAAGTGCGCACTTAGACCACCTTGATAGTCAGGTATGATTCTTGTACATTTTGTATATTTATTTATTTTGTTTTATTTTTCTTTTATTTTTAGTTGTAGTGTGAGTCTGTTTTTTTTTCCTAGGAATGCTTGGAGTTTAACTTTGCATTCAGATAACCTCGCCTGTACTCAATCTCCATTCAGATAACCTCGCCTGTACATCTTCGGTGTAGCAAGCATCCCAGAATTTTATGTTTTTATTTTTCTTTTGAGTCTTAGTTTCAGGTTTGTTTATCGGCCGCGAATGAAATGCTATACGGCTCGATTGGGAGGAACTGCAGAGACTCATACGCGCACTGCCTATATTCAGGGGAGTCTGTTCCTTTTACTGTTGTTGTATTTTATTTTTATTTTTGTTTTATTTTATTCCCTATCTTACATTGAGGACAATGTGTCGTTCAAGTGTGGGGGTGGGGAAATTTCATTTTATTTATTTTAGTCTTTAAAAAAATCAAAAAAAAATTGAAAATGTCTTGAAAATTGTTCGTAAAAAGCATTCTAATCAGACATAAAGCAACTCTTTCAGTACGTACCAGTTGTTTCTTGATTGTTTTGGCAGTAGGTCCTTAGTCATGGTCTAATTTGTAGAAAAGTAATATGAACCGTTTTCAGCAGGTGTTTTCAAGAAAAAAAAGTTTAAATTTGTCTGACTAGATTTAACAAGCTATTGGTAATAAATACATGCACACATCGGTAACCCATTTACCCACTTTGGTGAGATCTTGAGCCTAGTACATGATAGATTAATTTATATACATTTTCGTTTGTTGAGAGTAGGCCAAATGTTTCTCTGTTGCAGAACTTGTGTGATTTGATACATGCTGAGGTTGTAGACTAGATATGCACGTACATGAGAAAGGTGATTTAGGATTCCCTTTTTGTTTGTCACCCTTTATTTGTTTTGTGTTAACCAGTTTACCCAAAAATATTACCATTAGTAGCCAACTTTGAGCTTTATACCCTTTCGTTTTCTAAACCATATAATCACCCAAATAAACCAGTACTTTTACGAAGTGTTGATGACATTCAAAGTGTTAAGTGATTGTATTTATGTTAGAAAAAAATATATATGTGAAAAAAAACGAAAAAAAAAAGAAAAAAAAAATACAAAAATAGATGTTGCTTGTTATGGTCAATTATGACCAAAGTTGTGTTTAGTTATGTGTATTATGAATAAGGATTGTCAATCATGTTTGTCTTACCATTTCATTTTAGCCGCTTTTTAGCCAAATATTTCCTACCTTTACCCTAAGCCTAAAACCCGTAAGTCCTTTAGATATGTCCATTGTCTACAGTTGAGGTGTGATTGTTATACAAATTGACTTGCTGAATTAACACATCTAATGCTTCTCTGTAAATGGGGTATGACTTTGGACCTTAGCAAAGATATGTTGAGGCGACTGGGGTGCTAGTATGTGATAATGTGTTGAGCAGAGTGAATATAATTTTTTTGAGATGAAAAAAGATAAGTGTGAGGGTTTGATCGGTGCATTTTAGATACACTTTACTCTATATTAATTATATTGTAATTGCAATAATATTAGTATAAAATGTATTGGTTTAACTTATTTTTATAATTTTTGTTTCAGGTGGGTATTAGTCTAAAATGAGTTAAATCCGTGGAGTAATGAGTAATGACTAAAAAAAAGAGGGTTACAAAAGCAAGTTTAAGAGAGTTGGATGTAATAAAAATATGATATGGTTTTTTAAATGAAACATGGGATGTGGTGCATAATTGGACGTAACAACACCCAACAACATGGATATATCATATTTACTTGATTAAATGCACATGGGATAAATCTCACATTCTCATTAAACTAAATTAGATGCGTATTGGGCCATAGCTTTGTTTCAAGAAATAAATGGGCCACTGGATTGTTATCGAAAGAAATAAAAGAAACAACCGGCTGCTTAGGGATGGGACGCAAAAAGTGGGAGGTTCTTTTGACAGCAGCCTTTTGGCTGTCAGAGGGGTTCGCACAATAGAAGAGAGAAGGCTGGAACAAGGAGAAAGAAGATGAAGGCTTCTACCATACCATGAGTGGTTAAGTTATCTGTGATTTCCCCCGGGTGAATTTTTGTATTGATTTTGTATTCTGGACTCATTTTAATTATGTATGAACTAGTATTTTTACTACTTGTGTTGGATTGAATAAACCTTGCTTATATTTGAATCAATTTATCTATTAACTGTGATTTCTGTCATCATAGGGAGGTTGGTTGATATTTGTATAGGGATAATTAGGTTGCACGGTTGGTGTTAGAAATCGGCTTTAGTTATTGTGACAGGATAACTAGATTGTTCAGTTACTATCAAAGATCATCTTTAGTATTGTGACAGGATAACTAAATTGATTACCATTGAGTAAACTGTCCTTAGTTATTATTTCAATCTGAATAGTTATTGTAACAGGATAGCTAGTTATTGTGACAGGATAACCAAGGCCATGTCTATGTGGTGTTCTTGTAGTTAAATCGAATAGGTTGCAAGATTATACAAATAAAATCCCGGGTGAAAGTTATATTTATCTTTATTATTTATTTAAATTATTTTGTTATCATTTCAACATTTTTATAAAACAAACAAAAAGATAAAGTTTTCTAGCTTTAGGGGTGTAATCGAGCCGAGCCAGGCTAAGCTCGAGCTCGACTCGAACCCAAATCGAGCCAGCTCGGCTCGACTCGTTTTTTTGGTCGAGCTGAAAAGCCGAGCTTAAGCTCGACTCGTAAATGTTTGAGCCGAGTTCGAGCTGGCTCGAGCCAGCTCGTTATTTTTTTTAAATATTTATAAAATACAAAACAAAAAAATAAAAATAAAATTATGTATATATTTTTTTTATTTTTCTAATATTTTAATGAATGAAAGGCATACTAAAAGTATTATTTGTATAATTTGTGTTTTTTTTTCCTGTTATTTTTCATATTTTATTGATTAATTCAAAGTATTATTAAGTATATAAAAGATGTTTATCGAGCCACGAACCGAGCCACCGAGCCGAGCCACCAGCCAAGACCCCTAGCTCGAGCTCGTCTCGATTACAAATCGAGCCAGCTCGGCTCGACTCGATAACAAAACGAGCTTTTTTGAGTCGAGCTTTTTTCGAGCGAGTTGCAAGCCGCGAGCATTTTGTACACCCCTATTTCTTTCACATGAAGTTATCTTCATTTAAATGTATAATAACTTGTACAACAACTTGGATTAGAAGAAATGATTTGGTCATTTATGAGGGTGTGCAAGCTATAACGAGCTCAGAGCTCAAACCTGAGAGGAATAGTCATTAACAGCGATGGGTCCTCAAGCTGATTAGTATGTTGTCAATATCCTATGCATTTGTTAGAAGGTTTGCTGCCTCGAATTGTTAGTCTGGTAAACAGATAAATAAAAAAAAGAGCCATGTTATTTACACAAGAACAAAAATTAGGTTTGCATAACCCTCTACGGCCCGTAAAGGGTGTTAGTGCAATAAATGAGGTTTACCTCTATGGGTTGTAGAGACCTCTACGGCCTGTAGAGGTAGGTTGGTGGAGTTCATTTAAACCCTAGACGGCCCGTAGGTAGTACGAGGTACGAGGACAATCAATGAACAGACTGACTTGCAGTGTGTCAGCATGAAAAAGCAGCCCTTCTACGGGCCGTAGAGGCCTCAACGGCCCGTAGATAACAGAGTTTGTTGAGAGCATTAAACCCTCTACAGCCCGTAGAGGTTCAGATATATTCATCTTCCTTGTCTTCTTTTCTCAGTCGACGAACCATTTCAAAAAAAACGGATAACAAAAAATCCAATCGATTCTAAGCCACCGCGATGTCTTCAGGGCACCTCATTAATGTTTCGGATGAATGGGGGCACTCGTTTAGCATATCTCACGTCTCGGAAAGCCTTTTCGGACCCGTGGTGAAACGTGGTGAGGAGGAGGTTAAATCCGTTGTTCACTGTGGTGACAGGAAGGCGCTACCTGATTTGAACCTGCTGCCCGATTTGAACCAGCAGTACGTAGAAGAACCGGAGTCATTTGACGTGCCGCCAAGTCATACACAGTACGAATACGGGACTTATCATTCGCACGAGGAGGGTCATGGCAGCTTCAAGGAATCGCACGAGGGAGGTGATAACGGTGGCGACGAACCTGTCCCGGATGTTTCGTTTGAAACAAGTCAGGTGTGTTTATGTATTTACACTTGTTTATAATTTAGATCCGTGTATATTTAGTAGTGTACATATTTAAACTCGTATATTTAGCCCTGTACATAAATTTGTTTCAGGGTTTGTGAGATTTGAACTCGTATATACTGGTAAGAAACCCGCACGATGCTGCGGCGATGACAATTTGCAAGGCGATATTCATTTTCTGATAGTTTATTTATAAATTATCTCATAATGTACTGTATAGTACATCTATTAGTGGCAATGTGAGCAAACTTACGGACATTCAAAAGGACAAAATTGCATGAGGCGAAATTAAAATGACAAAAACTCATTTACTTCTAAACTGGCTCATCAATTAATTGATTCTTTAAAAAAAAAAATGTAAATACGAAGTGTTTCTAGACTCATTTGGCCAAAGTAATTGAAAAAGCTCCACCCTTTTGGTGTGGTGTAAAGGTGTTGGGGTTTTAAAGGTGAGATTGGGTGTTCAAACCTTTTAAAAAGTAAAAAAAAAGTGTATTTAAAAAGGTGATGTAAAAAGAGGTGTAAAAAATAGGGGAGGAAATTTTTTTTGACCAAAGTAATTAATTTAGACACCTTAAAAAGTTATATAAAACAAATAAAGGACGATGCAATCTTTTATATAATGAATGTATTACCTATGACTACACTAATAGTATTACTACAGAAGTAATCTAAACAAAAAATAGTTTAGATACATGTATTAGCTTATTTTTCAATTTTCACTCGTATAACCTCTTTGAAATAATGTAACAAAAAACAACCCATTTAATAGATAAATGAGTTGTATTAGCTTATTGGATTCTTCATCTCGATCCGCCACATCAAAAGTGATCATAAACATGACCTTTGTTGTTTAATGCATGAAAAGTCAACTACTTACCTTAATACCCTTTACAAGTTTATTAGGAGCTGTAGGTAAATAAAGGTCATCCTCCTTCAACTGAACTTTTCTCTACTTCCTGTACCATATAATATTAAAATTTAACCATAAAAAATTAATTCATTACTGAACATAGAGATTATTCTGTATACAAATAAAATAAAGATACCTCTTGACTAATAACTTAAAACAACCGAACTTTATGTCTAAATTCCTATAAATTATTCATTACAACACAACAAAAAAAACTTAAAACAACCAAAACAAATTATAAACAAAGAAAAAGAACCAATTTCCCAAATTAATAGCAATGAATCCAGACAAAATAACTTAAAAATTATTGTTTTTTAGGTAAAATATAAGCAACTGTATGGCTAACAGGCTAAGAAGCTAAACAGAAAGCAAAGTGGTCTGGTTCCACTCTTCGTGAAGAGGAGGTAAGAAAAAACTAATACGAAGATTGAACAAGCAAATATACCGACACCGAACTTAAAAATTTCCATCGATCTATTCCACCACCACCGTTGTTTGTGGGTAAAATCCACCAGAACTGCCAAGTCGCCAATATGTTTTTATCAAGAAAGCTGAAAGGGCAGTTACCCAATTGGTATGCCATTTGCTAAAATAAAAAGTATATTAAAAGCCAGCGTTCGAATTATGTATCTAACCAATCAACTCATATGACCCATTAGCGATTAAGAAAATGCACAAAAAGGTTGTTACAGGCCAACCCATCAAACCCCACCCATCTTGGAACTAAAAATAACTAATCTGGCCTAATTTTCCATCTTGCCACTTCTAGTTGTAAACATACAAATTAATTCAAATAAGTATGATGGTTTTGGTTGAAGAAAATCACCCTACTGATACAAGAATTATATCGGGCTTAAATTGTTGCAGCTCACGAATTGGCATAGGAAAGCATACGTTGATACTTGCCCTATCGAGTCAAGTCAAGACGTAACGTGAGTCGAGCAGATTACACCGCAATGTGCAGTGTGCAGCGACAATATAAATTGAACACAACCTGCTGTTCGATAAAATAACCTGTAACAAAAAACACTTAAATTCGTTTCAACTTATGAACTGCAACTTGAAAATCAGATTTGAAGCTTCATGGTGATCATCTCAAATAGTGAAAGAATAAAAAATGTGGTTTAAACCCAGTGATTTGCTAGATTTCAAAAATGTCTGACTAAACTTTGGGAGGAGTGCTCGATTCAAATTTTGAATAGAAGCGATTGAAAACATTTGGCCGCTAAAAAATTAGATTCAGGTTTGGTGAGATATGTAATTCATGCTTTTTGTAGGCGTCTTAAAATTAAGACCATTTTAGAGATATACATTATATAGAGTAAAGATTTTATCATTGCTATACATCAAAAAGGAGATCAATAAGTTGAGGTGCAACAATCGAGTGGATCAGAACAGTTAATATTTCAAGAAGTAAATTTTATATAAAATATCAAACCATAAATGAGGGATCCTTGACATTTAGAAGCGACACTAATTTAGATTATCACCTAAAAACATTCATTAACCAGTAAAATCTTCTCACAAAAAAGAGCTACAAAGAGCTGCATATAAAAAGATTCTGTACCAATAATTGTTGTAGTTCTAACAAAAATAAGCTTAAAAAGCCATATCACCCACCAACAACCCGTGTACACACCCCTACAATGACCAAGAAAAGAATCCAATTCAATCTCTGGTACGAAAACACAACTTCAAATACATAGATACAAACAGCAACTAAAGCAGAACATATAGCATTTAACTTTAATATTAAAAGTCACAGGCTTTATTTTTACAACACCCTCAACAAAAATCGCAATTTCAACCAAATTACTTGTGAATGTGTCTATTTCAGTTGCTTTATTTTCAAATGGGGCAAACAGCCAACTTGTAAACAATTTGGGTTCATATAGATGCAAACATGGTTTTAAAAAGTGTGAGGTTCAAGGCGACGACATATGCATCACATACGCAAGACGCAAGGCATTTACCACATACCTAAAATTTTGATACAAATAGCCTCTATCTATGCCTTAATATTAAAAATAACCTCTTTGAAAGTTGTAACTCATGTCCTAATAGATAACAAAAATTTGCAATTTTTCAACATAAACCAACTCAAAAACAAAGGCTACCTAGCTATAGGAGTTAACCTTCCTCATGCTTTTGCAACAGGGTACTCAAACACAACACAACACCTTTACCTGAAAGCTTCCTGTAGACAACATTAAACGTCTCCAGCTTGTACTCGATGTCATTACGAGCCTTTGGTTTCAAGAAAACCTGCACAAGGGACAACCATATAGTCAATTTGAATTGTATCCACCTTAATGATTTTGGAACCATGAAGTCTGTATCGAACACATCCCCCACAATCTCAGCAGGATGCACCACATCCTCAAGCATGGCATCATTGACAGAGGTAAGTGTGCGAGACCGTGGTCTCTAAATTGCAGAACCTTTCTTTGGGGGCTTAACAATGCGTCAGGTGGCAATGAAAACCACATCCTACCATCAATATAAACAAGATTAAATAACTAAATAAGTGTCTACTATACATGACAACAAATAAAAATAATAACATATGGCGAAAGTACCTTCCCACTTAACTTCTCAGGCTCTCTAACAAGCTTAGTATGGATCTTGTGAAAAGGTTTTCTGAATCTATATTGAACATGAACCACAAAGCCTTTCGGTTTCCAGAGATATCAACTTGTCTGGAAAAAGAGCACAAATATTAACAATAGTTAAGTAACTATATGTAACAAACAACTGATAAAAAAAAGTTCCAATAAAAAAGCCCTAAATCAACAATATCGAACATAATAAGAAGCCTAGATCATTGAAATGAAAATAAACATAGAAGAATGGGCTGAAACAAGAACTCTAGATCAATTGCAAAACTAAAATTAAATAGAACATAAAAAAATGAGAATGACCGGAACCAAGAAATTTGACAAAAGCATACCTCTGTTGAGGGAGGCGATGGCGGTGACGAAGAAGGTTGTGCGACGGGAGTGAGAGAGGCTGTAGCGATGACAGATCTCGGCTTTCTACAAAGCTAGAGAGTGAGAATGACTACTGAATGGATGAGGGAGGCGATGATTAGGGTTTTTGTGTAAAGGGGGTGTAATCTGACGGTAGATAAGCATGGCCCATGCTGGCAATCCATGTTTTTTGAGCATGCCATGCTGGCAATCCATGTTTTTTTTATGTTTCTGTGTATAAGCATGGGCCATGCTGGCAATCCATGTTTTTTAAGTTTCCGTGTGTTTTTTTCCTTGTTAGCATAATAGGCTTGTACATAAAGCTTCTAATCTTGTACATCTTAAAAATGTGTAAAAAGACCTAAGGTACCCCTCCTATCTCCATATTAATATAGTATAGATTAGTTGTTATTTGAACTCGTAGGGTTTGTGAGATTTGAAGTCGTATATATTAGTTGTTATTTGAACTTGTATATAAATTTTGCAGGTATTCGGATCTCTTAAAGACCTGATAGGTTGGGTTTATGAAAGGGCCAAAAATAATGGTTACATTACCGTATTCGGACGTACTGTTTCTGAAGGCATGGGGACCGGATAGGAGGATAACGACGACATGGATACGATGTGACCATAGTGGCGTACATCGTAGTGTAGCCAGAGGTCGAAAGACGGGCATAAAAAATGTAATTGCCCGTTTGAACTAATAGGGAGATACAGATCCAACTACGATGGTTGGATTTTGGAGGTCAAGAACCAAACACTTAATCACAAACCTTTCCAACACATCGAGGGTCACACGTATGCTAGGAGGTTGGGTCCGGGCGAGATAAAATTGGTGGATACACTTTATTTTCAAAATGTTACGCCAGTAGACATACATTCGGCCGTTAGAAAACAGAAACCGATAGTCCCTGCATTTTAAGAGACATACATAACACAATAACCAAGGTTAAGCATTTGTTATACGACGATAGAACCCAAATGCAGGTATTATTATTATTGAGTTAATAGCCATTTTCGTCCCTGAGGTTTGGGCCAGTTTGCCACTCCAGTACAAAAGTTTTTTTTTTTGCAATTCCTTCCCTGAGGTTTGGATTTTTTTGCCAAATTCGTCCTTTTCACTAACCCAGTTAAAAAAGCTCGTTAATGTCAGGGGTAGTGTTGTCTTTTTACCTCTCAGGACGAATTTGGCATTTAAAATTCAACCTTACCTCAGGGACGAATTTGGCATTTATAAATCATAGAGTTAAACCAAACTTTGTTGATTATCTTCACAAAATCTTCAATACTCCACAATTGTCAGCAATTCACTGGGCCGCAACCCATACTGCAGCAGGTACGAACAATGGGTCAACAAAAAAGCAAGAACCATGGCCTTTTACCCTAGTCCAAGGTCCGCCTGGAACTGGAAAGACTCATACAGTGTGGGGAATGCTGAATGTAATACATCTCGTTCAGTATCAGCATTACTACACCGCATTGCTTAAAAAATTAGCCCCTGAAAGCTACAAGCAAGCAACCGAGAGTATCTCTTCTGATAATGTTCCGAATGGATCCATTGATGAAGTTCTCCAAAGCATGGACCAGAACCTCTTTCGAACCCTTCATAAGCTCTGCCCAAAACCAAGAATGCTAGTCTGTGCTCCTTCAAATGCCGCAACCGATGAGCTGCTTACACGTGTTCTTGTTCGTGGGTTCATTGATGGCGAGATGAAAGTTTACCGCCCTGATGTGGCTCGAGTCGGTGTTGATTCTCAAACACGAGCAGCTCAGGCGGTGTCAGTTGAGCGTCGAACTGAGCAGCTTTTGGTGAAGAGCCGAGATGAAGTTTATGGGTTGATGCACCAGTTAACAAACAAAGCTTGTTTAACTCTATGATTTATAAATGCCAAATTCGTCCCTGAGGTAAGGTTGAATTTTAAATGCCAAATTCGTCCCTGAGAGGTAAAAAGACAACACTACCCCTGACATTAACGAGTTTTTTTAACTGGGTTAGTGAAAAGGACGAATTTGGCAAAAAAATCCAAACCTCAGGGAAGGAATTGCAAAAAAAAAAACTTTTGTACTGGAGTGGCAAACTGGCCCAAACCTCAGGGACGAAAATGGCTATTAACTCTATTATTACTACTACTACTACTACTACTTTATTATTATTTTTTAATTATTATTATTGCTATGAAGGTACTCGAAAACACATTGGTGGAAAATTTTTTGTTTACTTTACCCGAAGAATGCCTCAACAAATACGATGGAGGATATTTTGTTTATTCATCCCACCTCGCATATATTATGGCGTGCGTTCCCACATGTGCTGATGATTGATGCGACCTACAAAACGAATGAGCATAAACTTTCGTTTGTTCAAGTTATGGGTATGACATCAACATCAAGTCGTTTTATGTCGCTCATGCATTTATCTCCCGTGAAAAAAAAAGATAATTACCTATGGGTGCTACAAAGACATAAAGAGTTGCTAGAAGATAGTACGGAGCCCCGTGCTATAAAAACTGATTGTGAGAAAGCCTTGATGAATGCATGCGACACAGTATTTCCAACAGCTTTGAAGTTGTTATGCAGGTAATAATAACAATTATTATTATTATTATTATTATTATTATTATTATTATTATGCATGCATGCAGGTGGCACATTCAACGAAATATATTAAAGCACTGCAGGCAAGCATTTAGAGATGCAGATTGGAAAATATTTGTGAAATCTTTTAAGCGACTATGTAGATCTTCATCTCCCGAATTTTACCGGCTCTGGTTTTGACCGATTCTACAGACGACTATGTCAGGACGACAGATCTGGTACATATTATATTAATTTAGTTTAAAACGCATGCATACACACATTAATAATATCTTTGTTCTATTTTTTACGGATGTTTTTGAATATGTATGTCACACCCTCAAAATCCACTTGCGGAGTTTTATCGCGAGGCGCATGACAAACCAGGATCCAAACCAACGATCACAATAAACAAGTCTAAATGAATATAATGCAATTTCAAAACATAGTTTAAAATTCCCGTTTACAGCGGAAGCTTATTCAAAACAGTATCTCAAAAGTAAACCAATTGTTCAACATATGAAAACCATGCGACTCTAACTAGACGCCGTGCAGACGCGTGCGCCCTAGTTCCATTGTGCTACCTTAGCGACCTGAGAAAACATGTAAAAGTTTACGTCAGCACAAAAATGCTGGTGAGTTTACAGGTTTTGTAATCCAAGTACCAAGTCCACCTGTCCATACTATAACAAATCGAAAACAGTGTACGCTAGCTAGGCGTATATTTTGTTACTACCACGATTGGAAAACCATTACTAACACGCATACCAGTTGTTGTGCCCGAAAAGTAACCTGTTGTTCCTGTTGTTCTTGTTTGAGACAATATGCACTCGCCCGGCCCTCCAAGACGACGAGCGGGGTTGGTCAATCCCAATAGCGCTATTCATATTTCCCCGTTGTGCAAACCCGCACATTCATGGTTCCCCCCGGGACTTCCAAAGATCGTGTAGTACACAATAGAAACCCATAGTATGACAGTAGTTACCAAATAATCGTTTTAACACATGTTTTCTCCCCCGAAAGTATGAAACCAGTTTAAAAGAGGGGCCGTAAACTCACCTTAAGTTGCGTTACTCCTTAACACGAGTAAACTCAGCTGCTATGCTAGTCCCGTAAAGCGGCGACCTAACATATGACAGTTACAAGTACTTAGACTAATAACCCGCAGGTTAGTTAGTCCCTAGATGTCCAGACCATAACCAAGTTCGTTTGAAAACACCGTGACTGTTTAATTGACCCAAAGTACAAGACTCGACATCCCATTGGTGACCCGAGACTTCCCGTGTTATGTTTACGCTCTCAATCGTGCAATCATGCAATCATGCAATCACACTTAACATACGTTAACGCACAACAAGTTATAGCACATAGTTCACGTATCACCGAATTACATTCAAACATATGTTACCAAGTTATTAGATATATTACAAGGTTCCTAGCATGTTCCTACATGTCAAATCGGGTCTCGGAATGCTAATTTACACTTACAGCAGCAGTACACGCGATTAGGAAAAGTCAACTAGCATTTAGGTTGGTCAACTGGCATTTAGGAAGGCTAATCGCATGTAACTACTAGCATTTAGGGCTGATTGCATGTAACTACTAGCATTTAGGGCTGATTGCATGTAACTACTAGCATTTAGGGCTGATTGCATGTAACTACTAGCATTTAGGGCTGATTGCATGTAACTACTAGCAATTAGGGCCTGATCGCATGAAACTACTAGCAATCAGGGCCTGATCGCATGAAACATTGGCGATTGGCCTCCTAATCGCCTCTAACATAGGCGATTAGGATTGCTAATCGCCTGTAACCTTGCTGTTCCGGTTTTTCGCGCGTTTAACGCTCAAAATCAGATCCAGAACGTGTGTAACCACCCAATATCATCCCAACAACAATTCTAAACATGTTTAAACCAAAATCCTTCGTTTAACCTCGTATTATCAGTCCTGCATGCAACCATGTAATCCAAACGCCATAAACATAGCATGAAACACCACATTAACATGCATAACTATAACCCTAATAATCAATTCTCAGATTTTATCATCATAATATCATTATTATTCTGATCTAACATAATAACATGTTAATCCTTCATCTTGAATCATAAAAACCCTAGCTTTCTAATCATAAACACACATAACACATGCATACAAGTAAAAATTCGATTAACAACACTTATTAACGATTTTCAGAAAGCTTTTCCGTTTTAGAACAGGTCTGGACTATTAGGGATTGTATAAAAACGTTTATAAGATTGCATGGATGGAAACCAAACCTTAGATTTGTAAAAGAATGATGGATTAAGCTTGAAACCTTGTGTTTTGATCAAAAATCGCGTTCCAGAGGTTGTGTGTGTGTTGGGGCGGGTTATGGGACGACTAGGGTTTGTATAATGAAGTTTATGAGGTCAAGTATGGTATTTATAGTCGTTTTTAGTCGTCCAGCCCGTAACACGCGATTATGCAGCTTTACACGCGATTAGGGGTCCTAATCGCATGTAAGTTCATGCAATTGGGGCCTAATCGCATGAACAGTCATGCAATTAGTCCCCTACTCGCCCCTATGATGCCTACTCGCCTCCCTTATAGGCGATTAGGCTATCCTAATCGCCTATAGGGGCCTGTTCCGTGTGTTTTGCGCGTTAAACCCCGTTTTAACATATGTTAACACATATTCACATACCGACAAGTCACATAATGATTGTAAACACATAACACTTGTAAATACACATATTCACACTCGTTCACCAATTCCCGGGACTCGAGACTCGTATGTTCCGTATGCCCTGACGATCCTACAAATCGTCACCGTTTGTACACTTGGTTAAGGACCGACATCTAATGAACCTCTAGACCAACATCCAATGATCTTCTAGACTAAACCGATAGTTCCCGAACCATAACCCGACTTAACTAACCCAGTTAAGTACAATATACGCGTGACTCGCTAAGGTAGGCTTTCATCTAGACAACGTTGTTAACCAGAATTTGCCGGGTGTCACATCATCACCACGTTAAAAGAATTTTCGTCCCGAAAATTGCACAAGTACCAAAAGAACAAAAGAAATAACGAAGGGAACAAACAAAAGATAGAAACCAAAAGAGAGATTTACCCGAGTTGTCACATCATCCCCACGTTAAAAGGAATCTCGCCCCGAGATTCATTCAGCTGCAGATGAGACATATCTCGACTCGAACGCTTCCTTAGGAAAGAGATGAGGATATTTAGACTTCATCTGATCCTCCCGTTCCCACGTATACTCTGGTCCCCGGTTCGAGTTCCACCGAACCTTAACGATACGAATCTTGCTGTGACGCAGGCTACGAATCTTGTAATCAAGGATCTCCACAGGTTCTTCCACAATCCGAAGACGATCATCAACCTTGATCTCTTCCAGTGGAACAATGAGAGACTCGTCAGCCAGACACTTCTTCAAGTTTGACACGTGGAAGACGTTATGTACGTTACCGAGCTCCGTCGGTAAATCAAGACGATATGCCACCGGTCCAATCCGTTCCAGGATCGTAAATGGTCCGACATACCGTGGGTTGAGTTTGCCACGCTTCCCAAAGCGTATGACGCCCTTCCACGGTGAGACTTTTAGAAGTACTTTGTCATTAACTTGGAATTCCAATGGTTTGCGACGCTGATCGGCATAACTCTTTTCCGATCCCGTGCCGCTGCCAACCGGTTACGAATCTGTACGATCTTTTCCGAAGTTTCGTACACTAGTTCAGGCCCAGTGAGTTGACTCTCACCCACTTCAGCCCAACAAAGAGGAGAACGGCATTTCCGTCCGTACAGTGCTTCGAACGGAGCTGCCTTGATGCTCGTGTGATAACTGTTGTTGTATGAGAATTCTACTAACGGTAGATGAGCTTCCCAACCCTTGCCAAAATCGATCACACATGCCCGCAGCATGTCTTCTAAAGTTTGAATCGTGCGCTCACTCTGACCGTCAGTCTGTGGATGATAAGCTGTACTCATGTCTAGTTGGGTACCCAAAGCCTTGTGCAAAGACTTCCAGAAGTGAGAAGTAAAATGGGAATCACGATCCGAGATAATAGAAACTCGCACCCCGTGCTTAGAAACAACTTCCTTCAAATAAAGACGAGCCAAATGATCCATGGTGTCGGTCTCCTTAATAGCAAGAAAATGGGCTGATTTCGTCAACCGATCGACAATCACCCATATCTTGTCATTCCCGCTGGGTGATTTAGGAAGTTGCGTGACAAAATCCATAGTAATCCGTTCCCATTTCCATTCCGGAATTTCAGGTTGTTGCAAGAGACCCGACGGTTTCTGGTATTCCACCTTGACCTTAGCACAGGTCAAGCATTTGCTCACGTATGAGGCTATATCCGACCTCATGTTTGGCCACCAGTAGAGCACCTTCAGATCTTGGTACATCTTATCCGAACCAGGATGGATAGAATACCGGGACTTATGAGCCTCATCAAGGACAAGCTCCCGTAGTCCCCCGAATAAAGGAACCCATATGCGTTCTGCGAAATAGTGCAGGCCATTAGGCCTTCGCTCGAGGTGCTTGTCGGCACCGTGCATAGTCTCAGCTTTAAGGTTTTCCTCCTTCAAAGCTTCTAACTGGGCAGAACGGAGTTGATCAGGTAGGGATGAATGAATGGTGAGCTGCAACGCCCGAACGCGACGAGGTTTAGTTGATTCCTTCCTGCTCAAGGCGTCTGCTACAACATTCGCCTTGCCAGGATGGTACTTAATGGCACAATCATAGTCGTTCAGGAGTTCAATCCAACGACGCTGCCGTATGTTCAGATGTTGTTGGTCGAAAATATGTTGGAGACTCTTGTGATCGGTATAGATAGTGCATTTGGTACCGTACAAGTAATGTCTCCAAATTTTCAATGCGAAAACCACGGCACCCAACTCCAAGTCATGGGTGGTGTAGTTCTTCTCGTGCACCTTGAGTTGACGAGAAGCATACGCGATCACTTTCTCGCGTTGCATCAACACGCAACCGAGACCATGAATAGAAGCATCACAGTAAACAACGAAATCATCAGGGCCTTCAGGTAAAGAAAAAATAGGAGCAGAACACAGTTTAGACTTCAGTTCTTCAAACGCTGACTCTTGTGGTTCACCCCAGTCGAATTTCCTATCCTTCTGAGTAAGAGTGGTGAGGGGTTGAGCGATCTTCGAGAACCCCTGAATGAAACGACGATAGTAGCCCGCAAGGCCTAGGAATTGCCGCACCTCAGTTGGCGTCTTTGGTGCTCCCCAGTCCTTGATCGCTTCGATCTTAGCTGGATCGACATGAATCCCTAGTTCATTAACCACATGTCCTAGGAACTGAACTTCGCGTAACCAAAAGTCACACTTTGAGAACTTGGCGTAAAGTTGTTCCCGTCGCAAAAGTTCCAAAACCAAACGCAGGTGTTCCTCGTGTTCGGTCTTGTTCTTAGAGTAGATCAGAATGTCATCAATAAACACAATGACGAACTTGTCCAGATATGGTTTGCAAACGCGGTTCATCAAGTCCATGAAAACCGCCGGTGGGTTCGTGAGACCAAAAGGCATGACCAAGAATTCGAAATGGCCATAACGTGTACGAAAGGCAGTCTTTGCAACGTCAGCCTCCCTGACGCGCAGCTGGTGATAACCGGACCTCAAGTCAATCTTGGAATAGTAACTAGAACCCTGGAGCTGATCGAATAGATCATCAATACGTGGAAGAGGATAACGGTTCTTGACGGTCAATTTGTTCAGTTCTCTGTAGTCTACACACAATCGGAAACTTCCATCCTTCTTCTTGACAAACAGAATCGGGGCTCCCCAAGGGGAAGAACTTGGTCTGATGAAACCCTTGTCCAAGAGTTCCTGTAACTGACTAGACAATTCCTGCATCTCGGGAGGTGCAAGACGATAGGGGGCCCGAGCAATAGGAGCAGCCCCTGGCACAAGATCAATGCCGAACTCGACTTGACGGTGGGGAGGAAGACCAGATAAATCATCGGGAAAAACATCAGGAAACTCGCGTACAACTGGAATATCGTCGATCTTCTTCTCATCACCAGAGGAAACAGATAAAAGTGCTAAAACGGCTGGATAACCCTTTCGAAGACACTTAAGGGCTTTCATGCTAGAGATGATGTTTAGCGAAACACCACCCTTGATACCGTACACAGAAAGGAATTCTCCATCAGGGAGAGGAATCCGAATAACCTTATCGTAACAGACAATCTCTGCGCGATACAAAGACAACCAATCCATACCTACCACCACGTCGAAACTACCCAAAGGTACCGGCATAAGGTCGATGGGGAACGACAAACCCGACAACTCTAATTGACACTCCCGAAGGATACTAGTAGCTTCAATCATTTTCCCGTCAGCCAACTCAATAATATACTTAGTCTCTAATGGTACGGGTACTACATCTAGCAGTCGACTAACTCCCATGGATACAAAACTCTTGTCGGCACCAGAATCAAATAACACACTAACAGAACGATTATTGAGAAGGAACGTACCGGTGACTGTGTCAGGATCCTGTCTAGCCTCAGCGGCTCCAATGACGAAGGCACGTGCATTTCTGCCGCCGCCCCCGTTGTTCCCATTTCCGTTGTTTCCACCCTGCTTCAGTTTTGGGCAATCCTTCTTGTAATGCCCGGTCTCACCACAATTGTAACATCCTTGTCTTCCCGTAGTCCCTTGAGTAGTCGGAGCTGAGCTATTAGTCGGAGCCTGGGTCGATGGAAGTGTAACCCGACAATCTTTAGCATAATGCCCTGTTCGCTGGCAGCGATGACAACGGTTACTGTCGCAGTTTCCTTGATGGTGACGTCCACACTTGTTACATTTGGGCAGTTTCCCCGCATAACCACCCTGTTTGTTACCCGAAGAAGAAGAAGAACCCCCATTGTCGAACCTCTTATTCTGCTGTGCTGGCCCAGATCCCTTCCCGTCATTTTCCCACTTGCGCTTGTTATTCTCTGGAGCCTTAACAGTCGAACCCTTAGCAGGCAAAATACCCTCATTCACCTTTAAGTTGGTCATCCTATGAGCCGATCGGACCACCTCTGCGTATGTAGGATGATTTCCCGCAGCCACTAACCCTGCGATTTCCGGTACTAACCCCGAAACATAGTGTTCAATCCTCCTGAACTCTGGCACATGCAGATCAGGACACAGCACTGCCAACTCATTCCGCCTCACAGTATACTTCTCAATTTCAGACCCAGTCATCTTGAGGTTCCACACCTCGTGCTCTAGCTTCTGCACCTCTTCCCTCGGACAGTACTCACGTTTCAGCAACTGCACAAAATTCTCCCAAGGCATAGCATACGCCTCCCCAATACCCATATTCTGGGTGATGTTATTCCACCAAGTCAATGCAACATCCTGGAATAACGCAGCAGCATACTTAACCCGATCTTCTGGGAGACAGTTACACATCAGAAACACTGACTCCACTTTCTCCAGCCACCTAAGCAAGCTCACCGCACCCTCAGTGCCAGAGAATTCTTGGGGCTTACAGTCCCGAAACATCTTGTAGGTACACATAGGTGGGGGTGGGTTAACAGGACCACCTGAAATGAAATGCGTGAGGAATTACGATGAATGTAAACAAGGTTCACCAATGAGGCAAAGAAAATAGATAAATCAACTTACCACCACCGTTGTGCCCTAACTGGAAGGCAGCTTGGAGCAAGTTGTTCAGATCAGCCTGCGATAGGTTAATACCTCCACGACCACCAGCACCACCGCGACCACCACCACGTCCACCATTGCGACCACCTCCACGTCCTCCTCTAACTCCAGACATGATTCTGGCAGAAAGAACGAGAAAATTTAGTTTCGCAGATAAAGATAACCACTAATGTTCACAAGATCAAAGCTGGATCCAATCCAGGACTATCCCTTCAAACCCAGAGCTCACCAGGGCTTCCATGCATTTCGGTTTATGATTTTGTGTGCACCCAAAATGATAAACCGCTCTACATGGTCCTCCAAGTGTTCTCCTAGTTCAAAGTTCAAATCACCGAACATAGACTCTTAGCTATACACCGTAATACTACGGTAGTTTATGGCAAGTGTTTCTATTAGAGTAGGAAAGGGAGATGTCCGAGCCTTGGACAAATCTCAAGAGTACAAGATTCACTCCAATATACTACACCGCCTAGAAGTAAGTAACCCGACCTATGATAGAACGGATGATGTAACGTAGAAAGACCCAATGATTTAGAGACACCCCGACAAGACCATACGTAAACCACCATAATGTTTAGTACCATGTGATCGTCTAGTGTGTGCGACTCGGCTATAGACTAGACTCTACATGCAGTCCTAGTTCACTATAACCATTGGCTCTGATACCAATCTGTCACACCCTCAAAATCCACTTGCGGAGTTTTATCGCGAGGCGCATGACAAACCAGGATCCAAACCAACGATCACAATAAACAAGTCTAAATGAATATAATGCAATTTCAAAACATAGTTTAAAATTCCCGTTTACAGCAGAAGCTTATTCAAAACAGTATCTCAAAAGTAAACCAATTGTTCAACATATGAAAACCATGCGACTCTAACTAGACGCCGTGCAGACGCGTGCGCCCTAGTTCCATTGTGCTACCTTAGCGACCTGAGAAAACATGTAAAAGTTTACGTCAGCACAAAAATGCTGGTGAGTTTACAGGTTTTGTAATCCAAGTACCAAGTCCACCTGTCCATACTATAACAAATCGAAAACCAGTGTACGCTAGCTAGGCGTATGTTTTGTTACTACCACGATTGGAAAACCATTACTAACACGCATACCAGTTGTTGTGCCCGAAAAGTAACCTGTTGTTCCTGTTGTTCCTGTTTGAGACAATATGCACTCGCCCGGCCCTCCAAGCCGACGAGCGGGGTTGGTCAATCCCAATAGCGCTATTCACATTTCCCCGTTGTGCAAACCCGCACATTCATGGTTCCCCCCGGGACTTCCAAAGATCGTGTAGTACACAATAGAAACCCATAGTATGACAGTAGTTACCAAATAATCGTTTTAACACATGTTTTCTCCCCCGAAAGTATGAAACCAGTTTAAAAGAGGGGCCGTAAACTCACCTTAAGTTGCGTTACTCCTTAACACGAGTAAACTCAGCTGCTATGCTAGTCCCGTAAAGCGGCGACCTAACATATGACAGTTACAAGTACTTAGACTAATAACCCGCAGGTTAGTTAGTCCCTAGATGTCCAGACCATAACCAAGTTCGTTTGAAAACACCGTGACTGTTTAATTGACCCAAAGTACAAGACTCGACATCCCATTGGTGACCCGAGACTTCCCGTGTTATGTTTACGCTCTCAATCGTGCAATCATGCAATCATGCAATCACACTTAACATACGTTAACGCACAACAAGTTATAGCACATAGTTCACGTATCACCGAATTACATTCAAACATATGTTACCAAGTTATTAGATATATTACAGGGTTCCTAGCATGTTCCTACATGTCAAATCGGGTCTCGGAATGCTAATTTACACTTACAGCAGCAGTACACGCGATTAGGAAAAGTCAACTAGCATTTAGGTTGGTCAACTGGCATTTAGGAAGGCTAATCGCATGTAACTACTAGCATTTAGGGCTGATTGCATGTAACTACTAGCATTTAGGGTTGATTGCATGTAACTACTAGCATTTAGGGCTGATTGCATGTAACTACTAGCAATTAGGGCCTGATCGCATGAAACTACTAGCAATCAGGGCCTGATCGCATGAAACATTGGCGATTGGCCTCCTAATCGCCTCTAACATAGGCGATTAGGATTGCTAATCGCCTGTAACCTTGCTGTTCCGGTTTTTCGCGCGTTTAACGCTCCAAATCAGATCCAGAACGTGTGTAACCACCCAATATCATCCCAACAACAATTCTAAACATGTTTAAACCAAAATCCTTCGTTTAACCTCGTATTATCAGTCCTGCATGCAACCATGTAATCCAAACGCCATAAACATAGCATGAAACACCACATTAACATGCATAACTATAACCCTAATAATCAATTCTCAGATTTTATCATCATAATATCATTATTATTCTGATCTAACATAATAACATGTTAATCCTTCATCTTGAATCATAAAAACCCTAGCTTTCTAATCATAAACACACATAACACATGCATACAAGTAAAAATTCGATTAACAACACTTATTAACGATTTTCAGAAAGCTTTTCCGTTTTAGAACAGGTCTGGACTATTAGGGATTGTATAAAAACGTTTATAAGATTGCATGGATGGAAACCAAACCTTAGATTTGTAAAAGAATGATGGATTAAGCTTGAAACCTTGTGTTTTGATCAAAAATCGCGTTCCAGAGGTTGTGTGTGTGTTGGGGCGGGTTATGGGACGACTAGGGTTTGTATAATGAAGTTTATGAGGTCAAGTATGGTATTTATAGTCGTTTTTAGTCGTCCAGCCCGTAACACGCGATTATGCAGCTTTACACGCGATTAGGGGTCCTAATCGCATGTAAGTTCATGCAATTGGGGCCTAATCGCATGAACAGTCATGCAATTAGTCCCCTACTCGCCCCTATGATGCCTACTCGCCTCCCTTATAGGCGATTAGGCTATCCTAATCGCCTATAGGGGCCTGTTCCGTGTGTTTTGCGCGTTAAACCCCGTTTTAACATATGTTAACACATATTCACATACCGACAAGTCACATAATGATTGTAAACACATAACACTTGTAAATACACATATTCACACTCGTTCACCAATTCCCGGGATTCGAGACTCGTATGTTCCGTATGCCCTGACGATCCTACAAATCGTCACCGTTTGTACACTTGGTTAAGGACCGACATCTAATGAACCTCTAGACCAACATCCAATGATCTTCTAGACTAAACCGATAGTTCCCGAACCATAACCCGGCTTAACTAACCCAGTTAAGTACAATATACGCGTGACTCGCTAAGGTAGGCTTTCATCTAGACAACGTTGTTAACCAGAATTTGCCGGGTGTCACAATGTAGACCGTGTATGGCCCCGTGACTACAAAGAAAGGTTTGTTTCTGCATGGACAGACACAAATTACAACTTTGGTCAGTATACGACCAACAGAGTTGAGAGCCAGCATTCAAGGTTTAAGATGCATATTAAGGGGCCTAACAACTCGCTCCACAAACTTATGATGATTGCAGACGATGTGGTAACGTCACAAGAGAGGGCAATAAACCACTTGTTTGAAGAGAGTCTGTCGGTGAAAAAGGTGCACCATGACATACCGATTTTTGAGGACCTACTCGGTAAAGTTTCCCATGCAGCGATCGAGTTGTTGATAACTGAGATAAAAAATATAGAGAAGTTGAGGGAAAAAAGGAGTTGTGGTCACCAGCTTTTCACGAGTTATGGATTGCCGTGTGCATGTCGATTAGATTCGTATAAAAATAAAGGTAATACCATTACTTTATTACTCCCTCCGCCCCACTAGAAGTGTCTTGGTTTGAAAAACACAAAGTTTTAGGCATATTAAATGATTGCTTGTTTTGCTTGCCATATGACAATAATACCCTTGTCATATGTGGGTCCATCATATTCTTTGTTTATTTTAGTTGTGTTTTTAAGGGTAAATTTGGAAATTGGCTAATAATTTTTTAAAGTGGACACATGAAATGGGACAAATAAAAAAGGGAATATGGACACTTATAATGGGACGGAGGGAGTAATTATTATTATCATCATCATCATTATTATTATTATTATTATTATTATTATTATTAAATAAAGGAATAAAAATACAGTTGTCCGAAGTAGACGTCTTCTGGACACGACTGAATTACGAACCGGAAGTAGTAGGGGGAACGTGACCTTGCGAGTGAGTGGGAAATAGTCAGAGAGACAGTACTGTCTCAATCACCACGGGTTTAAAGAAATATGTTGTCAAAAATAAAGTCGGTGGTAAATCCAAGTATGACTGACACTCAACCTCCTGAGGTACAAAAAAATACTCGCGGGCGCCCAACTACAAAATCACAAAAAAAAAAAAAAAACACGAGGAGGATGCGAAAGAAGATGTTAGTATTATTATTATTATTATTATTATTATTATTATTATTATTATTATTATTATTATTATTATTATTATTATTATTTGGGTTATTATTATTATAGACAACTTGTGTTGATCATTAGAATATATAATCCATTTGGGCATTTCTTTTGGGAAACTTGTAGACAACTTGTGTTGTCTGGTTTGAACGAAAACAGGGGAAACTCAGTCCAATATTTTATAAAATCTTTGATTATTATTATTATTATTATTTATTAATTATTTATTGTTATTCATCGTAGGAGGACGAGCCTGTTAGAAGACGTAGGCCATCAGATCCAGGTAAAGATAAAATGAGAGTATGTGATAAAGATTTTCTACTGTTAGTGGGGGACAGGTACATAAATAACTATTCATACATACATATATACGTACGTACACATCCCATAATCATGATTTCCCAATGTTTGGCGGTGACAGGTATAAATTTGCGATCAGAGAATTTAAGTGTTGGATTCATCCCCTTTATCGACAGTTTATCACACACATTCAAGATGTTCAGCCGGACGGTAACTGTGGGTTCCGATCTGTAGCTGTTTCTTTAGATTTCGAAGAGGAAGACTGGGCTTGGATCCACCAACTTCTTCTAGCAGAGATGATAGGGGAAAACCATGAGGATTGGCTGACGATTTTCAACACATACATTGATGGCTAGTTCACCCACATATACTCGACCCTAGATTGGGTGGGAGTAGGGAATACGCCCAACTCAAAATGGATGGATCTACCTTGGACCGGATTACTGATTTCTCAGGCATTTGGTGTGTTTCTTCAAGTCTTCTCTGCTTGAAACGAGCACTTTCTTCCCTTTGGTCACTCATATCTTATCATATCAATAGCCCACGTGAACACCAACCACTTCATCATGCTTAAGCTAGCAGGCGACGCTCTAATGCCACGTCCGAGTGCAGCATGGTTGACTTGGGTAGATGCAAATCAAAACCCATGGTTGGAGCTATATAGGGATCGTCTAGATCAGGGACGTAGGCTATATCGAAGAAATACGAGCGACGAAAGACGAAGAGAGTGGTTTGACCTAACTGGTAGTCCTGGTAGTTTTGGTAGTCCGATGTAACTTTGTTTTTATAATGTTTAATGATTTATTAAGTAGATTTTTTTTGTTTATATTATTTTACCTATACAATAAGAAATGAAAAAGATTTTTTATAAAAAACTTATACAACATAATTAAAACTAACAAAATACAAAAAAAAAAAACCTCTATGGGCCCGTATAGGGCTCTGTGGGCCGTAGAAGATGACTATCTACGGGTCGTAGAGGCCTCTATGGCCTGTAGAGGTTTAGAAGTTGGTTGTAGAGGCCATCTATGGGTCGTAGAGGTCTCTACAACCTGTGGACAAACAAAACATCAATAAAGAAATAAACTTTGTTTTTTAAAAAAAACGAGTATCTACGGGATGTAGAGGGCTCTACGAGCCATAGGTATGATTTTATGTGTTATATAAAATTTTTTTAACATATAACTCAGCGAACTGGTAGCCCATATGGTCCCCATATTTTCAATAAGACTTGTATGTGTGTGGGAGTTATAACATACCCACGATCGAACCATGCACCAAACGTTTTTTTTTTCCTCTATGGCCTGTATAGGTCTCTACGGGCCGTAGGTAAAAAATTTAAACATATTAATTCGAGCCCTCCCCTGTTCTGTGTTCATTTCCTCCAAAACCAACACAACCACCGAACCCATCGCCCCTCAAACCCTAATCTCCAATCCACCACCACGTTCAGCCACTACCATCCTCAACCCTCTCCCTCACCCTCTGTTCAACCACCTCGTTCAACCACCACCACCAAACCCTACCCCTATCAACAACACACCAACCACCCCTACCACCACCGTCAACAACATCACCACCACTACAATCACCACCACCACAAGAGAAAGCAGGTAACGATGTATATTTGGTTTATTTTTTTTTGTTTATTTTGTTTATTTTTTCTGTTTAATTTTTTTCAGTTTAATTGGAAGGAAGTTTAGATGGTTTGTTGAATAGATAAGGAGTTTCAAATGGGTCGAAATTGGTCGATTGTTTAGGGGTTTGTTTATATTGTTTAGGCTTGTGTTGAATAGGCGATTGTTTAGGCGATTATTTTGAAACGCTTAAACTAATATAGTTTTTGCCGTTTCTTTGGAATCGCCTAAACTATATAGTTTTGGCGACTCTTTTGAAACGCCTAAACTATATAGTTTTGGCATTTCTTTGGAATCGCCAAAACTATGGTTGTGTGTGGAAATACATATATGTATAGACACAAGTATAGATGCACGCATGAGTAGGTATGCACACAAGTGTATATGATTATTTGAGTATAGATAAATGTGTTTATGAATTAAACAACTCTTTTTCAAAGGAACATATACTTTATAGAAAGTATCATATGTTGGGAAAACAAGATCTTTTTTCTTATACAGACTATTATTTTCAAGCAATATATAGTTGTCACCAAGAAAAGCTAAACTAACATACCACTAAGGATCGGGTGAACCACGAGTACCAAAGATCACATATTTGTATGAATCTAAGGTACAATGTATATATATAGGATGAGATATCTAGTTGTCGGACATAAACTTTTGCTAGACTACACGCGAATTTGAGGTGAGTTCTCACAGCCCCTTTTTACTGTTTTATGTTTTAGGTTAAAGCATGCATCATTACTCGTTTTTAGAATGAATTCCTAGCCGACCGGTGTACATGAGACGATGTGTATAACAGTACTCGCTAAAGTCCTCGTATATTAGTTTATAATAACCACTAACTATGGATATAGCTAGAAACGCATGAATAGATCTATTGGGTTGACACTCCCACTCTCGGTTAGTCGCTCTAACCGATGTATATGATATATGAGAGTGCTTGCTTTTCTTTTATGACAAACATATACATGAAACTTGTTACAAAAGCAAGACTGCAACAGGCTGTAGTCTTGGAACTTGTACAAAAGATAAAGTAATAATAAACTAATAAACTACTGAAACATAACGCGGTGGAAAGATTCTATTACAATTGCTAATGAGTGACAAACTACTGATGAGTAGTTTGTCTTCAGCAGTTCTTCAGTTGACTTGTCTGGTTTAACTTCAGAACTTCTGATCTTTACTCTTCAGTACTTGTTGAATCCTTCTTTAGTACTTGTGTCTTCTTTCTTCAGTAGTTTCATACTTAGAATATTTTAGCAGAAGTAGGAATTAGACTAAGGTTAGCAAAAGAGGTTTCAACAATCCTTTTTGTCCTTACAATCTCCCCCTAGATTGATGAACCAAAACCTTATCTAATTCTTTATTGTCTTCTTCTGTCTTCAAGTATCTTCCAGATTTCTTTGAACATGGAAGTCTTGAGTTGGTTCAGTTGTTCATTTGTGAGAGATCCTTGTTCAGGTTCAAGATGTTGAATTGAAGCAAGTCTTGTGTAGATAGATTTTTCAGTTCATTCATAGATTTGCAGGCCTTGCTTGAACGATCTCTCCTTGTCACTAATACTGAGTTGGAATCAGTAAATGACCATTTCATTATCAGAACTTTAGATTTGTCAAAATCTAAAGTGTAAGGGACCATGCCGGATCCCTGGGATGTTCCTGAGTGAGGGATGTTTTCTACTTCAGTGACCCTCAGGTGGGATTCTCTTCCTTCTTGTATTTGCACCACATTAGGTATATCAAAGGTGGGTAAATGATGTTCAGTGATTACCTTTGTGTGCAGTTTGTCAGTTATAGTCTTCTAAATTTGGTAAGCAAATGTAGAAGGATCCCTAAATTGTGTCAGCAGAGGCTTTTCTTCAATCACAAAGTCTCATTGTAATACTGTATTGCCTTCAAGAAATACCATCTTGAAATCAGTCTTTGTGATCTCCTCTTGCTTCTTCTTGGTAGCAGGCTTTGATTTTCTAGAACCAGAAGTTCTAACTACTGAAGTTGACACTTCAGAAGTTTTGTACTTCTCTAGATTTGCAGCCTTGTCAGCCTTGAATCTTTTGTATGTGTCAAATAATTTGTCTTCTCTCCATTTTGACACTAAGGCTTTTGAATCAAAATCATTGGCTACCAATTCATCTATTATTTCAGCTCTCTTTGCCCTTTTGTCTTTTTCAGTGGCAATCTTGTCAGCAACAAGTTGAGCTCTTCTTGTAAGCTCATCTATTGAGAGCCCTTTGAGTGAATAAACTTTAGTCTTGTTGTTCTTGGTAATGTAAGACATCAGTTGTTGTCGTTTGTCTTCCTCAGCAACTCTTTCAAGTGCAACTTGTTTATTCAACTCTTCTTCATATGCTTTGAGTTTTTCAGTGTAGCTCATATCTTCCCTTGCTTCTAGGCTGTTCCAGATCTCATCTTCCTTGGCTTTCTTTTGTGCTGCAAGTAGACTCTTCTCCAGTAATTCTTTGGACATTGAGATGGGAGAAGGGTTTTGTGCAGGCATTTGAGTGGTTGTAGGCCTTAGAATAGGAGTTGGAATGTCATCAGTTGCCATAGAAGGCTCTCCAGTTGGAAGATTGGATGTGTTAACTGCTGAAGGGTTGATAGAAGTATCAATTACTGAAGGATTGTCTTCAGTACTTTTAGAGTCTTCAGAAGTTTCTTCATTGAGGCCTTGGGAAGTTTCAGCTTCAACTTCAGTTCCAGAAAGAAGCCTATCTTCATCTTCTAAGTCTTTTTGAGCTTCTTCTTCCTCTTGTTGTTGTTGGAGAGCCACTTTTTCCTTTATCCTGGCTTCCAGCGACTCCCTTGGTTCCTTAATATTTTTCCCCTTTTTGGCTTCATCCACTTCTAGAAGCCTGCCAGGTTGAGAAGTTCTACTAGATAACTCTGCAAGCTGTCTTGTATTGTTGTCAATTTTGTTGGACAACTCACTTAGTTTGTTGTTGATCACTTCAAATTGAGTTTTTGTTTTCAACTCCCAAGAAGTTGTGAAAGATTTGAGGTGATTGGAAATGAGAGTGTTTATCATCTTGTATAGGGGACCATCTGGGCTGCATAGGTGGTTCAAGTCTATGCTAGATGACCCAGGGAATTGGGTAGGCATTTTTAGTGAGGGGGTGTTTTTGGGTTATCTTCAGAGTGTACTGAAGATGCCACTTTAGGGGAATCAGGGATTAAGTGGTCTTTAACCTGATCTATTGTGACCAGCTCTTTGAGCTTAAAGACACCAGATTCAAGACCTTCACTAGTAGCCGTCAATTCATGTTTGTGGAGTGTAAATCATCATCCAAATCAATGGAATCATCTGAATCCCTGATGACATCCTCAATGAGGACATTATCAGTTGTATCATGAGCTGGGCCCAACCCAGTTGTTTCATGAACCTTTGTTTCTTGGTTCAGAAGATTTCCTACCTTAGGCATAAAGCCTTCATCAGTAGTTGCCACAAATGAGGTCTTAGCAATGTTACTTTTGTCCTCAGATCCACCACTGGGTGGTAAATGAGTAGTAGCAGCCTCAAATGTACCTAAACTCTCTATGTTTGGGCTTAGAAACCTTGGTTCATCCTCATCTCTTGGGATAGGGCTAATGACATTCACATCCATGTCAACTTCTGATGGTACTTCCCCTATTTGATGTGGTTATTGGGGAATGACATGTTCTGATGGGATTGTCTCTTTTAGCCCAGAGAGAAGTTTGGCAATTTCAATGGTTGTGTGTGATGGTTATGGTTCAGTAGTTTGGGGTAATGGTTCCGCAGTTTCAAAAGAAGGATCAGTAGTTATGGTCTTTTTAAATTTCTTTCTTTTGAAAAAATGGTAATGGGTGTTCTTTTAGGGGTTTGAGATGGATGAGACAGAGAGGATGTTTCAGTCACATCTTTGCTAAGCAGTCAATATCGGTGGGATATCGGTGGGATAGCGGTGGGATATCGGTTATCGGACCTTCACCGATATTCGGTGTCAAATATCGGTGGCAAATATCGGTACCGATATTATCGGTGATATTTGCCGATATCCCACCGATATTTTGTAAGATCCCACATCGGTTGAGAAGGAGAACAAACCCTTCCTTATAAGGGGTGGGGGAACCTTCTCTACCAGACGCGTTTTGGCCAGTCCTTCGGGAGTGAGACCAATGCAAAACCGTGAGTCTGGCACCAATCTGATACGGCTGGGCGGGCAAAGCGGACAATATTGTGGTACGGGTTACATTGGGCTGTTACAGATGGTATCAGAGCCGGGGCCCGGATCGGTGTGCCAGCCGTGCCCGCGAGGACGCTGGGCTCCCTAAGGGGGGTGGATTGTAAGATCCCACATCGGTTGAGAAGGAGAACAAACACTTCCTTATAAGGGGTGGGGGAACCTTCTCTACCAGAAGCGTTTTGGCCAGTCCTTCGGGAGTGAGACCAATGCAAAACCGTGAGTCTGGCACCAGTCTGATACGGCTGGGCGGGCAAAGCGGACAATATCGTGGTACGGGTTACATTGGGCTGTTACAGATGGTATCAGAGCCGGGGCCCGGATCGGTGTGCCAGCCGTGCCCGCGAGGACGCTTGGCTCCCTAAGGGGGGTGGATTGTAAGATCCCACATCGGTTGAGAAGGAGAACAAACACTTCCTTATAAGGGGTGGGGGAACCTTCTCTACCAGACGCGTTTTGGCCAGTCCTTCGGGAGTGAGACCAATGCAAAACCGTGAGTCTGGCACCAGTCTGATACGGCTGGGCGGGCAAAGCGGACAATATCGTGGTACGGGTTACATTGGGCTGTTACATATTTTGATTCTCATATATCGGTTATAGCGCCGCATTTCCAGGTTTTGCTTTTTTATAAGCCAAATTACAATAAAAGTAAATAATAATCATTTTTTTGGAATAAGCCCATAAAAATTAAGAGCCCAACTACCCAAAAACACTTCCAAAACCCTAAAGCGGACAGATTTGTCTCTCCTTCGTCTTCTACCAATCGTTCGTGACTGCCATCAAATCTGTAAGTGTTATATATTATTATGTTTTAGGTTATATATAGATAACATTTCAAATATCGACACTTTGGAGTCTTGACTTTTGATATTACTATTAGTAATTTAGTATTATATATGACTATGTTTAGGTTTTATATCATGTTAATATATAAATATTAAAATTCTACATGATATTAAAATTACTGATATCCCGCCGATATCCCACCGCGATAACCTATATATCAAATATCGGCCCTTGACCGATATTCGATTTCCCACCGCATTAACTGCTTAGCATCTTTGATAAGTGCAAATTGCACATCAGCAGTTTCAGGCATCTTAATTTCCTGAATTACCTTTCTTTTAAGGCTGGTGGGTTTAGGCTTTTGTTGTTCGGTTTTCTTGGCCCTTTTGGGTGAGGTTTTGGAAGATGGTGGTTCCATGGGGACTGTTTGTTGTTCCCCTTGGTCATCTTCTGGCCAGGCAGCCGGTTTATTATGCCTTGAGTACGCTTGTGAGGATAATGGATTTAAAACAGTTGTTTTTCCCACAAGCACCTCATCTCCAAGTTCTTTAATTATACATTGCATTATGAACCTTGGATACAATAAAAACTTCTTTTTAGAATTTTGGTGATGCAACACCAAGTCATTAAAGAAAAGTGCTGATGCCCTGAATTTTGTTTCATCCACAATGGAATGAAAAATTGGTTGAAAAGTAGAGGGCATCTGATCATAAGATCCAGTTTTTGGACTCAAGCACATGATGATGTAATGAAACAAAATTTATATTTTGGTTCAAAATATTTCTTAAAAATGGTTGCATGTGAGAGAGTACCTTGGTAACCACACTCTGTCATGGTTAAATGGATTGCAGAGTTGGGAAAATGATCTGGTGCATCTGCATCATCCAGACCCCGTCTTATCCCCAAAGTAGCCGGTGTAATTGCCATTACTTTCCCTTGGATGGTTGAATTTAGGGAAATAATCTGATCATTCACTATCACCGTCTCAGCATTTACCCAGAACTCATTAAGAGTTTCAGTATGGATTGGAGGATCAATGGTGAGGGCAGTGAAGTATTGGAAATTTGACGACTAAATCAATGATTTCGTCATATTGGGACCAGGCTTCATGTTTCTCAAAATAGCCTCTTTGATTGTGTCCCTGTTTCAGTATGAGAGCCATGTGGTTTGTGTGTGTGTGTGGATCGAACAGTGTTTTTGTTTGCAGGTGAGGGTTTGAGAGTGTTTTTGAGAGAGAAGGAGGGATTTTTTGCTTTTTGAAAGGATAAGTGATGGAAAAGGTGTTTATTAGAAGTTTATAGCCGCCCTAGGTCAAACTTCTGAAGTGGAAAATGTCTTATTTACCTTATTGACAAAACTGCTGATGAAGAACAATTTTCATCAGTAGTTCCCATTTTCTCTTTAGTAGTTTGTTAACAACTGTTGAGAATGTTTATAAATACTTTATTCATAACTTCTGAAGTTTATTTTTTTCAGAAGTTAATCATTTTTCAGAAAATATCCCCATGCTGATGTTTTGTACATCAGTAGTTTCTCTCTTTTTGTTTTTCAGAAGTTTTATGACAGACAATGTAAGTGAAAGTAAAAATATGTGCAGGAAAATAAAAGAAACACTTACAAATTTAGCATCCCAAGCATGAATACTAACTTCTGAAATGTTGATGTGTCAAGGGGTTTTGTGAATATGTCAGCTATTTGATTAGCTGTTGTCACATGCTTCACTTCAATCTTGCCTTTTTCATAGAAATCCCTGATGAAAGGATACCTGATTTCAATATGTTTAGGTTTTGAGAACTGAACAAGATTTTGAATGATGCTAATGGCAGATTTGCTGTCTACAAGCAATGGTGTCTTGGTCTCTTTGATTCCATAATCAAGAAGTTGATATTGGAGCCATTGTATCTGTGATGTACAAATTGCAGCTGCAATGTATTCAGCTTCAGCAGTTGAAGTTGCAACAGATGTTTGCTTCTTTGATTGCCAGGACACTAGACAGTTCCCAAGAATTGACAACCACCAGATGTTGATTTTCTTGACATTTTGCAACCTGCATAGTCACTATCTGAAAAAGCTGATAACTTGGTATTGCTAGAAGCAGGATACCAAATTCCAAGAGTAGGTGTTCCTTTTAGATATCTAAAGATTCTTTTGACTGCAATGAGGTGTGATTCCCTAGGAGCTTATTGATATCTAGCATAAACACATGTTGAGAACATAATATCTGGTCTAGAAGCAGTTAGATACAGAAGGGAACCTATCATACATCTATACATGGTTTGATCAACCTGTTTTCCTTGATCATCTGGTTCAACTTGTGTGGTTGGTGTCATGGGAGTGGAACATGATTTACAGTCTTGTAAAGAAAATTTGTTCAATAATTCTTTAACATATTTAGATTGATGTATAAAAGTTCCATTTGTTTGTTGTTTAATCTGTAGTCCTAAAAAGTACTGGTTCTCCTATTGTACTCATCTCAAATTTTGATTGCATGAGTTTCTTGAATTCATCACACAATTTTGTGTTAGTTGAACCAAATATGATATCATCAACATAAATTTGAACAAGTAAGACATGATTTCCAACATGTTTTATGAAAAGAGTTTTATCAATGGAGCCTCTTGTAAAGTTATTTTTGAGTAAAAAGTTTGAAAGTGTTTCATACCAGGCTCTAGGAGCCTGTTTTAGGCCATACAGAGCCTTGTCAAGTTTGTACACCTACTTAGGATGAGAAGGATCCTCAAACCCAAGTGGCTGATAGACATACACTTCCTCTTTAATCTCTCCATACAAAAATGCACTTTTAACATCCATTTAAAAAACTTTAATTTTGTTGGAAATTGCATAAGCAAAAAATAATCTGATGGCTTCAAGTCTTGCAACTGGAGCAAAGGTTTCATCATAGTCAATCCCCTCTTCTTAAGAATAACCTTGTACCACTAGTCTTGCCTTGTTCTTGATAATCATACCAGCTTTATCTTGTTTATTCCTAAAAACCCATTGTGTTCCAATTGGCAGCTTGTTTGGTGGTAAGGGAAAGATTTCCCAGACCTGTTTCTTCCTGAATTGGAGCAACTCTTCTTGCATAGCCTAAACCCAATTGTTGTCTTTGAGGGCTTCTTGATAGTTTTTAGGTTCCAACTGAGAAAAGCATGCATCATTACTCGTTTTTAGAATGAATTCCTAGCCGACCGGTGTACATGAGACGATGTGTATAAGAGTACTCGCTAAAGTCCTCGTATATTAGTTTATCATAACCATTAACTATGGATATAGACAGAAACGCATGAATAGATCTATTGGGTTGACACCCCCACTCTCGGTTAGTCGCTCTAACCGATGTATATGATATACGAGAGTGCTTGCTTTTCTTTTATGACGATTCATTGCATTGATATGCAATGTGCGAGGCACCACTCGTCAAGGCTTGGTAATGAACTCATGATGGTTTATCATCATTGCTACTAGCTAGGCAACCATTCAAGGAATTCATTAAACTTTTCATTTTTCAAAAACCCGTGAACTCACCAACATTTTGTTGACATAGTTTTCAATCATGTTTTTCTGGTAACTAAAATCATGGATAGAACTTGGGATATGATTGGGGTTACATTCACGACCACCACACATCGTGTCATTAAAACTTTTTATCCCGCAAAGGGTTTCAAACTGTATCTTGTGAAACTTGTTTTCATTGAACACGTGTGGTACTTTTATAAATAAATAACTATAATGTTTGCTCATATCTTGTGTAACACCCCAACCGATGGCGGAAACATCGGGGTGCCACGTATTGATGATTGTTTTCAGTAGCACATGGTATAACATAAATTTTAAATAATTTATTCAAACATAATATCCAAAATATGAAATGATGTCAAGAATTCAAATACATGATATCAAATAATAACTTCAATAACTTCAAATAAAACTCCAAGTAAAATCCTCATGCTAACTCAAGCCTCAGCTTCATTGTTACCTGAAACATGTTAATTTTGAAAGTATTTTGGGTCAACATAAGTTGGTGAGAATTACATAGGTTTTTGATAATAAAATGAATAAAATGTTGTGCAATTCATGTGTCATGTCAATCTAGCCCATATGTGAGAACATACTAGAAATAAATCGAGTGCATAATCAACCCTGATGACTGTTATAAAATGATACATACCATACACTCATGGTCCAATTGAATATGTTATGCGATAACAAACACCCACGTAACCTTTGTAGGAGGCACGTATCCGGGTGGGATTGTCAATCCAATAGATCTATCAATGTATACCGTCGGCTTGTACGGAGTTAATGATTATGCTAGAATGGTGCTTACTCTAATCATGCTCAAGACATAATGCAACATAGAAAACACATAGACACATTGATGATTGAATTGCAATGATAATGTTATAACATGTTTCACCCCAAAAATGGTGATAAATAAAAGGGGCTATGTAAAACTCACCTTAGCAAATGTTAAACTTGTTGAAAAGAAGAAATAATAGTGTTGCCCAAAATGATTCCAAATATCACCCTATAATAAGGTAATGTATAATAAGTCTAAGTCTAATTAACTTATAAGTGTATCCTGGGGTTTCGATTTGGGGATAATCAATTGTTGAATTTAAATTAAAATGTTAATTAATAAAGGAAAAATTGATAATTAATAAAAGAAAGTCTTTTAATAAAATTTGAATTTTGAATGTACACATTAAAGTGTTTGAAGTATAAAAATAATTTTTATAAAATTATTTAATTTAAAATAGATTTTTAAATCTATTTATTACAAATTGCCAACAATTAACTTTAATATTCAAAAATACTAAAATTAAAGAATTTCTATTTTAAAAATCATATTTCTGTTCTAAATAATTAAAAATAATTTGTATAAAATTTTGGTGCAAAAATGATGAAAATTGGATTTATTATGATTTAATTATGATTAAATCTAACAAAAATTGATTAAAAATATAAAATAAATGATTTTACTGAATTAAAAATTATTTCAGTAAAGTTTAACCTTATAAAAAGTCAGGATAATTTTTGGAGAATTTAATAAAATTGTTTTGATATATAAATGGATTTTTATAAGTATAAAAATGATTTAATTATTATAAATACTAAATAAATGAATTTTTGAAAAATAAAAATTGTGAATAACACTTTTATCTCAGATTAAACAAATATAATTTTTTTAGAATTTATAAAATAGTTTTGATATTTTAAAATGAATTTAAAAGATTAAAAGGTTTAATATATATATGTAATAGTTTTGTTTAAAAAAAAATAAAAAGAAGCAAAAAGGGGGGTAGTAGCCGGGACTCGAACCCGGGTACTTTCTGTTGCAAGCCCAGGTCACAACCACTTGGCCTAGGCCGGTGGTTGTGATATTCTCTGGATAAAATTTAATAAATACGATAAGCCCAAATCAGATTATCCCCAATTTAATACGAACGAACCCTAGAATTTGCAATTGGACAAATCACACATCAATAGCCTGATTAACCATAGGGCTATTGATGTGTGATGGCCGATGAACATAACCCACACAAATAATTAGACTCACAGTGTTGATTCGAGTTCGTGTGCTTGGTCAAACCAGAAGTCAAACGACGAACAAGATAATTATAATTAGAGTGTTTCAGAGATAATTGGAGGTTGAGAGAGAGTTGTGAGCGAGTTTCCAAGGATCGTAGGTCATCTATTTATACTGAGGATCAAAGGGTTGGGTAAATTGGAAAGTTGACCACGTTTTAATATCATACGCGTATGATTTTGAAATTGGTCAATGATTAGGGTTAATTGACGTGTAATTGAGTCACATTGGGCCGATAATCAACTAAGGTTGCCATATAAGGATCAATTACGAGTTAATTCCTTGGATTGATTAACAAGCTAACCCACAGTTGACTTTCTTTGTCAACTGTGAAGGTTTTAAAACGCGCTTATAATTAATAATGGACCGGGTTTCTAACAAGTTGCAAGCCAGCCCAGCTGGTTAAGTGTTTGGTTGGTTTGGGCCGGTCTTGGCGCGGGTTCGATTCCCGGCCAAGACAATGTATTTTTTTTATATAATTTTCAATACAACACACATATATAATATTATATATATAGTATTAGGGTTTCAAAATGCGACAAAAATAATAAATGCGACCAAATAAGCTGAAACTTGACGTTTTATTAATGACGAACGTGTAACGTACAAGTTTAAATGCGTAATGTTACAGTCTCCCCTACTTTTAGGAACTTCGTCCCGAAGTTGGAGTTGGAGAGTCTGGTGGGAAAAGATGTGGATACTTCGACTTCATCTGGTCTTTGCGTTCCCAAGTGAATTCTGGGCCTCGTTTAGATTCCCAACGAACCTTAACGATTGGAATACGACTGCGCTTGAGTTTCTTGACTCCAGTGTCAACAATCTCGACGGGTTTCTCGATAATGTGCATGCTTTCATCGATTTGCACATCCTCAAGAGGAACATGAAGGTTCTCATCTGCTAAGCATTTCTTGAGATTCGAAACATGGAAAGTCGGATGAACATTGCTTAGCTCAGGTGGAAGTTCAAGTTTGTAAGCCACTTTTCCAACTCTGTCAAGAATTTTGAAGGGGCCTACGTATCGAGGAGCTAGCTTTCCCTTTCTACCGAAACGAATTACTCCTTTCCAAGGGGATACCTTAAGTAGTACAAGGTCCCCAACTTGAAATTCCAAGGGTTTACGACGTTTATCAGCATAACTCTTCTGACGACTTCTAGCCTTGAGAAGATTATCCTGAATAAGCTGAATTTTGTCTGTGGTTTCCTGGATTAGTTCGGGTCCAGTAATACGAGCTTCACCAACCTCAGTCCAACAGACAGGTGAACGACATTTCCGACCATAGAGTGCCTCAAAAGGAGCCATGTTAATGCTGGCGTGATAACTGTTGTTGTATGAAAACTCAACCAAAGGAAGATGAGAATCCCATGCGCCACCAAAATCGATGACACATGCCCTGAGCATGTCCTCAAGTGTCTGGATGGTTCGTTCAGTCTGACCATCTGTTTGAGGGTGATAAGCAGTGCTCAGGTTCAACTTAGTACCCAAAGCATCTTGTAGAGATTCCCAAAAGTGAGAGGTGAAACGACCATCGCGATCAGAAATAATGTCCAAGGGTATACCGTGACGACATACGATTTCACTTACGTACATCTTTGCCAACCTTTCCACAGAATACTTCTCACGAATAGGTAGGAAGTGAGCTGACTTGGTCAAACGATCGACGATTACCCAAATACTGTCGAAACCTTTGGGTGTACGAGGGAGTTTGGTGATGAAATCCATAGCTATGCTCTCCCATTTCCAGACAGGAATCTCTGGTTGTTCAAGCATACTAGATGGTCGTTGATGTTCAGCCTTGACCTTGGAACAAGTGAGACATTTCGCAACGAATAGAGCAATGTCTTTCTTCATACCAGGCCACCAATAAGAATAGCAAAGATCTTGGTACATCTTGTCAGCTCCAGGATGAATAGAATAACGAGACTTATGAGCCTCGTTCATGAGAAAAGTACGAAGATCATCACGGTCGGGAATCCACAGTCGGTTAAGGAAATAAAGAAGACCATCGGGTTTGGTTTCAAGTTGAGTCTCAGCACCACAAGACATTTCATCGTACATGTTACCTTGGGTGACTGATGTGTGTTGAGCCTGGAGAATGCGATCTTGAAGATCAGTACGAACTCTCGCACATTGGAGTTTGACACGCTCTTTACGACTAAGTGCGTCAGCCACAACATTCGCCTTGCCAGGATGGTAGCGAATTTCGCAATCATAGTCGTTAAGTAATTCAACCCAACGTCGTTGCCTCATGTTAAGATTCTTTTGATCGAAGACATGTTGGAGACTTTTGTGGTCCGTGAACACCACACATTTGGTCCCATAAAGATAATGTCTCCAAATCTTGAGTGCAAAGACAACAGCGCCCAATTCAAGATCATGGGTGGTATAATTTTTCTCGTGAGTCTTGAGTTGTCGAGACGCATAAGCGATAACCTTTCCTCGTTGCATGAGAACACAACCAAGACCTTGGTTCGATGCATCACAGTAGACCACGAAATCATCATTACCGTCAGGTAGAGACAAGATAGGAGCTTCACAGAGTTTCAGCTTAAGAGTTTCAAATGCTTCCTCTTGCTTAGGTCCCCACTCATAGGGTTTACCCTTGTGAGTTAAGGTAGTGAGAGGAACAGCGATCTTGGAGAAATTGGCGATGAACCGACGATAATAACCAGCCAACCCAAGAAAAGAACGGACTTCCGTTGGAGTGGTAGGAACACTCCAATTCTTTACAGCTTCGATCTTTGCAGGATCAACATGAATTCCGTTCATATCAATGACATGTCCCAAAAATTGAACTTCCTTAAGCCAAAATTCGCATTTTGAGAACTTGGCGTACAGTTGTTCTTTCTTTAGGAGATTCAAGATAGAGTGAAGATGTTGCTCGTGATCGGATTTTGATTTAGAGTAAATCAAAATATCATCGATGAAAACGATCACGAATTTGTCGAGATAGGGTCTACAAACCCGATTCATCAAATCCATAAATACCGCGGGAGCATTGGTCAACCCAAAAGGCATAACCATGAATTCATAGTGACCATAGCGTGTGCGAAAAGCCGTCTTGGGAATATCTTCATCGTGGACTCTAAGCTGATGGTAACCAGAACGGAGATCAATCTTCGAGAAGTGGGTTGCTCCTTGAAGTTGATCGAAGAGATCGTCAATCCTAGGAAGTGGATAACGATTCTTGATGGTGAGTTTGTTGAGTTCACGGTAGTCAATACACATCCGAAGAGAACCATCCTTCTTTTTAACGAATAAGACAGGGGCTCCCCATGGAGAAGAACTAGGGCGAATGAACCCTTTATCAGAAAGTTCCTGTAATTGACTGGCAAGTTCTTGCATCTCAGAGGGTGCAAGACGATAAGGAGCTTTAGCGACAGGATTAGCACCAGGAACAAGATCAATACGAAACTCCACTGGTCGAGCAGGAGGCAAACCAGGTAAATCCTCGGGAAAGACTTCAGGATAGTCTCGAATAATAGGAATGTCTTGGATACTTTTGCCTTTGTCCTTCTTCTCTATCACGTTAGCTAAGAAGGCTGTATACCCCTTTCGTAAGTACTTTTGGGCAGTAGTACAAGACATAAGCTTAAGCTCACCACAGGGTTTCTCACCATAGATCTTCAAAATCTCACCAGATTCGAGAGGGATGCGTATGACTTTCTCGAAGCACAGAATTTCGGCACGATGAGTTGACAACCAGTCCATGCCTACTATAACATCAAAACTACCAAGATGCATGGGGATGAGATCGATAGGGAAGGTATGATCGTCGAGATTCAACAAGCAGTTACGTATAATAGAGTCGATCGAAATAGACTTCCCGTTAGCTACCTCTACCACGAAAGGTTCTTCTAGATTAGTGTGGGGTGAGTTAAGTAAAGGTTCAAACTTCAGTGACACAAATGATTTATCAGCTCCCGAATCAAATAATATGGATGCATAGTGGTTATTAATGAGAAACGTACCATTCACCACTTCGTTGTTGTCACGAGCCTGGTTAGCGTTGAGATTGTAGGCGCGACCTCGAGCACCTTGGTTCTGGTTGCGGTTCTGGTTTTGGTTTTGGTTCTGATTTTGGTTTTGGTTACGGTTACGATTTGGGCAGTTGTTGATGTAGTGATTAGGGTTGCCACACTCGTAGCATTGACCACGAGTAGGCCTGTTGTTTTGTTGGTTGGGAGCTGGGTTATTGTTGTCTTGGGTAGCAGGAGATCGACAGACGTTCACCAGGTGACCATATCTTTGACACTTAGTACAAAAACGACATGGCACCTGCGTTGGATGATGGTACTTGCAAGTGTTGCACAAAGGGTGAGGTCCGGTGTATGGTTTCTTGGCTGGGTTTTGGGCAGCAGGTGGAGTGGCAGCAACCATATAGTTTCTAGCCTTGCGCTTTTTGTTGCTTGAGGTCTCAGGCTTGACTTCAATTGCAGGCTGTGGAGTGTCTTTGGCAACAGTCTTCTTAGTGCCCTTGCGGACGAGAGTACCGTTCTTCACGTGATTATCAGTAAGAGTGGCCGCTAGACGTTTGGCCTCTTCCAGAGTTGCAGGATTTCTACCCCAAACGGTGTCCTGGATTTGCATGGGCAGACCACCGATGTACTTCTCGATGGCTACCGGCAGAGGAGTAACTTTGTGGGGCAACAATAAGCTAAGCTCATGAAAGCGGGTGTTGTAGGCAAGGTTTTCCCCACTATCTTGAGCTAAGGTGTGGAACTCATCCTCAAGCTTTTTAACTTCATTGCGAGGACAAAACTCTTCCTTCATGACCTCCTTGACTTGGTCCCATGTCATAGCAAGAGCAACCTCGGCCCCACGAGTACGCTTTTCTTCATTCCACCATGTGAGTGCTCGTTTATGGAGAACACTCATGGCGTAACGAACCTTGAAGTTGTTGGGGCACTCACTGTTGATGAAGGTATTCTCAATACCCTCAAACCATTGGAGGAGTCCAGTAGCTCCTTCTTCACCACTAAACTTTGGAGGGTTACAAGAGTTGAAATGCTTAAGGGTACAGGCTTGGGGTCCATTTCCATTGCCATTGCCGTTCCCGTTCCCGTTGTTGTGACCATTCCCGTTGCCGTTCAATTGGATGACTTGAGCAAGTAAATTGGGAACCAGAGTTGCGATTTGCTGCGCCATTTGTTGAGAAATGATCGCAGCCAGTTGAGCATCGACCCCATTGTTGTTGTGGTTAGGAACTTGGTCATGGTTATGGTTGTGGTTATCACCACCTTCTTCGTGGTTCTCACCATTGTTGTTGCGGGTGCTGCGACGAGGAGGCATGATCTGTAATAGACACAATGAAATGAATGAGAGTTTATATAAGGAATGTAATCATTTATTCATTAATTAAAACGAATAAACGAAAACGATGACTTATCAAAGATTCTAAATTCTAATAACATATGAAGACATGCTTTAGCCTATAAGTGAACACTCATCCCGAGAATTCCCAGGTAGGCATCCGGGTCCCTCGTCTGATTGGGATATATGCGCAATGCCAGCCTAGACAGAAGACTCAGAATACAGGCGTTCACCCTTCCAGATTGCACGTGTTCGTTATTAAAATCTAGAACTTCGACGAGATTTCAAGGGGGTTCAGGTTAAACCTGAGGATTTTGTCCTATTAATCTAATGGTGGATCAGGATTGCAGCAGACAAATCAGAGTAATCATATGTAGGTTTAGGGTTATAAGGCATAGGATAAGGATAGGATTAGGGAAGCAATTAGGGTTACAAGTAGGAGAAGCAAGTACTGTTTAAGTCCCTAAGGTTATAGTCTAGATTATTTCTAATAACCTAATTCCCTATAACCAAGGCTCTGATACCAATCTGTAACACCCCAACCGATGGCGGAAACATCGGGGTGCCACGTATTGATGATTGTTTTCAGTAGCACATGGTATAACATAAATTTTAAATAATTTATTCAAACATAATATCCAAAATATGAAATGATGTCAAGAATTCAAATACATGATATCAAATAATAACTTCAATAACTTCAAATAAAACTTCAAGTAAAATCCTCATGCTAACTCAAGCCTCAGCTTCATTGTTACCTGAAACATGTTAATTTTGAAAGTATTTTGGGTCAACATAAGTTGGTGAGAATTACATAGGTTTTTGATAATAAAATGAATAAAATGTTGTGCAATTCATGTGTCATGTCAATCTAGCCCATATGTGAGAACATACTAGAAATAAATCGAGTGCATAATCAACCCTGATGACTGTTATAAAATGATACATACCATACACTCATGGTCCAATTGAATATGTTATGCGATAACAAACACCCACGTAACCTTTGTAGGAGGCACGTATCCGGGTGGGATTGTCAATCCAATAGATCTATCAATGTATACCGTCGGCTTGTACGGAGTTAATGATTATGCTAGAATGGTGCTTACTCTAATCATGCTCAAGACATAATGCAACATAGAAAACACATAGACACATTGATGATTGAATTGCAATGATAATGTTATAACATGTTTCACCCCAAAAATGGTGATAAATAAAAGGGGCTATGTAAAACTCACCTTAGCAAATGTTAAACTTGTTGAAAAGATGAAATAATAGTGTTGCCCAAAATGATTCCGAATATCACCCTATAATAAGGTAATGTATAATAAGTCTAAGTCTAATTAACTTATAAGTGTATCCTGGGGTTTCGATTTGGGGATAATCAATTGTTGAATTTAAATTAAAATGTTAATTAATAAAGGAAAAATTGATAATTAATAAAAGAAAGTCTTTTTATAAAATTTGAATTTTGAATGTACACATTAAAGTGTTTGAAGTATAAAAATAATTTTTATAAAATTATTTAATTTAAAATAGATTTTTAAATCTATTTATTACAAATTGCCAACAATTAACTTTAATATTCAAAAATACTAAAATTAAAGAATTTCTATTTTAAAAATCATATTTCTGTTCTAAATAATTAAAAATAATTTGTATAAAATTTTGGTGCAAAAATGATGAAAATTGGATTTATTATGATTTAATTATGATTAAATCTAACAAAAATTGATTAAAAATATAAAATAAATGATTCTACTGAATTAAAAATTATTTCAGTAAAGTTTAACCTTATAAAAAGTCAGGATAATTTTTGGAGAATTTAATAAAATTGTTTTGATATATAAATGGATTTTTATAAGTATAAAAATGATTTAATTATTATAAATACTAAATAAATGAATTTTTGAAAAATAAAAATTGTGAATAACACTTTTATCTAAGATTAAACAAATATAATTTTTTTAGAATTTATAAAATAGTTTTGATATTTTAAAATGAATTTAAAAGATTAAAAGGTTTAATATATATATATATAATAGTTTTGTTTAAAAAAAAAATAAAAAGAAGCAAAAAGGGGGGTAGTAGCCGGGACTCGAACCTGGGTACTTTCTGTTGCAAGCCCAGGTCACAACCACTTGGCCTAGGCCGGTGGTTGTGATATTCTCTGGATAAAATTTAATAAATACGATAAGCCCAAATCAGATTATCCCCAATTTAATACGAACGAACCCTAGAATTTGCAATTGGACAAATCACACATCAATAGCCTGATTAACCATAGGGCTATTGATGTGTGATGGCCGATGAACATAACCCACACAAATAATTAGACTCACAGTGTTGATTCGAGTTCGTGTGCTTGGTCAAACCAGAAGTCAAACGACGAACAAGATAATTATAATTAGAGTGTTTCAGAGATAATTGGAGGTTGAGAGAGAGTTGTGAGCGAGTTTCCAAGGATCGTAGGTCATCTATTTATACTGAGGATCAAAGGGTTGGGTAAATTGGAAAGTTGACCACGTTTTAATATCATACGCGTATGATTTTGAAATTGGTCAATGATTAGGGTTAATTGACGTGTAATTGAGTCACACTGGGCCGATAATCAACTAAGGTTGCCATATAAGGATCAATTACGAGTTAATTCCTTGGATTGATTAACAAGCTAACCCACAGTTGACTTTCTTTGTCAACTGTGAAGGTTTTAAAACGCGCTTATAATTAATAATGGACCGGGTTTCTAACAAGTTGCAAGCCAGCCCAGCTGGTTAAGTGTTTGGTTGGTTTGGGCCGGTCTTGGCGCGGGTTCGATTCCCGGCCAAGACAATGTATTTTTTTATATAATTTTCAATACAACACACATATATAATATTATATATATAGTATTAGGGTTTCAAAATGCGACAAAAATAATAAATGCGACCAAATAAGCTGAAACTTGACGTTTTATTAATGACGAACGTGTAACGTACAAGTTTAAATGCGTAATGTTACATCTTGTGCTTGAAAACCTATCGTGGTTACACCTCGTGTTTCCACCTAGGCGGGGTGTGACATTATTATTGTTATTATCATCATCATCATCATCATCATCATCATTATTATTATTATTATTAGTATTATTATTATTATTATTATTTATTGTTATTGTTATTTTTATTCTAATTATTATTAGTATCCTGTGCAGGGAGAGGTGTTACAGGGCCACCAACATTCATCACCACTTCATTCGTTACATTCACCGTTGCATTTCCTATTCCCTCACGACACGGGCCAATTGTAACGAGCGGGTGACGAAGACGGACCTGATGTACTTGCACTGCATTATCACCGGCACGCCGTGTGCCCAGCATCGGTGCATGGCCGAGTACTTTGCCTCCTTTCCCATCAAGCAGGCGCGGGGAGCCATCGCATGCGGGGGGATGATCAGCAGGATCGCCGAGCGTTGTAATGCCGAGCGATATTTTACATGGGTTAGCGAGCATCTGCCGCCGCCACTGCTGCCTAGGTATTATTATTATTATTATTATTATTATTAATGTTAATGTTAATGTTTATGTTTTTGTTTATTTCTTTCAGCCCATTAGGTCGTCCTACGCTCTATAATATGCTTTGTGCGGGGAAGACAGACGATAGACCACCTGTCTACTTTCTTTCTATGGGTCCGAATCATGAGCCGTTTGTACCGGAGCCGTTGGTACATCAGGGCCTTGCAGGTATTATAACATTATTATTATTATTATTATTATTATTATATACAACTTGTATTGATAATTAGAATATATAATATGTTTGGGCATTTCTTTTGGGAAACTTGTAGACAACTTGTGTTGTCTGGTTTGAACGAAAACATGGGAAATTCTGTCCAAATTTTTATAAAATCTTTGATGATGATGATGATTATTATTATTATTATTATTATTATTATTATTATTATTATTATTATTATTAATATTATTTATTGTTATCCATGGCAGGTGGTGTGTTGAGGTTGGGTTGCGGTATGTTGCTGAGGGTGCGGGGGGCGCTGAGAGGGACGTCGACATGGCTAAGTCGTGGCCTGAGGAGGTGCAGGTTCCGCCGCGCGTTTATCACTCCCTTAGGTTTCCTCATGATGTTAGGGAGGATGTACGTGCGGCTGCGGCAGAGGCTACCGAGATGGGTCAGTGGCGTCAGCGGCAGGACACCGAGATGCGTTAGTGGCGTGAGCAGCAGGACGAGGCGATGCGCTGGTTGATTGCTGGCCAGCAGGATATCTATCGTCGCCTAGACATGCAGCCTCGTGTCGCACCGATGATGGGGCCCAATACCCAACACACCCACACGTCCACGGATCAGGCCGGGACGTCCTCGCAGCAGGTCAGGACGTTCACGCAGGCATACGGACCGCCGCATGATGATTCCCAGATGTAGTTTTATCTTTCTTTATCGAATGGTTTGTAAACGTTTTAAACAATTTCTACTTTGTATTTACTTACTTGAACTCCAATTATGTTAATTAGTGTTTATCTTTCTTTATCGGATGGCTTGTGTTAACGCTTACACGCTTATCGAGACGACATTAGTAAAAACAACACGTTTTCTAATTATTGTTACATAGTAAAAATCAATAAACTACTAAAATATGTTTTAAAAAAAATTAAAAAAACGTTAAAAAAAGATTGTCTACGGACCGTAGAGGGCTCTACGACCTGTAGATGCCATCTGAGATTTGAATGTGTTATACTTATTTTTTCCAATATAGAACTCAGCGAACTGGTAGCCGGGATGGTTCCTATGATTGCAATAAGACTCTGATAGTGTTTGTGATATGATAGTCCCACGATCGAACCTCGTCCCAAACCGTTTTAATTTTTTTTTCACCAACGGCCCGTAGATGCCCATACGGTCCGTAGGTAACACTTTACCATCCATCCCACCAAAATTGATCTTCAAATTAATGAAACGTTACCTACAGGCCGTAGAGGGGATCACAATCATTGGTAGTCACCTCGTACCTCATTTTCATGTTTGCCTACGGACCGTAGAGGCCTCTACGGCCCGTAGATTGTTTAAAAATTGATCCCTACGGGCCGTAGAGGCCTCTACGGCCCGTATAAGGTTGTGTGAATAAAATGAAACCTTGTGTGAATATCCGGAGCCCAAAAAAAAATACATGTTTAGGGTTTCGGGTACATGTTTTAGGATTGGTTTTAAGATTTAGAGCATAAGGTAACCTATCGAATGAAGCCCTTTAAGTTTCCGAGTTTACCCATAGCCATAACCATCTGACACATGTAGTTAGCTACATCACCTGATGAATTGGAGGAACCAAGAGACCCTGCTATGGTCTCGGCTAGTGGCTGTTGCAATCCCTTGTGACAACGCATCCTCAGCCTCTTATTATGATGTTGTACGTTGCCAATCGCCAATAACTGTTTCTCGGTTAAAGGTTCCAGTTCTGTTATAAGCAGCTACAAGCCAAAAAAAAACGTCAAAATAGGTCAAAGGTTCACACACATCACTATTTGTCTTTTATCAATGTTTGTATAACCGGATAAGTGATCAAACCAGTCGCCTTTACCTGTCAACTGGTCGGACCAGTTTCACTAACTGGATGGGGTCAAACAATTAAAAAATTGAAACTATATATAAGTAATTAAAAACAAAATGTGAAACAAATTTATCTTTTAGTGTGGCTTTACAATTTAATAAATTATAAATCTCAAATAAATGAAGATAGCGAGCTAGTAAATGAGATTTTGAAGGAAAAAAATTGAAACCTGGTTTATAGGTTTAACTGAAGATGAATGGATATTTTATCTTAACCTTTAGGTGTTCTGATGAATGGAATTCACCTAAACAAAGGAATCACCTTTCGGCAGGTGTTTTCCACATGCCTGAGAGAACATGAAAGATGTCAGCCTTAGCAGCATCACTTTTTATTCTGAAAGTATATTCATAATGTGCAACAACACCATCAAATATGATCCTCAATTCACCTAATGTGCAACAACACCACCTGCTGCCGAGCTCGCTGAAACTCCTGCTCAAGTTGAGTCAGATTCATTCTATTACTTTCCAACTGTTGGACATAAGCCTATAAACCACAAATTAAAAGAAAAATAATTATGCAATTAGTTTGAATGCTTTACATGAACTAAGCACAATATTCCCATGATCGACACAAAGGACCCATACTACATATGGTAGAACAGCAAGTAAATATACCACATATTTAGGCTATTAATAGAGGTTTGAAATTGTTGCCCTTTATTCAGGTTGTTTCAAGAGTAACCTACGGACAGCATTCTTCGTTTTGAAACTTAATCAAATAGTATATAATGATTATATTCCCACGTTGCCCTTTTTCCATGTTGTTTCAGTAGTAACCTACGATAAACATTCTTTGTTTTGAAATTGAATCAACTATTTGTATATAATGATCGATATCTAAAACTTGCAATAAAAAAAACATAAAGGTCTAATGATGTTTGAAGGAACCATAGAGGAGATGTTTTTGCAAAGAACACCAAATTCTTAAGTGAAAGAAAACTACCACCCTTGCATCAAACATAATTTTAGTCAGTATATGAACATTATATAAAAATATAAGACTATGTGTATTTTCATTTCTACATTATTGACTGAACAGTGTAATTAAAGTCAGTAAATGGATTAACTCCTTGCCACCCCACATCCTTCCATTGATCAGAGATAAATCCCTTAAGTGGAACATTTGGATATGCTAGATATGATAATCCAAAAGGGCTCTGTCACTAATAACATAAAACAAACATGATGGCATAAATAAGCCAGTATAGTGACCAAATTCATCTGCTTGATATAATCAATTAGGAATATTATAATATAAATAATTGATGCTCTAGGCGATCCTCACTCACAACTACTTACAAAAATATTAAAATATATATAGAGGTGAACAATATCTTTTCATATTTAGGGTGGAACAATGCATTCACCAAATATTTTCTCTCTCCTCTACTCACAACCACTTACATTCACCCCATATAATTTGGTGGACACACTCACATACATTTGGTAGATGGGATGTGAGTGCTCTCAAGCACACTCACTAAACAAACCTGAACAGGGTGAAGCTAAAATCGACGCATTTGTTACTACCTGTAACACCCGGCATGTTCGGCTTAAACATTTTGGTAAAACATAAGTCTACCTTAGCGAGAAACATTTATAAACGGACTTAACTAGGTTAGTTGAGTCGGGTTATGATAGGATTGTCCAGGGTTCAATGATCTGGAGGATCATTGGGAGTCATTTTGGAAATACACTAGTACCGGGTCCCGTTGTTGGTGAAATTACATGAACTGAATCAAGTAGGACAGGTAGATTATTAACACACGTGTAACATAACATGATAATACGTACAAAAAGGTGTGAACATGATTATATGTGCCTATATGTGCTTAACATGTGTTAAAATTACATGATCATACGTTAGAATGTGTTTAAATACGCTAAAATGACAAAACTGAAAAAACTGGAAAATGGAAAACACAAGTCCTGGTTCGACCCATGGCGTGGGGGCGAACCTGGAAATGAGTCTTGGTTCAATCCTTGGATAAGGGGCGAACCTGGAACAAACCACAAAACAAGTTCATTCGACCTTGTAAAGGGGTGAAGGTGGCACTTTGTCATTTTTCACCATTTCACAAACCCTGGCCGTCTCTAAACACTCTCAAACGATTTTAATCACTGAGGAAGGAGTTTTTGTTCTCGTTTTTCATAATCTAACCTACAAACAACATCTAATCAAGAATCCAAGGTGTGTTCTTAATCCTAAACCCTTTTTAAAAGCATTTTGATTTGTTTTCATCTAACCCTAAATGTCCAGATCTGTTCTAAGGATGTTTTCAGGATTAAAAACCTTTTAAACATCTTTCTAAACCTAAACCTTATCATTAAATATAGGTTTTCATATCAATAAACATATGTTAATTATGTGTTATGTGATATTATGTGTTTTTTAATGATTTGCTGCTGTACTAATGCTAGAAACATGATCTAGGGCTGCTATTGATGTTAGTTTAGGGTTGTTTAGGGTTACAATTAGATGGATGATGATTTCATGTCTAATTTGGGGAATTTAATAAATCTAGGGCTTGTTGCATGCTAGTATTGTCAATAGAACTATTGGGGGTTTTCATATACACGATAAACTGAGCATTTTAAGATGATTATGGATTGGTTTCAGAAAGTTTCCAAATTGGGTAAAGATATCATGCATGATGTGACACTTCCATAATTTTTGCCATTTTGGGAAAGGGCTAAAACGAATAGGTTTTGGGGCAAAATTGGTGGGGTTTTGTGGGGATATGTTATTCATCCTTGACTGCTTTGATTGATGATGTTTTCGGATGTTTTTGAAGCATTTTGTGGAAAAACACTCTGCCAGGGTCGAACCTGGACAATGTAGTCGAATCTGTCTTAAATAGGTCGAAGGTGACTCAAAAAGGGTCGAACGTGGAAGAAAAAGGGGCTAAGGTGGAACTAAAAATCCTGGTTCGACCCTATACAATCAAAAATGAGATTTTTGATGCAAACTAAGCGTTTTATGCTTGAACCTTGTGTGTAATCTATGTATACTTGATTAGTTAGGGTAATGAGTCACCAACGGGATGTCGGGTCGGTCTAGTGTGTCAGTTGCACATTCAAAACACGTTTTAAAACATACTTGGTCGCGATCTGGACAATCAGGGACTAGATAACCTTATGGTTATTAGTCGGAACACTTGTGTGAACATTTTGATAGATCTCCGGTAGTGGGATTATCAAGGGCTTGGCTTTCTTATATTACTGAGGAACACAACCTAAGGTGAGTTCATGGCCCCACTTTTACTGCTTTGACTTCTCGGGGAGAAAACATGTGCTAAACTTATTTTGGTAACATATGTCATACTATGGTTTTAACATTGCGTTGCTTTACGATTTTTGAAAGTCACGGGAAAAACCATGAATGTGTGGGGATGCACAACGGGGGAAATGTGGATAGATCTATTGGGCGTGACCTGCCCCACTCGACGGCTTAGAGGGCCGAGTGGGTGCATATTGTCTCGAACTGGTAACATTGGTAACATGCTGAATATTTCGGGCTGAACATTGCTAAACGTGTCTAGTAATGGTTTTCCAATCGTAGTAGTAACAAAACATACGCCTAGCTAGCGTACTTGGTAACATTGATATAGTATGGACATGGTAACACTGTGGTAACCTTTGGTAACAATTTGGTAACATATTGAACAAACCTGTGAACTCACCAGCATTATATATGTTGACGTCTTTTTGGCATGTTTTCTCAGGTCGCTAAGGTCGCATCGGTTGGACTAGGCGCACGGGTTTACATTGGCGTGTAGGCTTAGTTTCACGTTTTGAAATAAGTGTCTTGAATACTTTGGAAAACAGTTTTGTAGCTGATTAAATTCTTTAAATGCTTCCGCTTATGAATCTATGTTTTTGAGTATACGTATTTCATATAGTGTTGTTTATTGTGACCGTTGACTTAGATCCTAGTTTGTCATGCGACTCGCGGTAAAACTCCGTAGTGGAAATTTGAAGGTGTGACAGATTGGTATCAGAGCCAATGGTTATAGTGAACTAGGACTGCATGTAGAGTCTGGTCTATAGCCGAGTCACACACACTAGACGGTCACATACTTTGAGTCGCTTAGTGGGATACGTATTAACTTTGTCGGGGTGTCTTTGTATCATCATCATACTTCTGTGTTACATCATCCACTTTTACTTGGGTTCTTACCTACTATTGTCTTCTTCTTCTTCGGGATTTAAAGAGGAAGGGACTGACTTGTTGGCTCTTGCACACACATGCTCTCTTACACTTACACCTATCGTAACACGTTACTAGGTGACGATATCCGGTGACCGTAGTTCGAACTAGGAGTACATTAGGAGGACCATGTAGAGCAGTTTATCATTTCGGGTGCACACAAAATCATGAACTGAAATGCATGAAAATCCCGATGGACTTTGAGTTTGGATGTACAGTCCTGGATTTGTCCCTAGGTTAACTCTTGTGATTTCTAGTAGTTGGCACTAGAGGTAAATCTGAATCCCTCGATTTCTTGATTGTCAGATCATGTCTGGTGCTCGTGATGGTGGACGTCGTGGTGGCGGCGGTGGCCGTGTTGGCGGCGGTGGTCGTGGTAACATCAACATGACCCAAGCTGAACTGAACAACTTGCTGCAACAATAAGTGAACATGGCCATGGCTACTTTCCAGGCTGGACTTAATGCCATGGGTGGTGAGTTGATTTCAATCGACTCTGCTTCATTCTTGGGTGTCAGGTTTTTTCTTTTGTATTTTATTCGTGTGTCATGTCTCAGGTATTGCTGTCAATCCACCTCCACCTCAGTGCTCTTATAAGAAGTTTCGGGACTGTCAGTCCCATAACTTCGGTGGAACTGAGGGAGCGGTGGGATTGCTCCGATGGCTTGAGAAGGTTGTATCTGTGTTTGTGATGTGCAACTGTCCCGCTGGGGACTGAGTTAAGTATGCTACTGCGACATTTGAGGGGCCTGCATTGTCGTAGTGGAATGCTACTGCCCAGAACATGGGTTTGGGGGAGGCTATTGCTATGCCTTGGGCGGATTTTATGCATCTTTTGAGGAGTGAGTACTGCCCATGGGAGGAAGTACAGAAGTTGGAGCATGAGGCATGTTGCTACAAGATGGTTGCGTCGGAGATAGAAGAGTACACTGTGAGGAGGAACGAGCTAGCGGTGTTGTGCCCTGATTTGCACACACCCGAGTATAGGAGGATTGAGCACTACGTTTCTGGGTTAGTGTTGGAGATTGCAGCGTTGGTAGCTGCCGGAAACCTTCCCACACTTGCTGAAGTTGTCCGATCGGCTCATCGGATGACTAACTTGAAGGTGGCAGAAGGTGTTTTGCCTCCTAAGGGTATTACTGTGAAGGGTTCGGAGGGGAACAAGAGGAAGTGGGATAACGTGGGGAAGAGTGCCGTCCTAGCACTATCTCAGCCGGTGAAGACGTTTGATTCGTCTGGGTCTTCTTTGGGGCAGAAGTCGGGTGGGTATGTTGGGAAGCATCCCAAGTGCAACAAGTGTGGTTATCATCATTCTGGGAGTTGTGATCGGGCTCGTTGTCATCGGTGCCATCAGTTGGGGCATCTTGCTAAGGATTGCAGGGTGTCACTTTCCTCGACTCAAGCTCCTGCTGCTGTTCCTGCTCCTGCTGCTCAGGGGACCCCAGGAAAGCAGGGGTGCTATAACTGTGGTGACACGGGACATTTCAAGCGTAATTGTCCTAAAATGAGACATGGCAAGAATGGGAAGGGCGGGAATGGTAACGGGAACAATGGAGGCGGCGGCAGGACTGCGCGTGCTTTCGTCATTGGATCTGCAGAGTCTAGGCAAGATCCAGACACAGTTACCGGTACGTTCCTTCTTAATGATCGCTATGTTTCTGTCTTGTTTGATTCTGGTGCCAATAAGAGTTTCATATCTGTGGAGATTAGTCGATTGCTAGATATAGTACCCACACCTTTAGAGGCTAAGTACCTAATAGAATTGGCTGATGGTAAGAAAATCAAAGCGACACACATTCTTAGGGAATGTCGCTTGGAACTGTCGGGTTTGTCTTTACCCATTGACCTTATGCCGGTATACCTGGGCAGTTTTGATGTCGCCGTGGGCATGGATTGGTTATCGTTGTATCGTGCGGAGATCGTTTAGGTTATTCGAATCCCTCTCCCTGATGGAGAGACTCTTTCGGTTCATGGCGAGAAGAGTGGTGCTCCGGTGGTTCGTGATTTTCCCGATGTGTTTCCTGATGATTTACCTGGTCTCCCTCCCCATCGTCAGGTTGAGTTTAGCATTGATCTTACTCCAGGTACAACTCCTATTGCCCGAGCTCTGTATCGTCTTGCACCTCCCGAGATGCAAGAGTTGTCCAGCCAGTTATAGGAACTCTTGGAAAAGGGTTTCATCCGACCGAGTTCTTCCCCGTGAGGAGCTCCTATTCTGTTTGTGAAGAAGAAGGACGGAAGTCTTCGCATGTGTATCGATTATCGTGAGCTGATCAAAGTAACCATCAAGAATCGTTATCCTCTCCCTCGCATTGATGATCTCTTTGACCAGCTCCAGGGCTCTAGTTATTATTCGAAGATTGATTTGCGATCTGGTTATCTCCAGTTACGCGTTCTGGAAGTCGACGCTCCGAAGACTGCTTTTCGTACTCGTTATGGCCATTTTGAGTTCTTGGTCATGCCTTTTGGTCTCACTAACGCACCGGCGGTGTTCATGGACTTGATGAACCGCGTTTGCAAGCCTTATCTTGACAAATTTGTCATCGTGTTTATTGATGACATTCTGGTTTATTCTAAGAATAAGACGGACCATGAGGAACATTTGCGGTTGGTCTTGGAACTTTTGAGACGGGAGCAGTTGTATGCTAAGTTCTCAAAGTGTGATTTCTGGTAAAGTGAAGTTCAATTCCTAGGGCATGTGGTTAATGAACTAGGAATTCTTGTCGATCTAGCTAAGATCGAAGCTATTAAAGACTGGGAAGCACCAAAGACACAATCTGAGGTGCGGCAATTCCTAGGTCTTGCGGGTTACTATCATCGTTTCATTGAGGGATTTTCGAAGATCGCTCAACCCCTCACCATTCTTACCCAGAAGGACCGAAAGTTCAACTGGGGTAAACCACAAGAATAGGTATTCCAGATGCTGAAACTTAAACTTTGTTCTGCACCTATCCTGTCCTTACCTGAGGGTACGAATGATTTCGTTGTGTACTGTGACACTTCTATTAGTGCTCTCGGTTGCGTGTTGATGCAACGCGGGATGATCATTGCTTATGCTTCTCGTCAACTCAAGGTTCATGAGAAGAACTACACTACCCATGACCTGGAATTGGGTGCGGTGGTTTTTGCGTTGAAAATCTGGATACATTACTTGTATAGTACCAAATGTGAAGTATACACCTATCACAAGAGTCTCCAGCATATTTTCGACCAGAAGGAGTTAAACATGCGACAACGTCGCTGGGTTGAACTCCTGAACGATTATGACTGTGCTATTTAGTATCATCCTGGTAAGGCGAACGTTGTGGCGGACGCCTTGAGTAGGAAGGAATCTGCGAAACCTCATCGTGTCCGAGCCTTACAGCTCACCATTCATTCCTCTTTGCCTGACCAAATCCGTTATGCACAACTGGAAGCTTTGAAGGAGGAAAACCTTAAAGCTGAAACAATGTACAGTGCAGACAAGCATCTCGAGCTCAGGTCTGATGGCTTACACTATTTCGCAGAACGTGTTTGGGTTCCTTTGTTCGGGGGATTACGGGAGCTTGTCTTGGATGAAGCTCACAAATCCCGGTATTCTATTCACCCTGGCTCCGATAAGGTGTATCAGGATTTGAAGATACTTTATTGGTGGCCAAACATGAAGGCTGATATAGCTTCATACGTGAGCAAATGCTTGACTTGTGCTAAAGTCAAGGTGGAGTATCAGAATCCGTCTAGTCTCCTGCAACAACCAGAGATTCCAGAATGGAAGTGGGAACGAATCACGATGGATTTTGTCACCAAGCTACCGAAGTCACCAAGCGGTTACGATATGATTTGGGTGATTGTCGACAGTTTCACAAAATCGGCGCGTTTCATACCTATTAAGGAAACTGATGGGCTTGAGCGGTTAGCTCGACTTTAACTTAAGGAGGTGGTTTCTCGGCATGGGGTGCCTGTTTCTATTATCTCTGATCGTGATTATCGTTTTGCTTCGCGTTTCTGGAAAGCTCTGCACAAGGCTTTGGGTACTGAGTTGGAGATGAGTACGGCTTATCATCCGCAAACTGATGGACCGAGTGAGCGGACGATTCAAACCTTGGAAGACATGCTTCGGGCATGTGTTTTCGATTTTGGCAAAAGCTGGGAGATTCACCTACCGTTGGTGGAGTTCTCTTACAACAACAGCTATCACTCTAGTATCAAGGCAGCTCCGTTTGAAGCTCTTTACAGACGGAAATGTCAATCTCCTCTTTGTTGAGCCGAGGTGGGCGAGAGCCAGCTCACTGGTCCAGAACTAGTGTACGAAACTTCGGAGAAAATCGTACAAATTCGTAACCGTTTGGCAACCGCACGGGATCGTTAGAAGAGTTATGCCGATCGCCGTCGCAAACCTTTGGAGTTCCAGGTTGGGGACAGGGTACTTTTGAAAGTTTCACCATGGAAGGGCGTCATACGCTTTGGAAAGCGTGGAAAGCTTAACCCTCAATATGTCGGACCGTTCGCAATCCTGGAACGGATTGGACCGGTGGCATACAGACTTGACTTACCGGTGGAGCTCGGTAGTGTTCACAACGTCTTCCATGTGTCTAACTTGAAGAAGTGTTTGGCTGATGAATCTCTTATTGTACCACTGGAAGAGATCAAGGTTGATGATCGTTTTCGCATTGTGGAGGAACCTGTTGAGATTCTCGACTACAAGATTCGTAACCTTCGTCGGATTAAGATCCGCATCGTTAAAGTTCGTTGGAACTCGAATCGTGGACCGGAGTTCAAATGGGAACGGGAGGATCAGATGAAAGCTAAACATCCTCATCTTTTTCGGAAACGTGCATTCGAATCTAGGCATGTTACCGCTGAAGCTGAATGAATCTCGGGGCGAGATTCCTTTCAACGTTGGGATGATGTGACACCCGGTAAATTTTCTTTTCGTTTCCTTCTTTTTGTCTATTTCATTTTTGGGCTTCGTGCAATTTTCGGTACGAAAATTCTTTCAACGTGGGGATGATGTGACACCCGGCATGTTCGGCTTAAACATTTTGGTAAAACATAAGTCTACCTTAGCGAGAAACATTTATAAACGGACTTAACTAGGTTAGTTGAGTCGGGTTATGATAGGATTGTCCAGGGTTCAATGATCGAGAGGATCATTGGGAGTCATTTTGGAAATACACTAGTACCGGGTCCTGTTGTTGGTGAAATTACATGAACTAAATCAAGTAGGACAGGTAGATTATTAACACACGTGTAACATAACATGATAATATGTGCTGCAAGGTGTGAACATGATTATATGTGCCTATATGTGTTGGATCAGTATGCTCTTGATGGTTTACTTGCTAGTGAACACTTATGTGTTTAGCAAGTTCAATCAGATTTGCATAGCGGAATAAGTAAGTAAAGTTACATTATCAACAGGAGTTATTACTCCCACTGGATGTTTGCAAACTAAAGACAAGTTAATGAGAATCTAAGTATTGAATGTGAATGACAATAAATACTCAAATAGATTCTTAGTAAATGAAATGGAAATAACAATAATAAGTTTTGAAGGATTTCTGTTTCAATTAAAATCAATGTCTAAAATAGAGCGATGAACCCATCTATTTATAGACTTACAAGTGCATGAACCTTGATCAAAAAGCAAGTCTGTAACAAGTTGCAACAAGTTGCAGTCTTGGAACTTGTACAAATAGATAAAGTAATAATAAACAATTAAACTACTGAAACATAAGGGTGGTGGAAAGATTCGATTACAAGTGCTGATGAATGACAAACTACTGATGAGTAGTTTGTCTTCAGTAGTTCTTCAGTGGACTTGTCTGGTTTGACTTCAGAACTTCTGATCTATCTTCTTCAGTACTTTTGTCTTCTTTCTTCAGTAGTTCTATACTTAGAATAATTTGCAGAAGTATGAATTAGACTAAGGTTTGCAAAAGTGGTTTCCTCAATCCTTTTTGTCCTAACAATCTCCCCCTGGATTGATGAAGCCAAAAACTCATCTAATTCCTTATTGCTGTTTTCTTCTGTCATTGACTATCTTCCATATTTCCTTGAACATGGAATTCTTCAATTGATTCAGCTGTTCATCAGTGAGAGATCCTTGTTGAGGTTCATGATGTTGAATTGTAAGCAGGTCTTGTATTGATAGATTTTTCAGTTCATTCATGGATTTGAAGGCCTTGCTTGTAAGATCTCTTCTTGTCACCAATACCGAGTTGGAATCAGTAAAGGACCATCTGATGATCAGCACTTTAGATCTGTCAAAATCTTAAGTATAGGGAACCATGTTGGATCCTTAGGATGCTCCTGAGTGTTGGATGTTCTCTATTTCTGTGACTCTCAGGTGGGATTCACTTCTATCTTTTGTTTGCACCACATCAGGTAATTTAAAAGTAGGTAAGTGATGTTCAGTAACTACCTTTGTGTGCAGCTTATCAGTTATAGTCTTCTGAATTTGGTAAGCAAATGTTGAAGGATCCCTAAACTGTGTTATCAGAAGCTTTTCTTCAATATCAAAGTCTCCTTGTACAACCGTGTTGCCTTCTAGCAACACCATCTTGAAATCAGTCTTTGTATTGTCCTCTGGCTTTCTTTTGGTAGCTGGTCTTTGTTTGACACCAAAAGTTCTAACTACTGAAGTTGATACTTCAGAAGTTTTGTAATTCTCTGGATTTGCAGCCTTGTCAGCCTTGCATCTTTATTATGTGTCCAGTAGTTTGTCTTCTCTCCACTTTGACACTGAGGCTTTTGAACCATAGTCATTAGCTACCAGTTCTTCAATTATCTCTGCTCTCTTAACTTTTCTATCCTTCTCTGTTGCAGTCTTGTTAGCAACAAGTTGAGCTCTTCTTGTTAGCTCATCCATTGAGAGCCCTTTGAGTGAATAGGCTTTTGTTTTGCTGTTCTTTGTTATAAAAGACACCAGTTGTTGTCTTTTGTCTTCTTCAGCAACTCTTTCTGTTTCAGCTTTTCTATTCAACTTTGCTTCATAAACTTGAAGCTTTTCATTTAAGCTCAAGTTTTCCCTTGCTTCCAGGTTGTTCCAGATCTCTTCTTCCTTAGCCTTTCTTTGGGCTGCAAGTAAGCTCTTCTCTAGTAATTCTTTGGACATTGAAATTGGAGAAGGGCTTAGCATAGTCATTTGAGTTGTTGTAGGCCTTGGAATTGGAGTTGGTTGTTGTTGTTCAGTTGGTTTGGAAGGCTCTTCAGTTGTTTGTATGTTGGAAGTGTTAACTGCTGAAGTGTTGATAGGAGAATCAACTACTGAAGGATTGTCTTTAGTACTTTCAGAGTCTTCAGCAGTTTCTTCATTATGGCCTTGGGAAGTTTCAGCTTCAACTTCAGTTCTAGAAACATGCCTTTGTTGATCTTCTTTCTATTTCTTGGCTTTTTCTAGCAGTTGTTGTTATTGTAGAGCCACTCTTGCCTTTATCCTGGCTTCCAGTGACTCCTTTGGTTCCTTAATCTTCTCCCCCTTTTTGGCTTCATCCACTTCTGGAAGCCTGCCAGGTTAAGAAGTTCTACCAGAGAGTTTAGCAAGCTGTCTTGAGTTGTTGTCAATCTTGTTGGACAGCTCACCAAGTTTCTTGTTAATCACCTTAAATTGAGTAGTGGTTTTCAACTCCCAAGCAGTTGTGAAAGATTTGAGGTGATTGGCAATGAGGGTGTTCATCATCTGGTATAGGGGACCATCTGGGCGGCATAGTTGGTTCAAATCTATGCTTGATGACCCAGAGAATTGGGTAGGCATTTTTAGTGAGGGGTGTGTTTTTGAGTGATCTTCAGGATGTACTGAAGATGTCACTTTAGGGGAATGAGGGATCAAGTGGACTTTAACCTGATCTGGTGTGACCAGCTCTTTGAGCTTAGAGACACCACGTGCAGGATCTTCACTAGCAGCCATCAATTCATGTTTAGTGGAGTGTGAATCATCATCTAAATCAATGGAATCATCTGAATCCCTGATAATATCCTCAATGAGGACAGTATCAGTTATATCATGAGCTAGGCCCAACCCAGTTGTCTCATGTACCTTTTATTCTTGGTTTAGAGAATTTCCTACCTCAGGCATTAAGCCTTCATCAGTAATTGCCACAAGTGAGGTCTTAGCTATGTTACTTCTGTCCTCAGATCCACCACTGGTTGGTAAATGTGTAGTAGCAGCCTCAAATGTACCTAAGTTCTCTAAGTTTGGGCTTAGAAATCCTGGTTAATCCTCATCTCTTGGGTTAGGGCTATGGATATCCACATTCATGTCAAAGTCTGATGGTGTGTCCCATGTTTGATGTGGTTGTTGGGGACTGACATGTTCTAATGGGATAGTCTCTTTTAGCCTAGAGAGAAGTTTGGCAATTTCTATGGTTTCAGGTTCAGAAGTTTGTGGTAAAGGTTCAGTAGTTTGGGGTAAAGGTTCAGCAGTTTCAAAAGAAGGGTCAGTTAGTATGGTTTTCTTGAATTTATTTCTTTTGAAAAGAATGGTAATTGGGGCTCTTGTGGGGGGTTTTAGATGGATGAGACTGAGAGGATGTTTCAGTCACATCTTTGTCAAGTGCAGATTGCACATTGGCAAGTTCAGGCATCTAAACTTTCTGAACTGCCGTTCTTTTAAGGCTGGTGGGTTTTGGTTTTTGTTGTTTTGTTTTCTTGGCCTTTTTGGGTGAGGGTTTGGAAGATGAGGGTTTCATGGGGACTGTTTCTTGTTCCCCTTGGTCATTTTCTGGCCAGGCAGCCGGTTTATTATGCCTAGAGTATGGTTGTGAGGTTAATGGGTTTAACACAGTTGTTTTACCCATAAGCACCTCTTCTCCAAGTTCTTTAATTATGCATTGCATAATGAACCTTGGATACAACAAAAACTTCTTTTTAGAGTTTTGGTGATGCAACACCAACTCATTAAAGAAAAGTGCTCATGCGCTGAATTTTATTTCATTCACAATGGAATCAAAAATAGGTTGAAAAGTAGAGGGCATCTGATCAAAAGATCCAGTTCTTGGACTCAAACACATGATAATGTAATGAAACAAAAGTTTGTACTTTGGTTCAAAAAATTTCTTAAAAATAGTAGCATGTGAGGGAGTACCTTGGTAACCACACTCTGTCATGATCAAATGAATTTTAGAGTTTGGAAATTGATCTGGGGCATCCACATCATCTAGACCCAGTCTAATCCCCAAAGTTGCTGGTGTGATTGCCATTGTTCTCCCTTGGATGGTTAATTTGAGGGAGATCACTTGATCATTCACTGTCACCGTCTCCGCGTTCGCCCAGAACTCATTTAGAGTTTCAGTGTGGATTGAAGGATCAATGGTGAGGGAAGTGAAGTATTGGGATTTGATGACTAAATCAATGATTTCGTCGTATTGGGACCATGCTTCATGTTTCTCAAAGTATCCTCTTTGATTGTGTCCCTGTTTCAGTGTAAGAGCCATGTGATTTGTGTGTGTGTGGATCGAACAATGTTTTTGCAGGTTAAGGGTTTGAGAGTGTTTTTGAGATAGGAGGGAATTTTTGATTTTTGATAGGATAAGTGTTGGAAAAGGTGTTTATCAGAAGTTTATAACCGCCTTAGGTCAAACTTCTAAAGTGGGAAATGTCTTATTTACCCTTAATGACAAAAATGCTGATGAAGAACAATTATCATCAGTAGTTCCCATTTTCTCTTCAGTAGTTTGTTAACAACTGATGAGAATGTTTATAAACACTTTATTCATAACTTCTGAAGTTTATTTTATCAGAAGTTAATCATTTTTCAGAAAATATTCCCATACTGATGTTTTGTACATCAGTAGTTTCTCTCTTTTTGTTTTTCAGAAGTTTTAGAACAAAACAGATGTAAGTGAAAAATAAAATATGTGCAGAAAAGTAAAAGAAACACTTACAAATTTAGCATCCCAAGCATGCTGATGTGTCAAGAGGTTTAGTGAATATGTCAGCTATTTGATTAACTGTTGTCACATGATTCACTTCAATCTTGCCTTTTTCATAGCAATCCCTTATGAAATGATACCTGATTTCAATATGTTTAGTCTTTGAGAACTGAACAGGATTTTGAATGATGCTAATGGCAGATTTATTGTCTACAAATAATGGTGTCTTGGTCTCTTTGATTCCATAATCAAGAAGTTGATATTGGAGCCATTGTATCTGTGATGTACAACTTGCAGCTGCAATGTATTCAGCTTCAGCAGTTGAAGTTACAACAGATGTTTGCTTCTTTGATTGCCAAGACACTAGACAGTTTCTTAAGAATTGACAACCACCAGATGTTCATTTTCTTGACATTTTGCACCCTGCAAAGTCACTATCTGAAAAAGCTGACAACTTGGTATTGCTAGAAGCAAGATACCGAATTCCAAGTGTAGGAGTTCCTTTCAGATATCTGAATATTCTTTTGACTGCAATTATGTGTGATTCCCTAGGAGCTAATTGATATCTAGCTCAGACACATGTTGAAAACATAATATCTGGTCTAGAAGCAGTTAGATATAAAAGGGAACCTATCATACATCTATACATGGTTTGATCAACCTGTTTTCCTTGATCATCTGGTTCAACTTGTGTGGTAGGTGTCATGGGAGTGGAACATGATTTACAGCCTTGTAAAGAAATTTTGTACAATAATTCTTTAACATATTTAGATTGATGTATAAAAGTTCCATTTCATTGTTGTTTAATCTGCAGTCCTAAAAAGTACTGCAGTTCTCCCATTGTACTCATCTCAAATTTTGATTGCATGAGTTTCTTAAATTCATCACACAGTTTTGTGTTTGTTGAACCAAATATGATATCATCAACATAAATTTGAACAAGTAAGACATGATTTCCAACATTTTTAATGAATAGAGTTTTATCAATGGAGCCTCTTGTAAAGTTATTTTTGAGCAAAAAGTTGGAAAGTGTTTCATACCAGGCTCTTGGAGCCTGTTTTAGCCCATAAAGAGATTTGTTAAGCTTGTACACGCACTCAGGATGAGAAGGATCCTCAAACCCAGGTGGCTGACAAACATACACTTCCTCTTTGATCTTTCCATACAAAAATGCACTTTTAACATCCATTTGAAAAACTTTTATTTTGTTGGAAATGGCATAAGCCAGAAATAACCTGATGGCTTCAAGTCTTGCAACTGGAGCAAAGGTTTCATCATAATCAATTCCTTCTTCTTGAGAATAACCTTGTACCACCAGTCTTGCCTTGTTCTTAATAATCATACCAGCCTCATCTTGTTTGTTCCTGGAAACCCATCTTGTGCCAATTGGTAGCTTGCTTGGTGGTAAGGGACATATTTCCCAAACCCGTTGCTTCTTGAATTGGAGCAACTCATCTTGCATAGCTTGCACCGAATTGTTGTCTTTGAGGGCTTCTTGGTACTTCTTAGGTTCAAACTAAGAAATGAATGCTGAGAATAAGCAAAAGTTGGAAAGCTGGTTTCTTGTGAGAACACCTGATGCAATATCACCCATGATTTGTTCCAATGGATGATCTTTGTGTTCAATCAGTTGTTGTAAACCACTGATAGGTGTAGGTGGCTCTTATACTTCATCAAACAAACCACTGTGGTTTATAATGTCTAGTTCAGTTGTTTGAACATCTTCAATAGTTGTAGGAGCTGAATCAGATGTTTTAGTTTGTACATCAGCAGTTGTTGAATCAGGAGTTTGTGAAACTTATGATGCTTTGAAAGTTGACTTAATGACTGTATTAGGAGTCCATGGTGCTGCTTCAATTAACATGCAGTGTTGACTGCTTTAGCCCAGAAATATAATGGTAGGCCTAAATCAGCTAACATAGTTCTTGCTGCTTCAATTAATGTCATGTTCTTCCTTTCTACCACACCATTTTGTTCAGTAGTTCTGGGAACACTGAATTGTCTAATAATCCCTTTAGACAAACAGAATTCATTCAGAGTTTTGTTCCTGAACTCTGTCCCATTATCACTTCTAATGGCTTTGACAGATAGAGAATATTGTTTCTCTACTTGTAGAATGAAGAACTTAATGATTTCAGCTGCATCATCCTTGGAAAATAAGAAGAATACCCATGTGAATCTTGAATAGTCATCAATGATGGAGTAGTTGAAGACATGCAGTTGTTTTTGATTCTTCAATGGACTTATAGGAGGACTTATGCTGCTTTCCCTTTAAATAGGATACACAGTGTTCTTGACGCTGGTATACTTTCAAGGGTAGACCTCTGACCAAGCCCATTTTTGTGACTTTATTTATGGTTTTAAAGTTCACATGGCCAACTCTCCTGTGCCAGAGACCAGTCTCTGAAGTTGATGCCCTTGAGAAGAAATAGGCAGTGTTGTTCAGTACTTTGTCCTTTTCAATGTCCACTGCATAGACATTGCCACATCTTTTGGCTATCAACAAAGTATGATCTTCAATGATCTTCTCTATCAACTTCTGGCCTTCTGGTGATATGATCTTGCATGCTGTCTTTGTGAAAAAGGAAGAATATCCTTTATCACACATTTGTGACACACTCATCAAGTTGTACTCAAGGTTTTCACCCAGATTGACCTTGTCAAACTGTATTTTGCCAGAAGAGACATTGCCATGTCCTAGCACATATCCCTTGGCAGTGTTCCCAAAGGATACAGATCCTTCTCTTTGACTGGTAAAGTTGTTTATCAGGTATTTGCATCCGGTCATATGCATTGAGCCTCCACTGTCAACATACCAAATGCTATTTAAGCCTCTAGAGACCCTCTACACAAAGTAGCAAATTAGTTAGATTTGGGAACCCAAGCCAGTTTGGCTTTGGGTTTGCTCTTGAGAACATTAACAGTTTGTTCTTGACCAGGTTGAGGAATCTATGTCTTTTTGGCAAAGGATTTTTCATTAAGAGCAATGGTGGTATCCTTTTGAGGACCACCATAAACCTTGGTCATCAGTAGTTGTACCATATACATGAGATCTTTAATCTCAGCAATTTGTGAAACTGCTGATGATGTAGGTCTAACTACTGAAGGAGAATTTTGAGAAAAAGACTTTTGTTGAGATTTCATCTTTTTCTGAGAAAAGGTGTTGACCGGTTGTTGTTTCTTGGGAGAAAAAGTTTCTTCAAAATCATTTTTGAGTTGTTTTCCCACAACCAGTTGTGAAATTTTCTTGTTATACTGAACTCCTTTTCTGTATCTACAAAATTCTGTCTTGTGGTTAAACAAACCACAGATTTCACACTCTTTTGCCTTTTCTTTTTCATTTAAAGGCAAATTTCTGACTGTTTTGATTTGCTTTAGGTCATCAGTAGTTTTCAGGTTCTCAACTCCTGATGTAGATGAAACTACTGATGGCTTAAAGTCAGATTTTATCAATACTTCTGAAGAACTTTCTTTTAAAGTTTTTAGAAAGTTTTCATGAAAAGATGTGCATTCTTTCTCTTCAGAAGTTTCATCTGAAACAATTTTTCTCCCATCTTCAGTAGTTTTGGGGGAAAAATCAGTTGGTGTTTCAGTGTGATTGTACCCTATGCCAAACCTAACATTTGATGCACTTTGTTTGTTAAGCAGCAGTTGGTACCCTTTACAAGATTCCACCCATTTTTCACAATCAACCTTGGTGTCAGCAAGCTCTTTTCTGACATTTCCTAGGTCTTCTATCATGATTTTAAGTTGTGCTTTGGTTTCAATAGCATTGTTAGTCAATTTAGAATTTTCTTTTGCCTTTGCAGCAAGTTTTCTTTCTAAATCACATTTCATCTGAGTAAATTTTCTCTCAGAGTCATTTGCTTTGCCTTGTAAATGCACATTGGTCTCTCTTATGAGAGCAAAAGATTCTTTACATGAAGTTGAACAACATTTTGTTAAAGATTCTTTTGATACCCGAGATAGGGCAGATTTTGAGGTGCAGTCCTCAAATGCCATCAAGGCAAAATTTTTCTACCATTGTCAGGTTCTCCTCAGTTGATGTCAAACATTTTGTTGTCTGCATCAGGATTGCACTCTGTAGTGTCAAAAGGAAGACTGCTCCAGTCAACATACCCTGAAGTGAAAAGACTTTGTTATGAGGGTTGCTGAGTCTATAGAGGTTGTTGAGCAGCTGGAATGGAAGGGATTGATTGTTGGCTCTGCATCTGTTGAGCAGGCATCTGTACATATTGTACTTGTGGCACATATTGGATTTCTGGAGCTTGTGCTTGTACAAAATGTGCACTTCCCTGTGTTCCATTATTCATATTATAACTAGGGTTAAATTGTAGATGCACATAGTGTGACTAATGCTATTGAATTACGAATTTCAAGTTGTTTTGTTATTTGTCGAATGGTCGAACGCGGAAAAGGACGGTCGAAGGTAGAATCAAACGGTCGAAGGAAGCACTGGGAGGTCGAATGTAATATTGTTTATGTATATGTCCAGATTCGCCCACATTGAATGGTCGAACCTGCACATTCGACCAAGTTATTTGGGTGAATGTGCAGGTCTATATAAGGCAATCTGATTTTTTGAATGTTAACTTTTGGTCAATTGTTTTCCCTCCCAGTGTGTGTTTCTCCCTAGGGTTATTATTGAGTCTGTAACCAAGTTTAATCATTATAAACAACGTTTTGAAGTGTAATTGATTATCTAATTGAATGAAATGATTATGTTTATGATGATTTCTGTGTTTTGCTAGTTTTATTATCATTTTGTGATCAATTCAGGGATTCCCCACCTGAATTGAACTTGTTTGATCATTATCTTTGTTGATTAGCCGATCCTACGCGCATACAAAGTGGTAATGGTATAAAATAAAAACAAGACTGATCACCACCTCAGTTTATCGCTTTTTAGTTTAGTTTTTACTGTTTTTCAGAGAAATTCAAAAACCCAAAAATATGTTTTTAATTTTTAGGTAGAGTTTATTTTCTGGAAAAACCAAAAACATTGAAAAATTCAAAAACCCATAAAAATTAGAAAAACCCAAAATGATTTCCAGGAGAAAAAAGGGGAAATGATAGTACATCAGTGGGGATCTGACACATGCTAAAGAAGTGTAATACAATATAAGGCGTGTGTTTGAGTCTGTGTGATGTGTTGATAGGCTTCGTAGACTTATTACTTCGTGCCTGATACATACATATCAAACGAATTGTTGTGTGGATGAACTCCTCGTGGACATATGGTCTTAGTACTGTAACTTCGTTTGATAAGGTATTTGTACAAAATTCGGAGGTTTCGGGTCGTTATGTTATTAGTTATCTGGGGATAGCCTCTCTGATCTTCTGTTGTAAGTCATTACGGACCTAGATCAGATAGGGTATCTTTATAAAAGAGCTATAAAGCTAAATCCTAAAGTTACCGAATTGAGGAACTTTCAATGTATGACGATAATCAAAGATTATCTAATGCATCGTATCCAATCATTGATGCAAATCATGATTGATATTAGCCCTCAACTTGGTAGAGTGCACAAGTTACTTTGTTGCATTGATTTGCTAACCTGTATACCTCTATGCCTCATACCTTGTAAATTACAGATGACGAAAGCATAATCACGCGTTACAATGAGTCTTTGTGCATTTACTTCTTGATACGGGAGTATGTCGTGTGTGTGGGAACCACAGACAATTGAGTTTATACTATAAATAATAGTATCAGTTTAAAGCACTGCACAACAGTCTGCATGTAAGTTTATGTGGATCACAATATCAACAGTTGCCAGATCACACATTGTCTTTAATGATAATAAATCAAAAGATCAACGGTGTGATCAGATTTCTCAATAACTGATATGATCCCCTTACCGGAAATCACAAAACATTTACTGTTTTATCTTTACATTTTGAGCATTTTACATTTCTCGTCAAAAATACAAAACTCAAAAAGATTTTAGGTATGTTTTAACAAAAAGTTTGGAAAATCCAAAAGATTTTACATTTCTATCTTATTTTTGATAGCTGATGGTGATTTTCTAAAGCTTGATGGACCATTTGAGTTTTGTCATCTTAAAATGAGAAATAATGATCGTTGGATGCTTAAAAGTTAAGAAAATTTTTGTACGGGACTCGATTTTGAGATTTGGTAAAAACTTCAAAAATTCCAATTTTTATTCGCCCCTTCGTTGGGTCGAAGGTGGAATTTTTCCTCCTCATTCGAACCTTCAAACGGTCGAATGTGAGTGTTCATGTGATATTTTCACATTCGAACCATTTGTCTACATTTGAACCTTTAAATAGGGTCGAAGGTGGACAAATTTTCACATTCGCCCTAGTCGTTTGGTCGAATGTGGAGCTTATATATACCTGATCTGCACATTCGACCCCCATATTCAAAAAATTTAAATTTCTGTAATAAAAATCATATCATTGTGTTCGTAGTGTCTTCATTCATAAATGAAGACATAATCACTGAAATTATGTTCGAACCCTAACCATAATCAAAACATGATTTCTGACCATTAATAATCAAAATTGATGTTAAGGTTTCATTGTTTAAGTGTTTTAGAAGGAGAATAAACAAAAATCAAGGTTTAAAACTAAACAGATTGGATTATTGATTGATTAAAGATGTCGAACCCTAGTTTTTAATTGAAAACAAATAAACAATGGATAATAATCAAAATTGATGATTGGGAATTGTTAATCGGCCATATTAGATGGTATTCAAATCAAAATGGCATGTTAAAACGATCCAAATCAAAATCTGCAATTCGAAGAAGATGAACAGTCTTCTTTCGCCCAATTTCAAACGGTCGAACGTGGCTTTGGTCGAATGAAGATGTTCAAACGGTCGAAAGTGGAAATGTTTGGTCGAATGTACATTTTTAACTACTGTTTTTGATGTGTGAAATGTGTAGTAAATAAATCGGTCAAGTTTTAAAAATGGAAAAACCTACAAAACCACACACTAACGGCAAGTGTACCGGTCGCAGTGTAGTAGAGCAAGTAAGTCCGAGTATCGAACCGTGGACATAATATGGCAACTCTCGGTACTAAACCTCTGTCGACTCCTAGCCTAATAATTTGGTTTTTGAGAAAATTATTTTTAAACTAAATAAATAAAGAAAGCAATTAATTTTACTAAGACAAACAGAAACAGGAAGCAGAACAGACAGCTCGAAAACTAGAGAGAAACTCAGACAATATGGAAAACAACTACCTAGGTCTAGAATCTTACCCGCAACTCACAACGCTCGGAAATGGATGATGGAATTGCTACCGGGTTCCTAAAAGTACGTCTGACTCAAGAAAACCCTAAAGAATGCTAGATCACCTCCCGGCCTCACTAACACCTCTTGGAAAATCCAAAGGGACGTGTAAATCACCGGTTAGTAGCTCGGATCACCTCCCGGTCTCACCTCACTAGGGAATGCTTTGGTACCCAAAAGACTCGCTCACCTCCCGGTCTTGCTAATCTCAACACACCCGAAAGTGTGAAGGAGTTATCTAAGGTTGTTGACAAAAACTCGAATTTGCTAGGGAAGCTAAGGTAAATAAGTAAGGATCTCCTCCCGGTCTCACCTATACCCAAAACCTAAGAACTAGACAAACCGACACTCTATCTCCTCCCGGTCTCAAGAGTGGCAAAACACTAATTTCAAAGGCTTAAAAGGTTGCTAATAGGGTTATATAAGACAAGAAACCTCTAGATTAACCACTAACACAAAGTCTATGGAAATTCACGCAAAACTCTATATCTTGAAACTACTAAAGTAACAAACTAGAGAAAAAACGTAAAGCAACAATCAAGCAAACCGATTACTAAAAGCATTCATACGCATTTTTATCAACAACACCCAAATATTTTACCAAAACATTAAGCCAAAATTATATTATCCAAAACCGAACGTCACAAGTCACAAAATAATCATCACTTACGACCTAGGTAGCGTAAATGTTTAGCTACTCATCATGTTCAACATGTCAAACACATAAAAATAAATAGCAAACATGGTTGGAATAAATTTAAAACACACAAAACTAGGGTAAAAATATATAAAAAGAGTATAAAAATTAAACCCAAGCGTTTTGCGTCTTCAACCCAAGCCTCCACACCTCAAAGTTTTCTCCCAATGCTTCAAATAATGGCAAGATGTTGTTGTCCTGTTCTGCCCCAATGGCGGCTGTCAACCGTCTCTCGAAAATAATATGTTGCTCCAAGAATAATGTCGTTCCCTTCTTATTATACAAGAACAACTAGGTATATTGACATCCGCGCGATGCGCGGGTTGGAAGGTCCTTTTGTCAAAACATTATAGCATAGCAGAAAATTTGACAACATTAAGTCTTGCTACAAAGTTTTTGTGCAAAATTTGGAGCGTTGCAGTGAGAAGTTTTTTCCTGGAGACATCAGTACTTTTTGTGCTGTTTATCTTTTTTCGCAGCAGGTTCCTCGTCTGAAATTTAAGAAGGTGTTAGTGATGGTCAAGAATTACCAGTTGTATTGTTTATGTATGTGGTTACCTTGTGTTAGCATTAACGGTCTTTTAGTGGAGGTTGCAGCGTGTGATTTTGGTGTTGGTGTTGCTGGTTGTGGAGTGGCTGAAGACCCTTGTTCAATTTCAATTTGGAGGAAGCATGCCTTGTTAATGGTGCAGCAAATGTTGTCTTTTTTATCTTTTTGAATTGTGATGGTGAATTGTGCGTCCTCCTTTTTAAGTTTTTCCAACTCTTGAATAGGGTCCTCTTTTGCTAACATGTGCTCACATGATGTTTGTAGTAGGTCATTTGCTGCTCGGTCAAACAAAACTGCCTCGATGCTTTCATTGTTGGCTGAAATAGTGCAGGGTATCTTGTACCTGAGAAGGTATATGTGTTAATAACGTTTGACAGATGTTTGGTTTGTCATGTTTGACAGATGTTTGGTTTGTATGACAGGAGACTTACATAGGATAGGCGTTTTCGATGACACCATCAAGGGTGCAATACCAACGCCTACCTTGTTCGTAGACAGTTTTGCGGCATGTAGGGCAGCCTGTGTAGTGCCAGTTTTGGCGGAAGTGTATCTCACTTATTCGACCGTTGATTGTGAACGTTTTCCCCTATTGTCAATTGCACTTTTAGTTATATGCTGATTTTTAGATGTGCTAGTATACGAAATACCTGGATGTCTTTGTACTCTGAGCGTAAGATTTGTGATAATGTATCTGTGTTGTCCAGAATGGTTGCTAAAGATAGGTCGCATGGAATTCCCGTTCTGTAGCTGTTCAGCAGTAAATTTGTAAGCATGGTTTATATATGGGATTGAGACATTAAAGTTGTAGCTTACAGGTCTTGAAGCTGTCCTGTTTCTACAGCCTTTGGGTTCAAGTAAACGTAGCTAGCGTTGGTTGTTTTTAATTGTAATGTACCTGATGGCCAAGAATATGTATTAGGTGTATTGATAGGGAAGTTGTGTATAGGAAGATTACCTTTGTAATCTTGAACTTTGAGTGATGAAACACCGATTATTTTAGGTGGTTGAGCAGAGTCTATTTGTGGTCTGTTGAATCTGGAGGGTGAGCTGATGATGTTATTCCACAATGCAACTGTAATTGGTGTATCGCTGGGAGATGGGTAAAAAATTATTTAGTATGTAGGTTTGATGTTTGTGTAACAGAGGTATGTATGATGTTATGTTTAGAAGGTGTTGTGCATACCTGCAATCTCGAAGATGCATGAGCACGTATGGTTTGTTTTCGATTGTGGTTTTGTCTTCTAGTCGTTGTAGAATTCCAACATAATCTGTAGTCAGAAAAGTAAGGGTAGGTACATACATTGTTTATAAACATTTGTTTCAGTAGTTGGAATTACAAAAGATACATACCTACAATTCCTCTTGTTTTTTCGACTGTATGTGAAGACCTCTTCGAGTTGTGAATTCATAGTATTCATCTGGAATTTCACCTGTATCTGGAATGGGTGTGAAAGTAGTGGCTTTACCAATTCGCAGCATTGCTGGATGAGAGAAGTTAGTGGTGAAGTCATCTGGCGCAACGCATGCATATCCGTCAATGTTGTAACATGAGCCGATTTTTAAATGTGGCTGCACATATTTCTTTTCTTCACCAGTTACAGCAGCCTGAATACCACTACCCTAGAAAATAAGAAAGGAATAAAAAGTTGTTAGTGAAATCATATTGTAGGCAAAGTATTGCCGTTTATGAAATTAACATAGTTATGACATCGGTGTATTTATAACTTTCTTTCAGTGTGTAAAAATATAGGAATAGAAGTTGGGCTGGTATTATTAAAATAATCCTTTGGCTTTTTCGCGATACGAACGTACTGGATAAACGTGAAAGAACGTTTGATTGATTCAATTTCCCATTAGTTAGATTATTATGTTAAAAATCAAACATAGGAGTTATTACATAAAGATAAAGTGTTTAATGATTGAATTGCATATAGTGGTTGAAAAAAGAATACAATAAATAAGAAGAGAACGGTAAAATTATAGTTTACAGTTGAATTTGTATGTTGCTGATACGGATGTTCTAAGTATCAAAGAGTATAAAATGATAGAATAAAACAGTTTTCTCTTTTAATAATATTTCCAGCACAAATATTGTTGCATATGTCCTTAATGGTCTTATTATCAGACGTCTGCTACAAGATTTATTAGATAAAAATAAAGAAAGGTAAAATAAACAGGCAATGACTTGAGATGGAAGTTGCGTAAGTTGCACAGCTTAATTTCTATAATAAAGGGTAGAACCTCTACTTTTGGGACAGAATCTACAAATCTATAAATAACATGAAGTGGGAAAAGGGGAAAAAAATACATGTTTGTCAACTACCAAGTAATGAAGTTCATCTGGTCTATGATCTGGCACCCATTTTCGTATAACACGAATTTCTAAAGGTGGTGCTTCTCCTTTGGGACGAAGTGCAAATATGTGTAGCTGTTCCATGATGTCAAATCTGAGTAAGATGCAGCAAATCTACTGTTAGTAACAATACTAAAATAGTGGCAGCAAATTATCTAATAAGCATGAATCTTAAATATTATTGGAAACGAAGTTAGCGTAACAGGGTTATAAGATAGTATAAAGATGTAATGTAGACCTGGGTAGTATTAAGCTCATTAAGAAAATCTTTGTAGACAATATTTAATGTTGTATTATTGCGGCCTTCTTTGTTGTTGGCAAGAAGGATTTTAAGAGAGTTTGGGGAGGTAGCTCTTGAAAGCGCGACATATAATTGGCCATGACTAAAGATTGGGTCAGGTAGGTAGAGGCCGACTTTTGTTAATGATTGACCTTGACTTTTGTTTATGGTCATTGCATAACAAATTTTAATTGGGAATTGACGCCGAGTAAAGACAAACGGAAGGTCCTTTGAGTTGTGTACGAAGTTAATTCGTGGGATGTATACTCTATTACCAACTGAACTTCCAGTAATTATTCTGGCCTCAATAACACGTGGAAGCAGTTGCGAAACTAATAATCTAGTACCGTTACATAACCATTTTTTTGGTCCATGTTGCGCATCAATATAACGGGGCTATTTTTCTTTAGTTTTAAACAATGGCCAGGAATCCCAGGGAAACTAAGGACATTCAAGTATTCGGCGGGGTACATAGCCTCTACGTCTTCTGCGTTTTTTGAATGAGGAACCATGGAGTCAGTACTAAAGTATGTAGCGCATTCTCCTGGAGATATTGTTAGAACCATGTCATTTATGTCGCCTACCGTTTCATTTTTGGGGCAAATAATTGCGCGTTCTGCAATTGATGTAGGTGTTGGATTATGTAAGATATCACCGCCATATATGAAGTGAATTAAGTCTTGGAGGCCATTTTCAGCAGCATCCAGCAAGAACTCCAAGGGTATTTCAATCTGTTTTACATCCGGTTGCAATGGATCAAGTAAGACACCTTCCTCACCATCACCGATGCGCAAAAGCCATGATGCAAAATCATGTAGCTGCTGTCCTCCAGTTGATGTATTCGCTGTTGTTGTGAGACGCATATTTTCAGTTAGCTTGTAGACAGTGAAGTACTTCCACTTGTTTTTTTTTTCTTTTTTTTTTTTTTTGATTGAGAGTATTAAGAATTATATGTTAAAAATATATATTAAGATCTTAACTAAATGAGTTTCTTGTTATAACGCCTAATTTGAATATGATAAAATTATAATGACGACTCGTCATTAATTGGTAGGAGTAACATAAAATAAACGAATAAAGGCGAACTTGAAATTTGTTATGTATAGAATCTAAAATGCATGAAAAGTAAAAATCACGCGATGTTACACTTAGGTACGAGATACGGAAGATCAAGAGTCAGGAAGATCTACCTGCAGAGGATCACTGACATCACCAACAGGATAAGGACACGTGTCCGTGGTTGCCCAACAACCACTGAGGTTCAACAGTGACGTGACTAGTTCCATGCTTCCACCATGCTGCCCCTACTGTTCTGACCAGGCATGCTTACCTGCTGTCAAAGGTCACGTCAGACGACGGCAGGTAAGTCAACCATGCCGGTTCAGAACAACATGCCGCCAACGGCCAGTCACAAGCTGCCACCTGTCCGCCGGTAAACTCACCGCTGACGTCATCTACAGTGGACGTCCTTTTCCCGCCTTTTTCAGATACCAGGGGCGGTTGGGCCGAGCCAAGGCCCAAAGATCACAAGACTCATCGTGGGCTTCTTCTCAAGCCCACGACCTTCATTATAAATAGAAGACTCCAGCTTCCTTCAGAGGGATCGATCATTAATCACTTGTATCTAGGGCTAGAATTACTCTTATGCTTTGTACTCTCCAAAGTAATAATATTCTCAGCTCTTTACAGTGGACGTAGGTCACACTCGACCGACCCACTTACATCTTTGTGTTTTATATTCACTTGTTCACCACACACTCACTCATCTACACATTCGGGTAATCCAAACGGTTTGGGTAAAGGAACGTACGTACAGTAACATAAGTGCAACCCCTCGGAGATTAGTAATAATCCCGAGTAGCTTATTGTTTCTTCAGATTTGTTATTATATACTAATTTATAATACACTAGTTTTTATACCGGGAGCGTCCGGGTTGAAATATCTAATATGACATAATAAAATATATTATTATTATTATTATTATTATTATTATTATTATTATGTTAAACAAATCTCTGCCATAAGTTATGATATTCAAATATTAAAAAAACGAATCTCTGCGCCGAGGTATAAATCTAGTGCCATTACAAATGAATTCGGAAGTTTGTAATCGATCATTCTAAAAAGAACTAACATGAAATAAGAAAAAAAAGTTAATTATTGAAATATCGAACGCATTAGTCTAAGGGTTATGTGATGCGTTAAAAAATTCATGGGTATATGATCGGGTATGTAGTTCGGGTATTTAGGTATGTTGTTTCGGGTAATCGGGTCGGGTACCACCTAATCCCAGACCCGACCCAAACCCACAATTTTTTTAAACTAATCCCAAACCCGACACAATACCTGTCGGGTTACAAAAAATAATCATTTTTTTCTCCGTTTTTATATAGCACAATGGTACTCGTTAGAAAGATAATAAAACGCTCGATAATTGGGTGTATTTTTTTTCTTTAAAAAATCTCATGTATAAAAGATATTAACGTTTAAAAGTTATGGGAGGAAACATGAAAGAAAAAATAATAAAGTTTTAATATTTAGATTTAGTAAATTAGGTATTTAATAGATTAGGTTAAATCATATTTATTTTTATTTTTTAATTGGTTTACACTTGCCATCTCACATCTTATGTGGCATCTCTTAAAGGAGAGATTGCATAAGAGTATGACATGTAGGATTAATCCCTTTGCAATATATATATATATATATATATATATATATATAATAGGTTTAGGATCATGTACAAAGTACATTTTTCGTGAGAAGTGTGAGAAGGACTAAGAATTGACATGTAGACATCATGTTTTGGATTTAGGAATGATTTTTTAGGTTGTTTTAACTTGAAAAACACCAAACACAACAATCTAAAACACAACACAATGTATTATAGTCATTAAATTTAAAAAACAGCTAAAACACACTACTTAACGCTTAAAACACACTGCTAATGTTCTTAGCATGGTGTTTTAAGTTTTAAGCCTAAAATACATTGCTTTCGGTTTTTTAATTGTTATGTTTGGTGTTTTTATAGGCAAAACAATCCAAAACATCACGACTAAGTTCAAAAAATGATGCCTAAGTATCAATTTTTAATACTTCTCACACTTTTCACAAGAAAAACACTTTGTACACGATCTTGACCATATATATATATATATAGATTTGATAATTGATTTTATATAATGTGCATTTGTATTTTATATAAGCTTTGTATGTGTACCACCAAACATCATTGCTTAAGTTTTATAAAAATTGGTAAATACTAATAAGTTGTGGGATTTCCCGTACTCCGCAGCAGGCTGATAGGAATTGGGTTAGGAATCTGGTTTAGGTAAATATTAATACAATTATGTTGTCAACAAATTTTTACCGACCTAAACACAACTATGTATTCAATTACTGGACGTAAGTTATCGAAAGACAATGAATATAGTATAAAGGGTTACGTAAGGACTTTAAAAAATTAAAGGTAAATTAATCAAAAAACATATATATAAAAAGTCAAAGAAAATACTTAAAAATCAAGTTATTAATCATGTGTTTTCTTTTTAATATTGAGATAAATTATTATTATTATTATATGTTTTAGTTATAAAAAAAAAAAAGTCTAAATACCTATAACTAAATTCTATACGATTATATTGCGGTTAGTTATCCAGCTTATTTTAACATACATGTTTTAAGGCACAACATACAAAAAACATTAACTTTTGATCCTTTCAAAGCAAAGATATAGCAGAATTGAAAATGTCTCAAGTGAAATAGCAAATAATTTATAAAAAAAAATAAAAAATAATAAAGACAGGATGCAATGATCTCGTGTTTTGTTGCCTTTGGTTTAACTGGTAATGTTTGCCTAAAGTCTCCGCCCAACAGTAAACTTTTCCCACCGAAAGGTTGTGAGGTGTTACCTGTGAGATCCTGTAGGGTTTTATCAAGAGACTCGAAGCATCTACGATCACTCATTGGTGCTTCATCCCAAATTATAAGGACAGTCTCTAGGAGTAGTTGACACAAATTTGTCTTTTTTTTATGTGGCAAACAGATTCCTCTGTTAGTTTTAAAGGGATTTTAAAGCGCGAATGAGCGGTTCTGCCAGCGGGAAGCAAAAGTGATGCAATCCCAGAGGCAGCTACAGCGAGGACTATTTGACCAGCAGATCTTAGAGAAGCTAGTAATGTTTTCCATAGGTATGTTTTACCAGTTCCACCGTGGCCATAAACAAATAATAGGACTTGAGTAGATGTGTTAACGGAATTTATAACGACATCATAAATGGCTAACTGACGTGGATGTAGCCTAGCATGAAGGGTTGAATGTTCAATCTGTAATGTTGCTCTGTCATAACTTTTTTCTCTAGAAGTAAAGTGTTTTTTAAAGCAGAAACTATGGCTGAATCAGGAAGTGGCAAGCCAAAATCAGGTAAGGTGTAAGGAGTGGAATTACAGTTCAATAACTTTTCTATTTCACTAAGAACATGTTGTTGTAAATCTTCGTCGTTGAGAACTGTTGAACTCCCAGGTAATAAGTGACGTAGACTGTAGTTAATATCGTCGGACATGCATTTCCAATTGTCTGCCCATAACTTTAGTGGATTAGAAACATCGCAATAAAGAAGTAGGTATACAAAGAGCTGTCTAAGCTCCCTGGGAGTAGCCCATGATGCAGCCTCGCAAATTGTTGTGCTCCATTCCTTGTCATCTCCAATTAGGCCTAATTTTTCACACGCCCCTCTAAAAGTTGGAATAACAACATCTGATATTGTTCGCACGCCAATATAGGAACGACAACCTCTTTGATAGGTAAGCAGGATTCTAAGGTAAAACAATTCGCCACATGTGGGATGAACATATGCGAGTCTGCCAACGGGAGGTTTATTCTTTGAAATTCGTGGCTTCCATTCTTTAGAACATACGTTCCAGCAAAATTTTGTAAGGTAATCAATGTAACGAAGATTTCGGCTAATGATAACAGATGTCCCTTCACTGGACGCCTCTTTTTCGTTGTTAGCAAACCACTGGGTCAGGGTGGTTTTACCAGAGTTCGAGTTGTTAGCAACATCTGTTAATTTGGATGATTGCCTAAAAGTCAAGTTTTGTTTGCCCTCTAAGTGAACAGCAAGTATTTGAACTGATGGATTTCGATTATGTATTGGAAAAGTAAGAATTCTCCAAACAGCCTCATGTGGACAGAGAAAGCGAGCATCAACATAATTACTAATTTCATCAACAATAACAGAAGGCGCAACAGCAGGTCCAGCATCTGATGTATTGCTGCCTCGAGTTAATGAAAAGCGTATTCTGTCGGCACCTTTAGATATGTATTTAAAGAGGTATTTAATCAACATCGACCAACCACAATACTCAACGTTGATGTGGGCATCAAAATGCAGCAACAATTTTGTGTTGTAGGGAACAACAAAACCGTTGTCCAAAGGGACACCATTTTTTATGTAGGGAAGGCTAGCGGAAGATCTTTTATAATAAACATGTCCACTGTTATCAAAGCGTGTGTATGGTTCATATGGTTTTGGAAACCTCTTACTACATACACCGTCTTTCATGCAAGGCGATCCAAGCCGGGCTAAACCGCATGGGCCATGTAACATGAAGTCAGTAACGATTCTGTGTAAAACAGGTTGCAATAATGGATCAGGCAGTTCTGCAGATATGTATTTGTCGACCTGGTCAGGGGAACGGATACTATGTGAAGGAGAAACCCATATGAGAGTATGGCAATGAGGAAGACCTCTTTTTTGAAACTCAATTGTATAGAGATCTGGAAAATAAAGTGTGTAATAATGTTAGAATAAAAGAGGTTGAGAATAGAAAAGAAATAAGAAGGAAAAAATAACCAAAAAGGTTGAAAACTGCGGTTATTTCACCAAAAGGCTTGGCATTCCGTAGATAGTTAATGAAGGAGCGAACTTTCAAATGGAAAACACGGGCAATAAGATCTGGCCTATCCTGTGGAGTGCTTACACCAGCATGACTCATTTCACGAATAATTTCTGGCCAGCGTACATTACATGTAAAGGTTATAAAATACTGGGGATTACCGTAGACACGACAAAGAGCAAGTGCATCTTGATAGTGCTTGTACATGTATCTAGGACCACCTAGAAATGAAGAGGGCAAGAAAATACGTTTACCCACGTCACAACCTTCAGTGTCACCCTTAGAAATGGCGTCATGTATGCCATCTAGAAGCTCGCAGCGAAACTCTGTCTGGTTGGCACGAATGTATTGCAGCGACAATGTTCTATACAAATATAAGCATCCACCAAGTATTGCTGAAACAATCGAGATGCTTTCAGCAAATGTGTATATACATTTTGGCGATCATGTATTTGGTAACTATAGAACATTAAAGTAGTTAAATTACAATCTTCAGAGGTAGCAGTATTTGAAGGTTCAGAAGTGACATCAGTAGAAACTGGATGTGTGTCGCCAAGCAATGTAAGCTCAGGTGACCAACCTTGCTCACCACGCGGGAAAAGAAGCGGATATTGAAGAGGCATATAAGAGGAGTGTAGTTTACTTACACGATGAGGCGTGCCTTCCCGGCTTTTAATAAAGATGTCAAAGTACTCTGAACCAGGGTTTTCTTCACGTATGATTGCACCCAAAATGTTTGTACCAGGAACTTCGTAACGACGATCTGCAACACGACTGTAAAGCTTTATGGCAAAATCAGGTACCTCAGACTGCAAACATAGGTCTCTAGCTGATCTAAAAAGGCGAACAAACTCGTTCTCATCATGGAGCATCCGTGAAAGAGCAGACACAATCTCTGGTTGCAGTGGATTTGAATTATCACCAGAGAAAAAGGAAAGTCTGTTTTCAACGGCATCAGCAGAATCAAAAATATACAGCTGTAGAAACCTTGGTTTATCACCAGGAAGAGGGCATAAAGAACCTAGCCAGTGAGACACCTGGCCAGCACCTTAAACACGTAAGGGGATGACCCTTGATTAATAGAGTCGTCAACAGTTGCGCCAAAAGATGTCATAGAGAACATTGAATTATACGCACGAATGTTGGTAAGAAAAGTAGAATTTAAGAACAACTCTTTCAACAAAGGAGGAGGATCACATGGGTATTGTATATCCACTCGACCAGCTTTGCAACATTTGTTGTACCTTGGTCTAATATGGAGGGGAAAACATGTGACACGCTCCTGAAGCCAAAACAGTGCCCCACAAAACTCACATACCTCAGTGCAGCTGCTGAATCTGCGTAGTTAGGTGATAATAGAGCTGAGCGGCTTGGTGAGTCAGCAGGTGTAGATACACCGCTGGAGCGCAGCATAGAAGTGCGATAAGAGGTCTGACGACGTGAAGGGGCATGCGACGATGACGCAACGTCAGCGTTAGCAGGGTCAGACCGCCTACGTTTATTACGTGGCGCCTAAGAGCAAAGAAACAGGTAAACAGTTAAGGATTTAAAGGTTGTTTCAGTAGAGTAAAAAATGAGTACAGAAAACAGAGCTGAAACAAAGGATTTCAGCATAAAGAAGAAGTGCAAATGTTTGAAAGGATAAGGTGGAATATGTGTTGTAAGAATATAAAGACAACGAAAGACAGAGCAGACAATAATCCAGTAGTGTACACGTGGTTTGTAAAGTAAGCATGTAAGATTTTGGGTAAACTGATGGAACGCTGGATGTTTGCTCAGTTGGAAATAGGCAGAAATGGAGAAATTGCTATAATATTTTGACACTGACGTGCCAAGACATTAAGGTGATGTTCTCTAATATTAAGAAATAAGAAAGTAATCAGTCAATATCATCCTATCTTTACGCTAATATTTTTTCGTTTTATGTGGGTGTGTAACATAATACTCGAATCTATCCTTAGTAAAAATGGGGTACACTTGGATATTAAGTGTGGTTGCACAGCTGCACATGTTTAGGTGTTCCATTCATCATCATTTAATATTCACTAATATGCTGTTTGGCTGTTAGTAAAAAAATAGTAATCTTACGATGCAGATACATAAGTGGATAACCAAGTATTATATATGCTTTCGTTTATATATGTGTATATACATCTTACTACTGAGGAATATATGTTTAGGAAGTTTATTTATTTTTGATACAAATGATCATGTAGTATTCAGGAAAAAGGGAAAAAAAGGTAGCAGTTATTAAGTAAACCTAAAGTTGGATGAAGCAAGGCATTTGTATATAATTTCATAAGTAATGCATAGAATAAACAATAGTAGGGAATGAGAAAGCTAAAGTGGATAGGAAACACATACCAATATAAGCAGAAGGTGAGCAAAACAACAATCTGTGCTTCAGCGCTGTAAAACGCAGACAACAATTAAGATGTTAAAATCATTTAAATGAATTAAACCGCTGAGGAAAAAATGTGATATATAACGTAAGATGTAAGGCAAGACATAAACATAATAAAAATCACGTAAAGAGGTGTTTTTTTTTGGGACAACATCAATCAGTAGCAAAGGTAGCGGCCTTTTTTTTTGGGGGGGGGGGGGAGGGGGGAACGACCCCCATAAATGGTGAGGTAAAAAGCGAACAGGGCAATAGCAGAACAACATCAATCAGTAGCAAAGGTAGCGTTGTTTTTTGGGGAGAAAACAAACCCCATAAACAGCGGACAAATGTATAAGAGCCAGATCTATTACTGGACAACAACATTCAAGCGAAAAAAACAAGCGTATGAAAGTAGCACTGTAAATTAAGACGTAAATGATCTAATATGAACCTAATTTTTCCATAAAGTGTTATCATATATCAAGTACCATCTATGATCATATAATGTATTTCTTGTGATCTTCAAAGCGTATTCCAGTTACGATTTGATCTCGAGACAAGCGCGTAAAAAAACAGAGCATCATATATAAGAAGACATCAAACATAAAATAGGGGAAAAGAGGCAAACAATGTAAGCCAGCAAAAGAAATGGAGTAAAGCAAAAAGTTATAACATTAGTCAATCATCAATTTGGTTGATGCATAGTGGGCAAAATGCGGCGCGCAAAAGCCGCGTAAATCCTCCGTATACAGAGAATATCAACCTTATTTAATCCTATGACAAATCAATCATATTTAGACAAAACAGTGACGTAATTATGTAACATATTTGTTTGACTTGAACTTCTAGTGGTGGAAAAGGTTGGAAGTAAAAATAGCCTTAGCTCTAGCAAGTTTAAAGAAAGTAATACTAAAGAGGGAAAGATGGCAAACCTAGGAGAAAGGAAGAAAAGGAACTGACAAAAGATGGAGAGGTTAAAGAAAAAAATTGGTGTATAAGAAAAAGGTTATGGCTAGAGTGAAAATGGTAAAGGAGAAGCCACGTAAGAAAGAAGTGTTTGAGGGAGACATGTGGAAGAGACACGTGGGTAGGGAGATGGATATAAAAGGGTGGAAAAAACCGATAAAAACCGGGTCGAACCTTGACCGGTGTGGTTAAGGCAAGAAAAAAATCAACCATTAGACCAAGTATAGGAATGATAGTAAAAGTGGAGAAAATAATATATGTACAAAATATGTTGATCAGGGGAGAAGAATGAGCACTGTTCAAATGAGCTCTCCAATAAATATATATAGAATTAGAATCGCGAACTGCGCCAAAGTTTCATCTTGGGCTGATGCTGGAACTGTTCTAGGCCGAAGGTGATTGCTGATCTGCTTGTGCTTGGGCCTAAACATGATAGGTTTCTTCTTTTCTTTCTTGTTTCCACGAGACCATGTCTCATTTGTAATTAAATCATTATTATTATTATTATTATTATTATTATTATTATTATTATTATTATTATTATTATTATTATTATTATTATTATTATTATTATTATTAGGGTCGAGATCCTGTGCAAAGTGTGTTTTGTGTGAGAAGGGTAAGAAGTGTTTTGGACAATTAGATCATCTTAATCAATGGTTTAGATTTAATGAGTGGCATTATTGTAAATAATGTTATAGTTATAATTACTAATTAGGCTACTTAGGGGTATAATGGTAAAACACACCCTACATTTAATTCACATTTAAAGGGTCTAATTAAAAATATCTGCCTATTTACGTCCTCCATTTAATTCACATTTAAAGTGTCTCTCACCTCTCTCTCTCTCTCTCTCTCTCTCTCTCTCTCTCTCTCTCTCTCTCTTTCTCTCTCTTTCTCATCTCTCTCTCCCTGCGCCACCTACACAACCGCCATCAACCGCCACAAACCACCACCATCAACCGAACCATCATTCGACAGCCACCATCATAAACATAAATAATCGGAGTGTTTTTTTTTAGGGATGAAGACGACATGAGGTGATAATGGATCAGTGTGTTTTATGGTGGATTATTTTAAACAACATTCATATTGTTGTGTTTTATGTTCAAAGGATTTTTGTGTGGTTTAGTGTTTTTTGAATTTAAAACACATTTTAAATGTATGTATAGTTGTGTTTTTTGAATGTGTTACTGATTGTGTATGATGAAGATAAAACACACTGGATTATGGAGAAGATGATGATAAAACACACGGGACTGTTTAAAACACAAAGTTGAGAATATGGTGATAAAACACACGGGTTTGAACGTAAAACACCTTGTGGATGAAGCAACTTACAAGACTATAATAAAACACCAATGTGCATAAAAAAAATCATAATTTTGCATAAGTAAAACTCCTTATAAAAATAACACAAAAGGTGTGTTATACCTTCAAACCTTATGGTATACCAGTAAAACACCATGTGCTCACATCAGTAAAACACAACAATATGAATGTTGTTTTGATCGATGATAATTCAGTAAATGAATGATGAATGTGCTGAATGTTTATAAATATTCCATAAATATCGTTCAATTTGAAACAAAAATCCCATAAGAATGCTCATAATTAATCACGTAATTAATTAGCAATTATCTTCTAAAAATAACATTAGCAATGCAAATTACATTGATACCCTTCTAGATAATAAAATAGGCTGCCATGTGTCACACTAGTGTTGGTTCTCACACTTCTCACAAATAATAGGTTTTGTACATGATCCTAAACCATTATTATTATTATTATTATTATTATTATTATTATTATTATTATTATTATTATTATTATTATTATTATTGTTAGTAGTAGTAGTAGTAGTAGTAGCAGCGCAGCAGCAGCCGCCTTCACTCGAACCAGGTGTTAGTGTCTTGAATATTTTTCACTGTTTTAAGCTCTTTTCTCACGAACACCTACAAAATAATCGACATGAAACAAATAAAAACCTGACCAAATTATATAATAATACAAATGGCAACTTAACGTCAATTAACAAACGCCGTTAACATAACCGCTCCGATCAGGCTTCCGTCAATACATACCACTTTCCTACCACCGTAAATAACCACCGGTTTCTTTCACTTACTACATAACTGCTACACTTACCGATCACCGGATAACCGCACCGTCACAAAACCGTCATGGAGTCATCGCATCCCCTCCGAACAGACGTCGCATCCCCTCCGAACAGGCAACGGTCGGATTGATAATTAGAACTTTTGGTTACCGGCCACACTTATAGAATATCATCATCCAACAAAAATTAGGGGAGAAATCAACAAACGTTGAATGATATCACATCTGGTCACAAAAATGGATATGGTGGTATGTTCAGGGGACTGTGATGGACCGGAAGAGAAGCACTGATGTGAGTGGTGGTTGTTAGTTTGAATGACAGAGACATAAACAGCGGTCGTGGTGGATGCGTTGTTGTGTGAGAGGCCGGGAGTTTATTGAATGGGGTGGGGGCCATAAGCTTTCAATTTTTCACAATAGTTTTAATATAAATAAAATGTAAATATATTTATTTGCATTCACTAATACATGATCTTATATCGAGTACTTAATTTACTGTTGAAAAAAAAAAACAATATACAAAATTAGAGGAATCTATAGTGATAACAATAGTTATTGCTTTAAATATGCAGCAAAATCATTATTTTAGTTTGTTATATACTAAACATATTTGCAAATGATACAATTACATAGTTTTTAATGAGTCGTGAGTTTAATTCAAGGGACACAACGGTTTGGATAAAGGGTTGGTCATGTTAATGATACAAAAAGGATTCATGGTTATACGAGGATGTGTTGTTGCTAACAAATCATCACGTTGATTCATTTGAATATGATTTCAAAGAACGTAACTTTTCAAAATGACGAATGTATATTTAATGACAAACTGAAATTTGGTTGCTATGCCAAAAAAAAAAAAAAAAAAAAAGTATGGCACATCGACTAATCAACCAATTGTCACTAATAATTATGTTGGTACGTACATCAATCAACCTTTAGTGACAAAAACTAAAAGGGTCACAAGATGACCGCACATAAAAAATCATATTTTGGTTATTCCATTAGACCTCAAGCTCATGAGTAACCTGTTTAATTGAAACTATTTTTCTCTCTATTATACCGGAATGCTAAATAATCGTGTGTTAAGATCCGTAAATAATTCTTTAGTTACTTAAAAGTTTAAATCTTTGTAAAATCAGTACATTCAATCGACTTATCACCACCAGTGCACGTCAAGTGGGATCATACTATTTGTGGCCTCATTGTTACTTTGTAAGTGATAAGCACAAACCCAAAGCAAAATTTTTCTATTAAAAGGTGGAGGTTAATTTGCTTTTAAGAAGCAATAAGCTTTCATTTATTGTCCTAATGGTTTAGATTTTTTTTAACATAACCTTTATAACATGTTTATTAATTCAACTTACAAAGTAACATTTTTTGTGCAGGTTAAAAAACTCTTTGGTTCAAATTTTTGTTGAAAAAGTTGGGCCATTCTTCAAAACACGTTTTGTCTGTTAAAAGTAAAATGCTTTGGTGTGGTTTTGACGATGATAAAGCAAAATGAAAAGAACATTTGCATAAACTTATTAATTTATCGCATCTTAATTATATAATGAATAGTGATACCATACACTTTCATAATAAAATCCGCCGCAACGCGCGGGTTTACGTCAAATCGTTATATACAAAATACATAGGAAAAGAGATGTGTTTGTAACACATCAGTTTTTCACATTCGAACCTTTGATTCCACATTCGAACCTCTATTTTCACATTCGAACCTTTGATTCCACATTCGAACCTCTATTTTCACATTCGTACCTTCGAATGGTCGAATGTAGAATTTCAAATTTCAAAAATTTAAAGTTTTGGTTATTTTGTCCGTTTTTAAGGTGTTTTTCTTGATTTGTTTTGCAGTCTAATTATGTCTGGACAGGAAAGTACTGATGTTCCGCCGGATCTTCAGAAAAGGCAGCTGGAAAAGAACAGATTGAAGATTTACCATTCGAAGTAGCACACAAATTGTTGTGCGTTTATGGGAGATCTGAAGAAACACACCGAATTCAACGGCATTGTAGATTTCTTGAAAAGAAGCCGTGTGATAGTTGCCTTGCTACCCCCGCTATCATATATAAGGACCATCAACAAGAATTCTGGAAGAATGCCAGATGGATTATTGGAACAATGAATCTACTGTTGTAAGTACGATTCAGGGGGAGTTAGTGATTATTTCTGAAGATGATATAAGAGAGGCATTGAAGCTACAAGATAAAAAGACAGATCCAAGAGAACTATCATGGATTGAACAGAGAAAGTGCTTCCTACGAATGAAGTACAATGGACCGATTACTGATGGTTCATTACACAAAGGGAAGCTTTGCCCTCAGTTCAAGTATCTCGCTCATGTCATGTTACATGTGTTTGGATCAGTGAGTGGAAGGTATGATGTTATGAGAAAGAGTATTAGCTCTTTGATGGTTGCTCTTATCTTGAACATGTCGTTCAATGTATCCGGAATGATACTTGAACATATGCTAGAACCACTCAGAGGTTTGAAGAACAAGAAGTTTCTGCTATATCCGAGATTCCTGCAGATTATATTTGATGAGAAGTATAAGAACTTGAGAAGAGATCCTACTCAGATTGTCGTACAGGATCACATGAACCTGAACACGCTTGTTAGAATGAAAGGTTATAAAGGCGTGCCATTGAATGAAAGACCACCACACAAGAACCTGTTTGGTCATCTGATTAATCCAGGAAAGAATGAAGTTAGGCATGCTAACAGTGATTCTGATGAAGACAATCCTTTATGTCCTGTTGATCCTGATGCTAAGAGAAAACGACAAGTAGTGAATGTTGGTGCAAAGACTGGAAAAGGGAAAGAAAAACAGGATGATGTAGAACACGCACAGAAGAAAGTTTCTAGAAGAAAGAAGAGTGTAGCCAAAAAGGGTTTACATTTGGTTGATGAAGTGTCTATTGATTCTGAAGAGACACAGGAAGATGAGTGATAGGATTCAGAGAATGAGACTGTTAAGAGCACCACGCTCAAGGCCACTGTGGCTGGTGAGTCTGAAAGTCTTAATCAGTCTGTAGAAGAGCAGAGGACAAAAAGTCCTATTGCATTGGATGAGATTGATGAAGGATTGGGATTGGGATCCGAAGATTTTGGAGGATCGCCAAAGACAGGAGAGAAACAAAAGAAACCATTGTACAAGAAGAAAGAAAAAGTTGTGAAACCAATGGAGAAAAGAGCTAGAGATATTGAGAATTTGATTACTGGAAAGAAATTTCCTGCAGCATCTAGTTCTAAATCACCCATTACATCCCCAGCAGCAAAGAAACAGAAGACATCGTCTGCTGCTGAGCATACTGATCTACCAACAGATGCATTTAATGATGCTTTGAATAGAGTGTTGAAAAAGTTGAAGAAAGGAAAGATTCCAGTTGCTGAAGCTTCAACACCTATGGTTACTATAGATAGTGATGTGATGACTGCAGTTAACTAGAAGCTTGCAGATATGATGAAGATCATAAATCAGCAACAAGCAGAGATCGAACAGTTGAGAAGTAATGATAGAAAGATGTTAGATGTTGTTGAATTGTCACATGAAAATCATGAAGCTCTGGAAGCAAAGATTAAACAACTTCCGAAAGAGAACAAGAAGTTGTTTAAAACATGAGCATAGAAACACCATAAGGTACATTACTATGAAAGAGGAGAACAAGAAGCTGAAAGCAGACAACAAGAGTATGAATAATCTGATAAAGGATTTGTACTCTAAAGCTCCTCAACTACAAGCTGGTGAAGAAGATAAAGAACGTGATGAGGAGGAAGTTGATTTTGAACCATCTGATGAAGAAGAAGAAGAGGATGATGAGCTGAATGAGGATGCCGGTGATGCTCCTAAGAAGAACAAAGATGATGGTGATGATGATGGTTCAGGAGATGATTCAGGTGAAGACAATAGCTCTGCTAGTTCTGATAGTGATGATGATGATGACGACACTGATAAGTATAAGTGTGAGAAGAGAGGATCGGGAAAAGACACAGGAGAATCTAGTTCGAAAGCTCCTGGTGGTACTACTGATGATGATAATATTTTCTAGAACGAGAAGTTAAAAGCCTTACCTGAAGATGACAAGAATTTATATCGCCAGATGATGACTGACAGAGTCTGGATGATAGAGATGACTGGTAGGTTCCCAGAGATATTTGGGTCAAACAATATGCGTTTTGAGTTGGAGTATAACGATCCTGATCTGGAAGACGGAGAAGTTTCTGTAGCCATGTCGAAAGAGATATTGGAGGGACTGGCGAAACAAGTTGGTAAATCTCTGGAGGAGTTGGTGAGTGAGAATCAGATTCCAAATATACCTGAGAAAGAAGCAGGTAATCACTCCGATGACAGAGATGTTCCAGTGTTTGAAGAAGTGGAGATTGAGGATATTACTAGCAAGGAATATCCAGAATATTTTAAGAATGACAAAGATTTTGGATTTCCTGAATTTTCTGATGAACTGTTGAGCCAGGCTGAGAAACTTGCTCGTGAGAAGAGTAAGAAGTTTGTTGAAGAAGTGTTTTCTAATTGTCAAAAGCCTAATACTGAACAATCTGACGCTTTGAAAGAATTATTGAGGAAGCTTAAAGAAAAAGAAGCTAACCGTCCAAAGATTGAAGTTCAAGGTAGCTTTTACAAATTCCATAATGATTTGTTTAAAGGAAAGCTCTCGGCTGGAAGTACGTGAGACAGCTGAAATGTGTCGCAGTGAAATGGGAGAAAGGAATTATGTACTTTGACAGATTCCATGATATTAAGACAATACCATACTGGGCTGTTCGAGATATCTGCAGACATGAAATATCAGGTGCTTCAGTGAACGATCATCTTGTTTACTTTGCAGATCGTATGGCGAGAGAGACAGCAGAACGTATGTGGAATGTGTTTACTCCATAGTATTCGAAAAGGATAGTTCATAAGAAGGAGTTAGATGAGATAACTGGATTGCCTAAGGTGACTTTGAAGTATAAACCACAAAAAGTGTTGAAGCATATTCCTTTGATGCAGATTCCCCAACACTTTTCAAAGGATTTCATGTGGTGGTATTATGATTAGAAGACTGCAGAAGCTATTATCGTTTTGAAGGATGGTTTGAAGGACTTCAAGAAGATTCATATTTTTGATCCAATGTGGTTAATCAACTGCTCGCATGAAGACATCATCATGCTCTATTATAATCCAATCTATTGCGAAGCGAAAGATAGTGAACAGGTATCCAAATACCAACGTGTGGTATTTTTATGCTTTGCATGGGATGTTAATGCTGGGTGTGACTTCGACAAGAAACTGGGGAAGTTTGTAAAGACTCAGAATGCTAAAAAGAAAAAGTCGAAACAAACTCATGAACCAGTGATGACTAAAGAACAAAAGGCGTTATTGCGCATCAAACTGATGAACAAGACTATGGACGAAGAGCGAAGGCTCAAGCAATTCAAGCAATAGTCGAGGGGAGTTTGTAGATGTACATATTGCGACTAATGTTATTGAATTATGAATTTCAAGTTGTTTTGTTATTTGTCGAATGGTGGAACTTGGAAAAGGAAGGTCGAAGGTAGAATCAAACGGTCGAAGGAAGCACTGGGAGGTCGAATGTAATATTGTTTATGTATATATCCAGATTCACCCACATTGAATGGTCGAACCTGCACATTCGACCAAGCTATTTGGGCGAATGTGCAAGTCTATATAAGGGAATCTGATTTTTTGAATGTTAACTTTTGGTCATTTGTTTTCCCTCCTAGTGTGTGTTTCTCCCTAGGGTTATTATTGAGTCTGTAACCAACTTTAATCATTATAAACAACGTTTTGAAGTGTAATTGATTATCTAATTGAATGAAATGATTATGTTTATGATGATTTTCTGTGTTTTGCTAGTTTTATTATCATTTTGTGATCAATTCAGGGATTCCGCACCTGACTTGAACTTGTTTGATCATTATCTTTGTTGATTAGCCGATCCTACGCGCATACAACTTATGACATCTAAGCTTAGATTTGTCAAAACCAATTTTTGTAGAACTGTTTAGTCCTGGAAATTTCCTTCCTGACCATCTATAAAATTTGTTTGTTTTTATACTTAACATGGCTAGTTGGTGTAAGATGTCCATTTCTTCTAAGTCATCACTGCTAAAAATTTTTAAATCATCCATGATAAAACACATGTTATCAGCAGTTTGACTATATTCATCATTGTCATAACCTGGGAATGATCTTTCTGATGAGATCCCAGCAGTTATGTCAATGTGGTCAAAAGATCCAAAACTATTTGAACAAGTAGGTGAGTCTTGTCCCAATAGTGCTGTACTACCTGGTAAATAGTCATTAGCTGTTTTACCAGAACTTTGCAATTTCTTCTTTTGATCGATTTCTCTTTCAAAAGTTAGCAATCTCCCATGTAATTTTGTAAGAGTGAGGGAGCTAAAGTCTGTTGAGAAATGGGCAACATAACCCGGGTCACGATAGTAACAAACTGAAACAATGTTCAAATAAACAAGGGAGGATTAGTTACTACCTAGCAGTATGGAGCGAGGCGTGGTTGTGGCGTCATAATATGAAGGTGACTGGTCCTTGCAGTTATTCCAAGCGGCGGCTTTCGAACTAAGCGGTTCCAAATACAGATGAATAAGTTAGAATGGTGTCTATGAAATATAAACTTTAGTGCTCGGAACATAAAACTTACTCAAAAACGAGCTCAAACGTGAAGCGTAGGGTGAGCGATTTGCGACTATGGAGGCTCGACAAACTCGGGGGAGCTTGATGTTCTCCTGGATGCGAGACTGGTTTGTGGTGATCTCGGGTGGTAGCGTGTAGATTTAAGAAGGGGGTTGGGAGGTTGAAGCTTTTGATATGGTGTTTTGCAAGCTTGAAGTGGTTGTGAAAAGGTATGGGTCGTGGTATTTATAGGTGAAATTGTGGATTCAAGGAGCTAACCACTAGTTAATCAAATAGTTAGAGTAGTGTGTGATTTTAGTTAAATTTCAAATGTTCTCACTGGTGGTTATCATGATGTTTCTTGTAAGACTAAGCGGAGGGGGGGCGGGAGAGGGGGGGGAGGGGGGAACACCGCCGCCGGTAGGGGCGGGAGAGGGGCGGGGGGGGGGGGGGGGGGGGGTTTCACCGGCGTGGGGCAAATGGCTTGGACACGTGGCACTTCATGATTGGTCAGTTTTTTTTAACTTTAACACAATATAATATTATTTCCTTCCCCCCTCTTCCCCCCCTTCCACTCCCCACAATTTTCCCCCCCATAAGGGTCCCGCAAGTGCCACACGGCGCTTCATCCCAAGCGTGCAACATGGATTTGATTGTTCTAAAGGATTGGTAGTACCTCCTATTGTTGTAGCCGCTAACAGAACACAACTTGGGGCTGGTCATTTTGCTAATGAAAAGGTGGTACTATATGTTATCTAAAGTGTAAGTAAAAAAGGTGAGGTTTTAAGCACATGGTGTCTTGGACTTTTCACTAGTGTTTCCTCCCAAGGGACATACATGTTTGATTAAATACTCTTAGTATGAATTTAAGTGAAACATGGATGGTATTGGCATGTATCGTATTCAACATATTTGGTTGAAGAACAAAATAAGTTATGGGATTTGATTTACAAATTGATCATGGTTAGGAGATTTAGACACTGGTCATGCTTAACATGACGTTAAATTCAAATTAATGAACTAGTGTTGCCTCAACGACTTAGCGCTCAAAACTTTGACAATTCAAAGGATCTGTCTCTCTCTCTCTCTCTCTTTATATATATATATATTCATATATATGTATATACACATATATATCCTACTCGCTTGACCTCTTATATTATAAAATGTGATGTCGCGCACACTAATAAATACATAAAAACATATAAAGTATGCTAGAAGCGCTCTCAGAATGTTGAAATTCCGCTAATAAGATTTTCCATATAAAAAGGTAATTATTCGTATTTTCAGATTTTATGTTTTTCACCATCACCAACGCTGGCGTTCGTTTATAGATATATTAACTTCATATCGGCAATCCTCACGAACTACCGAATGCGAACACAAAATGCGCGGACTTTGCTAGACTTTATGGACTAAATTAGATCTAAATAAATTTTAAATTGCACTAAATCAATTATATAATATGTACGGATTTACCTCAATTTTGCCGAATGTCACATTAGGAAAGCTAGTAGTGTCACTGTAGCACGATTAGGAAAGCTAATCGTGTCACTGTAGCACGATTAGGAAAGGTAGTCATGTCCTGCAGAGCTGTTGCATAGTTCTTCACGAAAGTTGGCCGTTTTGCTCCAATTTCTCTCAAAATTGATATGTTTGATGATCAGATGATAAGGAAAGTTTCCAAAACACTTTTGGAGAAAAACCCAATAAAAAATCACGCTTTTAACAAAAAAAACACTATCCAAATCAATGTAAGAGTGGGCTTTTATGAAAATGAGTTTCAAACTTTCATAAGAACACTCAGATCTGAAAACACAACGATTTTAATCAGTTTTTGTTACAAAAACACCTGTGATACGAGCCTCGGCTCTGATACCACTTGTAGGATCGTTTTTGGATGATCCGGATATCACGGGTTTGACATGAAACGAGTGCGGAATCCTTGGTTCGCAGTTTAAGCAAGAAGAAATATCAAACCCACACAAAGACGAGTTATTCGGATCTAGTTTTCAATGATAAAGATTATATTTAACAGAGCTCGAATGTTATAAATACAATATGGTCATCAAAAACACCTAGTTTTCTTTTTTTAAAATGAACAAATGAACAACTCTGAGATTGGGTCAAAGATTGAACCTATTTATAGGCCCAGCTAGTCGGCCAAGACAACGGGGTGACTAGCTCTTCGTAACACGAGTAGCTAGGGCGACTAGCTTGCTAGTCGCCTGAAAACCACACGACTAGCAAGGCTAGTCGTGCAGAACCTTCCTACTCGTGTGTATATATTACAAAATTGCCCTTAACCATATTTACGAGCTGTAAACCACTCAGTTAACCTAGCCAACGACCTATAAGGACCTATCACAAACCGAGGACATACAAATAATACGTTTACACAAAGAACAAAACCTTCTCATTTACATATATCATATCCGGTGGATCATTGAAATAACCGCCATGGTACATAATGATTGAGAATAGAGTTTCATAATCATCTGCCAATTGCTGAGTGGCTATCATAGTGTATGCATTAGGCCGATGCCAACTTCAGCCACTTAGCTGGATCCTTAACAAATTGACGTAGCCATTCAGCCTATTCATCCTCTTTTTATAAAAGCAATGAATTTTGATTCCATCATGGATCTGGAAATAACCGTTTGCTTAGATGATTTCCACGTTATCGCAGCATCTTAAGTGTGAACACATACCCACTAGTTGCCTTGGAATCATTTGTGTCAGATATCCAATTCCCATCACAGTAACCTAAAATAACGGTTGGATATCTCTTATATTGCAGGACGTAGTCTCGTATGTATCTTAAGTACAAAAGCACCTGTGTCACGCAACTCCAATGACTTGTACTTGGGTTGCTCATGTATCTACTTAGCTTGTTCCTAAGTCTGGTCTGGTATAACTCATTAGATACATCAAGCTGCCAATAATTATTGAGTACTCTAATTGGTTAACAGGCTCACCTCGATTCTTAGCTGGATGTTGACTCGTGTCAATGAGATTTTTAGCCACATTATAATCATATCCATTGAACTTATCAATAATTTTGTCCACATAATAGAACTGACTTATAACAAGTCCATTATGGGTTCGTGTGATTTGTACTTTCAAAATCACATCCATTAATCCCATATCTGTCATGTCAAATCTTCTATTTTCAAATGCAAGCCACCCCACATTTAAGTGTTATTGGATAATTTTCAGATGGGTGATAAAATTTTCTCCCCATTATTTACAAGTTTGAGTAATATCACTCATGATGACATTAGACACCCGTGATTATTTACATCCTTACGGGTTGTTTCTTAAATGGCTCTTCCCCCCACATTGCTTGCACTTTGATTAAGTTTGAGTAATATCACTCATGATGACATTAGACACCTGTGATTAGATAGAGACTATCTATATCTTTGTGTTATTAAGGTCATCCAATTATATAACTCTACGCAGATTTCTCACACAAGCTATTTCTGAGCTATATGAGTTCTCATATTAAGCCGAATAGAATAATAACCAATGAACTATATATTCGTCTTCTCGAGTCTTTTTTTAATGACTTATAGATTTGTTTTTACAAATTTCATTCTCATGTCGTCACATGTGTTTGAATATTCAAAGTTAATTTATTCTTCGTGGAGGATCTAAATTAACAAGTATTAGTCTAGCATGCTTTACACTACAAATACTTAGCATGTGAATAGAAGATGCCTTATTCTGGTTCTTCACAGCCTTAAGAGATAATGCACTATCTCTTCCTAATTCACGTTGAATGTTCAAAGTTAATTTATTATCTGCGGAGCATCTAAATTAACATGTATTAGTCTAGCATGCTTTACACTACAAATACTTAGCATGTGAACATAGGATGCCTTATTCTGGTTCTTACAACCTTAAGAGATAACACACTATCTCTTCCTAACATTCACGTCTTAGTTTAGACATAAAATGAGATTTTGTTTTACCATTCAAAACCTTGGTTTTAAGAATGTTTTAAACCATAGTTAATTCCATCCATTAGGATCAAAAACTCATTTCCCTTTTAAACATTAAGGCTACGCCATTTACTCTTAAGGACTTAAACCTATGTCTTAATATAAGTCACTTTGATGAACATATTCATCAACAACACGATAAATCGTATAAAATCACTATATCTTGAGATAGAGTCAATATGATTGACACTCAACGACATGACATTCACATATGGCTAAAGTGATATATATATATATACACACACATTTTTTTGAAACAATTTATCGGGAGACTCTCCCAAAATATTGTAAAAATCCTCCACATAGTTCAACCAACATTGATTGTTTGTAGGGACTATACACATCCGTCACCATTTTAAGCCTTTAATAATAAATTACCCAAAATTTATCAAAGGATTATGAATAATAACATATACTTCTTTCATATGTTATAGTCATCGAAAATACATTTGTGCATTTCTATGTTGATGTACTCAACGTTAGATGGCTTATCTCGTTTTCATGTATTTTACCTCAATACACTTGCCACGCTAGTCATGATTCTGTCATGATGTGGTTATACATTAGATATATGACTTATGACTAACTACGTAGGTCATAATCACTACTCGCTCATTGTGTTTAAGCAAATCGCATCTTGCATATATATCCTTATTAAATTCATCGTCCAAAAAATATCATCTTACATATCCTTTTCATATACATATTTTCATCTATTGATTATTTATAAAAAAAATATAATAGATAATCCCAAATATATACTCCCTTTGTCTCATTAGAAGTGTCCATATTCCCTTTTTTATTTGTTCTGTTTCATATGTCTACTTTTAAAATTTATTGGTCAATTTCCAAATTTATCCTTAAAAACACAAAACTAACATAAACAAACAATATGATGAACCTACATAATAAAAGATAACAAGACAAAATATGTTATTTATTTATGAAAAATGAAAATTCCAGTACATTCATTTTTCATTTTGCACGAGTAAGCACATAGACATATAGAGAATAAGACAAAAGTATTCCTTCTTCAAGTTTCTTTACATGCATGCACAAAAAAAAAAGACTTTTTTTTTCGTCATGTGATTATATTTTCATTTCTCTACTGACCCAATGACGATTGAGTTTGTCCTCTACATATATGTGTGTGTGTGAGAGTATTTTTTTTCTATATACACAAATGAGGCACCAAGCCTTCATTAATTTGATAAATAAATGCTCTAATAAATTGACATAAAAAACTCTAATAAAGTGACATAAAACTTTAATTAAAAACATAAAACTCTAATCAAGAGTTTAACTTTTAATTCACCACATTAAGATTTCATTTAATAATTTCATTATATTTTTTTTGTAAGGTAAACTTCATTAGGAAAACGCCACAAGGTGGTCCTCAGAATAAGGACCCCCGGGCCAATAAACGAATTACATCAAGTCCAATGGATACATACACCATAATTTCCGATCCATGTTTTTTAATCTAGCCCTCTGCCGTATCCAAAAAAAAGAGGTGAATTTGATAGTTTCTACGACTTCGATGGGTCTTCACGGCTTATCCTCAAAAACTCGATTGTTCCGTTCATTCCAAATAATCCAAAGAGTAGTATACACTCTGCCTCGAAGGATATACTATCCTCGTTTTCAACAATGGTTGGCATTCTACTATCAATAGGATATCTTGAACATCGAACGCAAAAAAAGGGCCAAAGCTACACCACGAACTTAATCTACTCCATATCTCTAGCGCAAAATAAAACAGCCCGAGGACAGGTGCAAGGCTGATTCTTGACCCTTATGGCAAAAAACACATGACTCATCTTGAATTGGAACACCTCTTTTCTTCAGCTCTATACATGTAGGAAGACGATCACGAATAGCACGCCACACCATAATTTTGCACTTAAGAGGAACCCATCCTTTTCATTTTATAGACGGACTAGAATTCAGATTTAGCGCGGAATAAAGGATCGCTTTAGCCGATTTGACAAAAAAACAGCCGCTACTTTCACCCTTCCATTTCCAAGAGTCTTGACCACTTGTCCATTGGAATCATACATATCGTCCAGCAGCTGAAAAATCTCCGATACTTCAGCTCCAGAAACCGGATTTGAGCGCCATCCCCAAGTCATATTAATGTGGCCATCAATAACCTGCAGCCGGTCACTAACCGCGACCCATTTTTTGGTTTCCAGCTTGAACAGATTGGGATATAAAAGGCGTAAGGGCTGCTCTCTAATCCATATATCACCCAAAAACAAAGTACCAGTCCCATCACCCACCCTGCCCTCAAAGAAACTGTTAAGAAATAAACCATTCGGTAACATCTTATCTCCAATTTTGGCTATGTTTTTCCAGCAGCTACTAGCCAAGTAGGAACATGGCATCAAAGACCATGTACGTGCCTAGCCGTTGGACCCAAGAATGACTTGCTTCCAAAGGCAGTTCCCTTCGGTTTTAAAACGCGAAGCCCATTTTAACAAAAGCGCCTCGTTGACCACCTAAAGCTTTGAAACCCCAAGACCACCGTCTTTTTTAGAAGAGGTGCCAACTTCCCAATCGACCCAAGGGACCTTTCTATCAACACTAGCACCCGCCCATAAAAAACGCCGCATAATACACTCTATTTTCTGAATAACGGTTTAGGCGCTTTATAAAGAGAAAAGTAATATAAAGGTAAGCTTTCAAGTACCGATTTGATGAGTACTAAGCGGCAACTAATAGACAACGATCGAGCTTTCCAAGAAACAATCCTATTCTTAATCACTTCGACAACCGGGTTCCAATTAGCGATCCGGGACATGTTGGCACCCACTAGGATACCAAGATAAGTAAACGGTAAAGCGCCTCTTCTACAACCCAAAACTTCCATCATATTGTCCACCTCACCATTTCTGGTACCAACCCCATATAAATTCGATTTGTGGATGTTAATACGGAGACCCGAGCACATGTTAAAGATCCGAAGAATTCTGGCTGTACTTTGGTGGTTATCCTTTGACCAATCCCCCAAAATCAAGGCATCATCCACGTAAAAAAGATGAGTAACATCCTCATCGTTATCTTTGAATCTAATTCCTTTAAACTCATCCAACTCTTTCGCCTTCTTTACAAACAAGATAAAACCTCCATGGCCAAAGAAAAAGGAACGGGGAAATCAGATCCCCTTGACGAAGGCCTTTCTCGCACTTAAAATTAAAAGTAGGCGACCCGTTTACTAAAACCAAAGCTCTAGCAGAAAAGAGAATACCTTTAATCCATGAGCACCAAATAGACGGAAAACCCATCTGTGACATGATAGACAACAAGAAGTTCCAATTAACGTTGTCATATGCCTTCTCGAAGTCTATTTTCAAAAGAAACGCCTTTCTACCCCTCTTCTTAAGCCATTCCAACAACTCATTGATAACGAGAGGGCCATCAAGAATGAAACCGCCAGCAAGAAAAGCCGATTGGGTCTCCGAAACACTCTGTCCCATAACCTTTTTAAGACGGTTCTCAAGGATTTTAGAAACCACCTTGCTAATCATCCCAATAAGATTTATAGGCCTATAATCTTTGAGACCTAAAGGCGTTTTCACCTTGGTTATCAAAGTAATAAAAGAAGACGCGCAATCCGGGTTAATGAACCCAGAACCATGAAAATCCTCCAAGATGCTAAAAAAATCCTCCTCCAAAAGGTTCCAGAATCGTTTGACAAAACGAAAATTGAACCCGTTAGGCCCCGGAGCCTTATTAGAACCGCACTCGAACACTGCATCTTTAATTTCCTTCTTAGAAAATGTGGCAATCAACATGAGACCATCGTCCGCGCAAGTCTGTTTAAGATTTGGGCAAAACAACTCCGGGCGCCTATGATAATCTTCTTTAAAGTGTCTACGAAAAAATCCCATAACTTCTTTTTTAACCAAAGTAGGCTTGGATACCCATTTCCCGTTTATCATTAAACCTGGAATCCCATTACTAGCCTCTCTCCCATTAACCATATTATGAAAAAAAAAAAAATCGTGTTTTCACCTCCCATCGATGCACATTTAACCCGAGATTTCTGTTTCAAGTCTCGAGCTTTAAGAATATGAATTTCTTCTAGACATTTAGAGCACTTCAACCAAATCCACAGTTCCGATTCATCCAAATATCTATGTTCCATAATACGCTCGTTAACCCAATCGGACAAAACAAATGTGACAATCTCTACACAACCATCCCTCTCCAACCACGAGTCAAAAAAACGAAAAGGTTTAGCACCAAAATTCGTGTCAATAACCGAAAAAAAACATGGGGAATGATCCGAAAGACCTCTGTTAAGAGCTCTAACACAAACATTCGGCCACTTGTCAAACATGTTATCGCAAACCAGGAACCTATCAATCCTGCTCAATTTACATTGACCTTTTCTCATCGACAAACAAGTAAACTTCATACCTCTTTGATGATACTCCCGCAGCCCCGCCTCTTCTATGAAATTATTAAAATCCTTGGCACTAATCGAGTCAAAAGAAGAATATTTTCTTTTTTCTGGATAACGAACAACATTAAAATCACCGAAAACTATCCACCCGCAGGAGTCGATTGTATGAGATTAACCATTTTATTCCACAAGTTTCTTTTATCCACGCTATTTTGAGGAGCATACAAATTTAACATGTTCAACCAAATAGACCCCTCCGTTAAGCAACCCGAAACACACAGAGTTACTGTCCTTTACCACGAGATGTTTAGAGAACAACTTCGGATCCCAAATACTAATTATGCCCCCCGAGTTCCCACAAGAACTAACACTTTCAAAATCACAACCCGAACCACCCCATAAATTCTCAATAAGCCCTGCTTGAATATTACTACGCATAGACTCTTGCAACCCAATAAAAGAAACCCCACAATCGGTTTTCAACTTCTTAACCCAACCTGTTTTGCCTCTCCCACCAATCCCACGAATATTAATAGACAAACAATTCATGGTATACCTACTTGTAATCCTTCCTGACGAATCGAGTCTTTAATCATAGGTTCACAACTTTGGAGATTAACCCCTAATTTACCCCCAATGCCAATGTCTTTTTAACTTCAACATCATCGGAATCAATGGCTTCACCACCAGTAACATTATCTTCTGAGTTCGGATTACACGTATCCAGGTTGTCCAGGTCTCTACTGGTCTCGGCACTAGGTTGTTGTACCGGTTGGGAGTTCAGGTCAATGTTGTTGTTAAAATCCTCACCAATGCCTTGATCTCTATGACCAATTTGGTCCAACAATCTATCCAATCCAAAAAGATCATCTTCCAATTCCACGTTCTTGGGCCTCTTAATAATTTTCATGCTTTCTTGGCTACTGGTGTAGCCATAACTGGGCCGGCCCAGCTCACATTTTTTAAACTTTTTTCTTTTAATGACATGGTTGATAGAATTGGGCCCCTCCTGATCACAATCCTTTTCGAAATTAAAGTCAACACCGGGAATAAAAGCATCATAATTACCATCCGAAACATTTTCCTTGTCATTGATAATGATTGGGCTATCATTATGGCAATCATTCAATTCTTCAACCATTTCCTATTCAATATTAGTTTCCTTTTCAGCAACATCAACCGACGCCTGTACCGAATCTGGCTCAATCTCCGGCAAATTAACTGTCACAGGTTCATGGACCTCCATATCATCCGGCTGAGATTGCACTACTGGTTTCATAAAATCCGGCACCCACTCACCAAGCTCCTCCATCACCCAGACTCGGAATTTTCTATTCATCCATTTAAGAACAATCTGTTCCGATACACGGTTCCCGTTTCCAACCAACACCCCTACGTAATCAAACGATAGATCAGAATCATACTCTGACCTGTTCGCCTTGTGTACCACCTTCCCGAACATACCTTCTACGGAGTCAATAACCTCATTCGACAACAAGTGCAACGGAATGCCTTTAACTTTTAACCACGCTAATCTTTCAAAGCCTAATACTTGACCTTCCCATATTGCAACCAAAGAGAACTGTAGATTCATGATCATTGAACGATAGCAACACGGAAAGGCCTCCGATGAATTGAACTTTACCATCAGTTGGGCTAATCTCGTGTAGTAAAATCTTAATCTTCTTCAAAGCTTGTAAATCAACAATTCGTGCCACGACCGCTCTACCATGCACCGAATGGAAAGCATTCACTTGGCTATCGACCGTTATGGACTTTCCCACTAACATCTCATTGAAATTTCCATGCATACTTGTAACACCCGGCCCCTCTCACCACCAATATTGTCCGCTTTGCCCACCTAGAGCTCACGGATTTGTTTTTGGGTGCTCCGGTGGAAACTTCCCAGGAGGTCACCCATCCTGAAACTGCTCCCACCTGAGCACGCTTAACTGTGGAGTTCTCCTCTCATCCACTAAGATTAAGCCCCAAAACGCGTTGATGATTTAAGAGGCAAGACATTACTTATGAACCAAGGATCTCTCCTGGCCACGGCCGATGTGGGATTTTCCTGGGTGTCACATTCACCCCCCGTTAGAGTCTCATCGTCCCTGATGAGGTTAGAGTCTCATCGTCCCTGATGAGGTATGCACCCACCATCCCGAACGGCACAGGAGTGGCTCTAATACCATCTGTAACACCCGGCCCCTCTCACCACCAATATTGTCCGCTTTGCCCACCCAGAGCTCACGGATTTGTTTTTGGGTGCCCCAGTGGAAACTTCCCAGGAGGTCACCCATCCTGAAACTGCTCCCACCTGAGCACGCTTAACTGTGGAGTTCTCCTCTCATCCACTAACATTAAGCCCCAAAACGCGTTGGTGATTTAAGAGGCAAGACATTACTTATGAACCAAGGATCTCTCCTGGCCACGGCCGATGTGGGATTTTCCTGGGGTGTCACAATACTATAGAAATTTCCAACATCTTTTTTTTTAATAAACTTTCATTCAACACTACGGTCGGTTCTCAAAACGAGGGCTGTCGGTCCACAAGTCTACACCATAAACACATGTGACTTACCCTAGTTTTCCCAAATCAACATCCAACATCTTCTTCTTCTCCATTCCTATATGCGCTTAGGATCGTCAAATCTACAAAGAGATTGATCAAACAAGTTTGATTCAGGTGCGGAATCCCTGAATCAATCACAATAATGATAATCAAACAATCAAAACACAGAAATCATCTTTCAAAGTTTTTTCTCATTCATAAACAACTTGAATTACACGTTTTAATAATGTTTACAATCAAATCTAACGTGAAAATAAGTTGACACAAACACTAGGGAGAGACACAAGATAGGAGGGAATAAAATGACCAACAACTAACTTTCAAAAAGTGCTTAACCTATTTATAGGCCTGCACATTCGCCCATATTGCATGGTCGAATGTGCAGGTTCGCCCATACCACATGGTCGAACCAAGCATGACATAAACATCAAATTCTACATTCGCACTCTTGTCTCTCCTTCGCACCAATACTTCTCCTTCGCACCTTCTACAATCTTCATTCGCCCAATGATTCTACATTCACCCATTCGATAAACAACACTAACACATGTTTATTGTAATCCAAAGCATTAGTCGCATAAAATGCATCTACAAATTCCCCCTCGACTATTGCTTGGATTGTTTACGCTCTTGGTCCATTATCTTCTTCATTAGCTTTATGCGCAGTCGTTTCTTCTGTTCCAACATCATCACATGTTCAAATACTTGTTTCGGCCTTTTCTTCTTCACTTCAGGAACATCTTGAACTTTAACAAACTTGCCAAGCTTCTTATCATAGTCGCATCTGGCATTAATGTCATGAGCAAAGCATAGAAATACCACACGTTGGTATTTACTTGCTTGTTCAGCATCCTTCACATCGCTGAATATGGGATTGTAGTACAACATAATGATGTCCTCATGTGAACAATTCACCAACCACATGGGATCAAATATGTGTATTTTCTTGAAACTCTTTTCACCATCCTTCAATACTATCACAGCCTCTGCAATCTTCCAATCGTAATACTACCAGATAAAGTCTTTTGCAAAGTGTTGAGGAATCTGCAACAATGGAATATGTTTCAACACTTTCGGTGGCTTGTACTTTAGAGTCACCATGGGCAAACCAGTAATAGAATCAATGTCTTTCTTGTGAACAATCCGCTTCGGATACTGAGGAGCAAAAAGATTCCACTTCGTCCTGCTTTCTCTTGCCATTTTATCAGCAAAATAGGCAATGTGATCATTTGACGATCCAGTCAACTTATGACGACAAATATCACGAATAGCCCAGTATGGGAGAGTATTCAAATCATGAAATCTATCAAAATAGAGTATCCCCTTCTCCCACTTCACTGCAACACACTTCAACTGCTTTATAAACTTCCAACCCAACGCCCTTCCTTTAAACATTTCGTTGTGAAGTTTATAGAAGCTCCCCTGAATCTCTGCTTTCGGACGATTGACTTCTTTCTCTTTTAGTTTCCTCAGTAACTCTTTCAAGCTGTCAGATTGTTCAAACTATGGTTTATCATGCCCTTTGAACACTTCATCCATAAACTTATCACTCTTCTCTTTTGCATGTTTCTTGGCTTCTTTTAATAGCTCATCAGTGAATGCAGCAAATCCAGAGTGTTTGTCTTTCTTGAAATACTCTGGATACTCTTCACTAGTGATATCTTCTATTTCAATCTCCTCTAATGCAGGTACGTCACGATCATCAGAATGATTCCCAGCTTCCTTTTCAGGTAGATTAGGAATCTGGTTATCAGCTAGTAGTTCTTCCAACGTTTTACCAACCTGCTTAGCCAATCCTTCAAGAATCTCCTTTGACACTGCCGTAGAAACTTCACCATCTTCTAAATCTGGATCGTTATAATCCAATTCAAGCATCCTGTCACTAGATTCAAAGATCTCAGAGAATCTGCTGGTCATGTCGATCGTCCAGACTCGATCAGTTAGCATCTGGCGATACATCTGTTTATCTTTATCAGACAATGACTTCAGCTTTTCATTCCAGAAGATCGTATCATCATCAACCGATCCTCCAGGAGCTTTAGAACTGGATTCACCTCCTTTTCCAGATTCCCGTTTCTCATACTTATATTTATCTGTATCATCATTATCATCATCATCATCATCAAATGCAGAGCTGCTTCCATCACCAGATTCATCATTCGAACCATCATCATCTCCATCATCCTTTTTCTTTTTAGGAGCTTTTCCAGCATCTTCATCAAGATCCTCATCTTCCTCCTCCTCATTATCAGACAATTCAAAATCAACATGCTCCTCATCCTGTTCTTTATCCTCTTCACCTTCTTTCAACTAAGGAGCTCGAGAGTATAAATCTTTAATCAGATTATCCATACTTTTATTACTCTCTTTTAGATTTTTATTGTCTTCCTTCAAAGCTATAAACCTTCTGGTGTTCCTTTGCTCATGTTTCAACAATTTCCTATTATCCTTCTGCAACCGTTTAATCTTCTTTTTCAGCTCTTCATTGTTCTCATGTGATGTAACAACGACATCCAACATCTTTGAATCGTTCTTTCTCAATTGATCTATCTCTGTCTGCTGCTTATTTATAATATTCATCATCTCAGTAAGTTTCCGGTTAACAGTGTTCATCACATCACTCTCCACTTTAACCTTTCGAGTAGAAACTTCAGCAACCTCAGGCAGTTTACCCTTCTTCATCTTCTTCAGTACATTATCCAATGCCTCATTAAAAGCGTCAACGGGTAAATCAGCTCCCTGTTCAGTACTAGAAGTGGTTGTGGTTTTCTGCTTCTTAGAAGCTAGAGCAGCAACCAGTGATTTCGAACTTGAAGCCGGTGGCAACTTCTTTCCTGCTACTAACGATTCAATCTCTCTAACTCGTTTCACTGTGGGCTTTAACACCTTTTCTTTCTTCTTGAATTGGGGCTTCTTTGGTTTCTCCCCCTGAACTGGCGATCCAAGAAAATCTCCTGATCCCAAACCTAATCCCTCATCCTCTTCATCTAAGTGAATAGGGCTCTTTGTTCTCTGTTCTTCCACAGATCTATTCAGACTAGTAGACTCACCAGCCACAGTGGCCTTGGGCGTGGTGGTCTTTATTGTCTCAGTATCAGAATCCCAACGTTCATCCTCTTGTGTCACTTAGAATCGACTGACGCTTCATCCACAAGGTGTAAACCTTTCTTAGCCATGCTTTTATGCCTTCTCGACACTTTCTTCTTCTTAGCAGGCTCAGTCTCAGGAACAACTTCAATCCCGATCTCTTTCTCTTTACCTTTGCCACTCTTTGCCCCCACATTAACAACCTGACGCTTTCGTTTTGCCTCAGGGTCAACAGGATGTAACGGATTGTCTTTGTCCGATGCACTGTCAGCATGCCTTACCTCATCTTTACCAGGATCCACATAACCAATCCTAGCCAAATGACCAAATAAACGTCGAACAGGTGGTCGTTCATTCGCCGACACGCCTTTATAAGCCTTCATTCTTGCCAATGTATTAATGGACATATGCTCTTGAACTATGATCTGCTTCGGATCCCTCTTCAACTGCTTATACTTGTGATCAAATATCATCTGTAGGAATCTAGGATATAACAAAAACTTCAAAGTCCTTGTACCTCTAACAGGTTCCAATAGATGTTCCATCAGCATCCCTGATAGGTTGAACGGTTTGTTCAATATCAGTGCAACCATCATCGAGCTTATACTCTTCTTCATCAAGTCATAACCTCCTGCTGCTGAACCAAAAACATGGATCATAACATGTGCCAAATACTTGAATTGGGGACAAAGCTTTCCCTTGTGTAACGAACAATCAGTAATCGGCCCGTTATACTTCATTCTGGGATCAGTCTTTTCATCTTCAAGCTTCAAAGCTTCCCTGATATCATTCTCTGAAACAATAACCAATTGTCCTTGAATTTTGCTAATCACAGATGATTCACACTCCCATAAATCCATCTTCGCGTTCGTCCAGAACTCTTGTAGCAAGTCTCGGTAGATAATAGCAGGTGTAGCAATTCCATCTATCACCCGACTCCTCTTTAGAAACTCGATAATCTCTGTAAACTCGGTGTGCTTCTTCACGTCCCCAAGATATGCACAACAGTTATGCGCATTCTCGAACGGCAAGATCTCTTCCTTTCCTTTCTCAGCAGCTTGTGCAGATGATCCAGCTTGTTCACTAGGTTTTTCCTGTTCAGACATGGTTTATACTGCAAAACAAAACAAGTAAACACGTTAAAAATCGACAAAATATACAAAAATTGGAAATTTGGTTTTTGATCTCTACATTCACCCATTCGGAGGTGCGAATGAGAGTTTTTGGGGTGCGAATGTGAAGTTTTTGGGGTACGAATGTGAAATGTTTTTGAAAAGTATTTCATTCGCCCATTTGAACTTCATTCGCCCAAACAAAACATCCCCTTCGCCCAGTTTTACACGTTCGACCGTTTGAAAAGGGCGAAAGTGACTGTTCTTCAATTCAAATTTTAATTTTTGAAATTCAGTGGATTAAAACATGTAATTTTGATTCAGTTAGCAAGTAAAAACACCGATTAAGGTTTCAAAACAATCAATTTTATCAAACCAACATTGTTTCAGTGTTTTCAAATAAAACTAGGGTTCGAGCCTAAAACTAATCAAATGATCAATTCTGATGGATTAAAACCCTAAGTTTTTGGATTATCTCCCCCTAAAACACTGAACCAATGTTTCCCTATCAACAATTATGTCAATTATCATGGTTTAATCATAATTTGATGTCAGTTAGGGCTTGGACTGAAATAAACGGATTAAACACTCAAAACTTGATGGTGCCTAGCCAAGTGGACTTAGGATCAGAAATTTTGAAAAAATTTTGTAAGGGGTCGAATGAGCAGAAGAGGCAATATATAGGCTGCTCATTCGCCCGTTCACCCTGGTTGAATGAGAAGCTTTTGTCTCCTTCGCCCCTAATTAAAGGTGCGAATGAGATAAAAGAATTCGAAAGAGATACAACTTAAGAACTCTCACATTCGCCCAAAATGAAACGTACGAATGAACAAGAAATTCCTCCTTCGACCCAAGCGAATGGGCGAAGGTGAATCAGGAAATTTGAAAATTTTACCAAATCTCAAAATCGAGTCCCGTTCAAAATATTTTCCAACTTTTAAGCATCCGACAATCATATTTTCTCAGTTAAAGATAACAAAGCTCAAATGGTTCATCAAGGTTTAGAAAATCGTAATCAACCACCATCAACTATCAAAAATAAGATAGAAATGTAAAATCTTTTTGGATTTTCTAAAGTTTATGTTAAAACACACCTAAAATCTTTTTGAGTTTTGCAATTTTTGACGAGAAAATAAAATGCAGAAATATAAAGATAAAGCAATAAAGGTTTTGGGATTTCCGGTAAAGGGATCATATCAGTTATTGCGAAATCTGATCACACCGTTGATCTTTTTTATTATTATCATTAAAGACAATGTGTGATCTTGCAACTGCTGATATTGTGATCCACATAAACTCACATGCAAACTTTTGGGCAGTGCTTTAGACTGATACTATTATGTATAGTAGAAACATAATTGCCTATGGTTCCCACGCACACGACATACTCCCGTATCAAGAAGTAAATGTACAAAGACTCATTGTAAAGCGTGATTATGCTTTCGTCGTCTGTAATTTACAAGGTATGAGGCACAGAGGTATACAGGTCAGCAAGTTAACGCAGCAAAGTAACATGTGCACTCTACCAGGTTGAGTTCTGATATCAATCATGATTTGCATCAGTGATTAATACGATGTAATAGATAATCTTTGATTATCATAAAACATGGAAAGTTCCTCAATTCGGTAACTTTAGGATTTGGCATAAAGCTCTTTTATAAAGACACCCTATCTGATCTAGGTCCTTAATGACTTACAGCAAAAGATCAGAGAGACTATCCCCAGACAACTAATAACATAACGACCCAAAACCTCCGAGTTTTGTACAAATACCCTATCAAACAAAATTACGGTACTAAGACCATATGCCAATGAGGAGTTCATCCACACATCAATTCGTTTGATATGTATGTATCAGGCACGCAGTAATAGGTCTACGAAGCCTATCAGCACATCGCATAGACTCAGACACACGCCCTATATAGCATTACATTTCTTTAGAATGTGTCAGATCCCCACTGATGTACTATCATTTCCCCTTTTTCTCCAGGAAATCATTTTTGGTTTTTCTAATTTTTTTTATAAATTTTTGAATTTACTGTTCCCAAGGATAAGCTGGAGCATTTCAAATATGTGACTCCGCAGATATCGTTTGTTCACAGAAATCTGACGGCGTTAATCTAAGGGAAGAAGATATAGCAGTCAGCAAAGAAATTTTCTAATTTTTATGGATTTTGAAATTTTTTTTAATGTTTTTGGATTTTCAAATTTTTCTGAAAAACAGTAAAAATTAAACTAAAAAACGATAAACTGAGGTGGTGATCAGTCTTGTTTTTCTTTAATACCGTTAGCTTTCAAAAGATATTCAAATCTCGATTTATCAAAAGCTTTGGTAAAAAGGTCTGCGCGTTGGTAATCAGTGTGGATTTTGACCATATCGATCAACTCTTTAGCGTAACAATCACGGATAAAATGGTATTTAATCCGGATATGTTTAGCCTTTGAGTGATTTACTATGTCTTTTGTTAATGCGATTGCGGCTTCATTATCATAGTAAATAGGGGTTTTAAGAAATTGCAAACCGTAGTCCACCATCTGTTGTTGGATCCAAAGAACCTGTGAGCAGCAACTCGATGCTGAAACGTATTCTGCTTCACAAGTGGATAATGCAACTGCGGTCTGTTTCTTGCATTGCCAGGTCACGAGCCTGCCCCCCATAAACTGGCATCCAGCCGTTGTGGATTTGCTGTCTTTGTCACAGCCGCCCCAATCTGCATCACTAAAAGCGATTAGATCAAAATTATCATCATTAGGGTACCATAGTCCTCTCGACGGACAACCTTTCAGATATCTAAGGATACGTTTGACAGCTGCAAGATGACTCTGTTTCGACTTCGATTGATAACGTGCACAGAGACATGTGGCAAACATTATATCAGGTCTGGAGGCAGTGGGATACATCAGAGATCCGACGATTGCTCTGTATGTAAATGGATTAGTTAGCTCCCCCTTAGCGTCAACTTCAATCCCGTGATTAGATGAATGAGATATCGATGCTAAAAGGTTGGTAATTGGAACACTTGATGCTGAAATGAAACAAGGTGGAACTTGTCCCACATAGGAAGAGTGTTGATACCATGAGTGGTATATAAGGTGGAACACTCTTTCCTTATTGTCTCAAAGGAGCTCACACTGTGGAACTCGTGAAGGGTGCTCCGCACCTAACTCACACTCACACACGCGCGCGTGGCGTGGGTGATCGGCGTAATGTGGCGCTTTGATGGTGCACTTTGCACTTCGCACACACGCATCACCGCGAGCCTCTTGAGAGCCGCCTTAGTATTTTTGAAAGCACGTTCGAGGTGGCACACGAGTACGAGTAGACAACCAGGTAGCTTCCGCGCAGTGGCTCGGAGTGACGAGTGGTTCCATTGACGTAGAACGTAAAAAGACGTTCTGCGCAGACGCGGATCTGTTCCGCTAACGTAGAATGGGAGATACGTCGTGCGCATGCGCGCAGGTAGACGCGCGCGTGGACTCGTTCTGTAGCAACAACTATGAGGTGTAACGGTCTAGTCAAACAGTTTCGTTTGAAACTTTAATAACATAATAAATGCCATTGAAGACGTTCAATGACATTTATTTTCGTTTTTAATGCTTTCTGAAACTGATTCAAATTAGACTCGTATAAATACCAAGGAGACCCTTGGTTGGAGACACACCGTTACACACTGTTCTGAATATTCACCAACACTTCTTCTCCAGCAATCTTCTCTGTCTTCTTACTGTTTCAGGGACTTCTTTCGGGCCAGGGCCAACTCCGGCATCACTCTTGCTGTTCCAGCTGTTGTACCCTGGGAAACAAAACGAGTTCTTGTTAATAGACTCAGAATTTGTTTTCAGGGCCCCGTGTTCAACACGATCCTCAGCTTTTGTATATTGTCTGCTTCTACCCCATTCTTGTATTTGTTTCTTTCAGTTGTAATTGTATTGTAATTTCTGATTTCATATTTCTTTGTAATCGTAATTTAAATTTGTTTTATTTATTTTTACACGAGCGGTTCGTACAATCTTAAAATGAATACTCTACCTGGATTGTTCGTTAACACTGGTGCAACCCGCCATGTTTGTGGAGACAAGGCTCTATTCTCTACATTCAAGAAACTCACGGGTGGAGACAAGCTTTATATGGGGAATAAAGATATTGCCGACATCAAGGGTGAAGGCGAGGTGATTTTGAGGATGACTTCGGGGAAGGACCTCACGTTGAGCAAGGTGCTGTATGAGTCAGAGATACGGAAGAATCTCGTATCATGTTGGATGCTCAACAAGTTTGGATTTTGTCTAGTGTTTGAATCGGACAAGTTTGTTCTTTCTAGACGTGGAATGTTTGTAGGAAAGGGTTATGCCCTTAATGGTATGTTCAAAATTAATGTAATGGTTGTTAACAATTCAATGAATAAAACTACTACTACTTCTATTTACATGATTGAGTCCTCTAATGTTTGGCATGGTAGACTAGGACATGTGAATTTTAATTCAATGCGTCGTTTGATTAAATTGAATAGCATACCAACATTCCACATTGAATCCGATTCTAAATGCGAATCATGTGTTGAATCCAAACTAACACGATCACCTTTTAAATCGGTTGAAAGAATAACTGAACCCCTTGATTTAATTCACACCGATGTTTGTGATTTAAAGGCAATTCCTAAAATTGGTGGGAATAAATATTTAATCACGTTTATTGATGATTGCACCAAATATTGCTACGTATACTTACTCAAAAGTAAGGATAAGGCAATAGATAAGTTTACCTTATACAAGAATGAAGTGGAGAATCAACTTAAAAACAAAATTAAGGTCGTGAGAAGCGACCGAGGTGGTGAATATGTTGCACCTTTTGCCGATTTATGCACAAAAAGTGGCATAATACATGAGTGTACACCACCTTATTCTCCACAATCAAATGGCGCCACGGAACGAAAGAACCGCACATTGAAAGAAGTGATGAATGCCATGTTGATAAGTTCGGGAGTGAACCGTGAAATATGGGGGGACGCCATTCTCTCGGCTAATTATCTTTTGAATAGGATACCTCTAAAAGTTAGGGACGAGACTCCCTATGAGTTGTGGAAAGGTAGAAAACCTTCATACAAATTCTTGAAAGTGTGGGGGTGCCTAGCCAAGTGACTGTACCACCTCCTAAGGCTCTTAGGATAGGCCCCAAAACTGTTGATTGCATATTCATTGGGTATGCACATCAAGGTACTATGCATCGTTTTCTTGTATATGAATCCAAGAATCCTGATGTACACAAAAACACTTTCATGGAGGTAAATCCTAACTTTGTCGAGTATTTTGAACATGTGTTTCCTATGCTAGGACAAATACTTCTTAGATCATCAATGCTAATTAACGATGACCAAGCAGGTCTATCAACATTGGTTGACGATGGAATTCAAGAGGAATGGCATAAACGACCCGAGGTTGATGAGGGTGAACTTAGACGAAGCAAAAGGGCAAGGGTTGAAAAATCCTTTGGTCCAGACTTCTTGAGCTACATGGTAGAGGGTGAGCCCAACACCTACCGCGAAGCAGTCTCCTCATCAGAAGGACCTCAATGGAAAGAAGCAATTAAGAATGAAATTGATTCTATATTGCAAAATCATACTTCAGAGTTAGTAAATCTTCCACCGGGTTGTAAACCCCTTGGATATCATAGGATATTCAAGAAGAAGATGAAAACTGATGGAAGTATTTATAAATACAAGGCTAGGTTAGTGATCAAGGGATTTAGACAAAAGGAAGGTCTAGATTACTTTGATACGTACTCTCCTATAACACGAATAACCTCTATAAGATTGGTTCTTGCGATTGCGGCCTTAAGAAATTTGGATGTTCACCAAATGGATGTAAAGACCGCATTTCTAATTGGCGATTTAGAAGAAGAAATTTACATGGAGCAACCCGAGGGTTTCTCTGCACCAGGACAAGAGGGCAAAGTATGTAAATTAGTCAAGTCTTTTTATGGCTTGAAGCAAGCTCCAAAACAATGGCATCATAAATTTGATCATGTCATGCTTGAAAATGGTTTCAAAATAAATGAGTGTGACAAATGTGTCTATTCCAAAGACACGCCAGGAGGTTATGTGATCATATATCTCTATGTGGATGATATGCTTATCGTTGGGAGTAATGATAAGATGGTTAAATCTACTAAAGACATGTTGAAAGGGAGATTTTATATGAAAGACATGGGCCTAGCAGATGTTATTCTTGGAGTAAATATCCTTAGAACCCAAAATGGTCTTGTTCTAACTCAATCTCATTATGTGGACAAGATCCTTGAAAAATTCAATTCAGGAGACAAGGCTATAGCTCGTTCTCCAATTGATACCACCCACCATCTAGTTAAAACTAGAGGAAATGGTGTTGCTCAGGTAGAGTATTCAAGGATCATTGGCAGTCCAATGTATCTAATGACATGTACTAGACCCGACTTGGCATACGCGATGAGTAAGACAAGTAGTTATATGAGTAATCCAAGGGATGAACATTGGAAAAGTATAGCAAGGGTTTTGATATACATAAGATACACACGAGACTATGGACTACATTATACCCGTCATCCAGCAGTGGTTATGTGTTTACACTTGCGGGTGCTGCTATATCTTGGAAGTCTTCGAAGCAAACCGTTATAGCAAGATCCACGATGGAATCTGTGATGTCAATGGATAACATTGCGGATCCGTTAACAAAAGGCTTAAGCAAAGAGATAGTATATATGTCATCAAGGGAATGGGACTAAAGCCCACGCAAAAAGGGAGTATGAGGGAAACCTATTCTAGTTGACTAGAGATCCCAAGATCTAGATTCAATAGGAAAACTTAATCATATAACCAAAGGGATTCACTGTCAGGGGCACCCCAAAATACTAAAGGGAGTCTATACTTCCTAGTCCATTCCAATCAGTGACAATGTGTCGAGGTTAAGCATATTTAAGTTAATGATTGTGGTAAATCAATATAACTTATGCTTTTAATGATTCAGGGGAATCACTAATGTTAGAGAGAAGTAGGGTTGCTTTGAATGGATTTGTGGGGAGGCGCAAATCCTAGGGCTCTCGCTGAACCAGGAGAGTCCATGACCATAACGGACACGACAATGAGGGGTTGGCTAAACCAAGTGGGGCGTTGTGTGAGGTGTATTGTCGTTTACACAAACGGGGGTCAGTTCAAAGACATCAAGTTCTACTGACCGCTAGTAAGCTAAGTATGGTTCACAAAGGAAGGTTGAAAGACAAAACTTACCTATCCTGCAACGCTCAATTGTCGAACTGTATCGTTTTAAACTTGTAAGAACGGATCGATCTCCATTCATGTGGGGGATTGTTGGAAATTTAGTGAAAATGCCATTTTCACCAAATATAGGAAAATGAGTTTTTCCTAACTTTGGACAGAAATATATATTTGAAACAGGGGTTTATAATATATTTCTTTGTGGGTTTATGTCCTATGTTCTGAGAGCTTCGCAACGAACCAAACCACGTCCAAAACGGAGGTAAGATGAATGAGATATCGATGCTCAAAGGTTGGTGATTGAAACACTTGATGCTGAAATGAAACAAGGTGGAACTTGTCCCACATAGGAAGAGTGATGATACCATGAGTGATATATAAGGAGGAACAGTCTTTCCTTATTGTTTCATTGGAGCTCACACTGTGGAACTCGCGAAGGGTGCTCGCACTCGCACACGCGCGCGTGGCATAGGCGATGGGCGCAATGTGGCGCTTTGATGGCACACTTTGCACTTCGCACACACGCATCACCGCGAGCCTCCTTAGTATTTTTGAAAGCAGGTTCGAGGTGGCACGCTAGTACGAGCAGACAACCAGGTAGCGTCATGGTCTAGGCGGAGGCTTCCGTGCAGTGGCTCGGAGTGACGAGTGGTTCCGATGACGTAGAACGTAAAAAGACGTTCTGCGTAGACGCGGATCTGTTCCGCTGACGTAGAACGGGAGGTATGTCGTGCGCATGCGTGCAGGTAGACGCGCACACGGACTCGTTCAGCAGCAACAGCTATGAGGTGTAACGATCTAGTCAAACAGTTTCGTTTGAAACTTTAAGAACGTAATAATTGTCATTGAAGACGTTCAATGACATTTATTTTCGTTTTCAATGCTTTCCGAAACTGATTAAAATTAGACTTGTATAAATACCAAGATGACCCTTGGTTGTAGACACACCTTTACACAATGTTCTGAATATTCACTAACACTTCTTCTCCAGCAATCTTTTCTGTCTTCTTACTGTTTCAGGTACTTCTTTCGGGTCAGAGCCAACTCCAGCAGCACTCTTGCTGTTCCGGCTGTTGTACCCTGGGAAACAAAACGAGTTCTTGTTAATAGACTCGAATTTGTTTTAAGGGCCCTATGTTCAACACGATCCTCAGCTTTTGTATATTGTCTGCTTCTACTCCATTCTTGTATTTGTTTCTTTCAGTTGTAATTGTATTGTAATTTCTGCTTTCATATTTCTTTGTAATCGTAATTTAAATTTGTTTTATTTATTTTTACACGAGCGGTTCCTACAGCTCATGTATACTAACCAGAAAAAGTCAAGGTCATTGATTAGCTAAGTATGTGTTGGAAATTTATTGAAAATGCTATTTTCACAAAGTATAGGAAAATGAGTTTTTCCTAACTTTGGACAGAAATATGTATTTGAAACAGAGGTTTAATAATATATTTCTTTGTGGGTTTATGTTCTATGTTCTGAGAACTTCGCAACGAAGCAAACCACGTCCGAAACGGAGCTAAGATGAATGAGATATCGATGCTCAAAGATTGGTGATTGAAACATTTGATGCTGAAATGAAACAAGGTGGAACTTGTCCCACATAGGACGAGTTACGATACCATGAGTGGTATATAAGGAGGAACACTCCTTCCTTATTGTTTCATAGGAGCTCACATTGTGGAACTCACGAAGGGTGCGGAGCACCCAAACTCGCACTCGCACACGCACTCGCATGCGCGTGGCGTGGACGATGGGTGCAATGTGGCGCTTTGATGGAGCACTTTGCACTTGAGAGCCGCCTTAGTATTTTTGAAAGTAGGTTCAAGGTACAGAGGTTGGTGATGGCATGCGAGTACGAGCAGACAACCAGGTCGCATCCTGGTATGCGTGGAGGCTTCCGCGCGGCGGGCGCTAGGAGTAACGATTGGAGCAGCTTCCGCTGACGTAAAACATAAAATGACGTTCTGCGTAGACGCGGAGTTGGTCAGCTGACGTAGAACGAGTTACGTGTTCCGCAGCCTACTCTGTGCGCGTGGACTCGTCAGCTTCACAGCAGATCAGTAACAGCTCAGTAATGTAACTGTTTGGTAAAGCAGTTTCGTCTGAAACTTTAAGAACGTAATAAATGCCATTGAAGATGTTCAAGGACATTTATTTTCGTTTTTAATACTTTTCGAAACTGATTTAATTTGGACTCCTATAAATACCAAGGAAAGCCTTGGTTGAAGACACACCTCAGACACATACTGCTCTGAAAATCACCTCTCTTCTCCAGCAATCTTGTCTATCTGTTCTTCTTTGTTTCCAGTACATTTCGGGTCAGAACCAACTCTGGTAGCACTCTTGCTCTTCCGGCTGTTGTACCCTGGGAAACAAAACGAGTTCTTGTTAATAGACTCAGAATTTGTTTTAAGAGCCCCGTGTTCAACACGATCCTCAGCTTGTTCTTATTCTGCTTCTACTCCATTCTTGTATTTGTTTCTTTCAGTTGTATTTGTATTGTAATTTCTGCTTTCATATTTATTTGTAATCGTAATTTAAATTTGTTTTATTTATTTTTACACGAGCGGTTCCTACAATCTTAAAACAAATTTTTTAAACACCGTTCGTTATTTTGTTAGAAAACATTAACGATTACATTTAAACCTTTGTCTAAAAATTGAAATAATACTTTTTGTTGGCCTTCAAAGTTGGACTTAGAAGTCACAGATTGTTATTATTTTGATTTTTTTATATAGCTGACATTTTTTTTTATAAATAGAGTTACATAAAACTGAAAAATTAACATTTGTGGTTAAATTTTTTCAGAATGTCGACTAGTGATAACAACAACGTGAACCAAGCTGTTCTTGGTACCCCTTTGACTGCAAACACAGTGGGAGCGTCCACTGTGGCTAATCATGCTGAAAAACCTCAGAAGTTCTCGGGTTTGAACTTCAAGACGTGGCAACAGAAGATGTTCTTCTACTTGACCACTTTGAACCTTGCGAGGTTCTTGACAGAAACCGCTCCCCAACCTATGGAAGGGGAGAATGACGCTCAATTTCAGAGCACGTTAGATGCTTGGAAGCATTCGGATTTCTTGTGTCGTAACTATGTATTAAACGGCCTCATGGATGGATTGTATAATATCTATTATACAATAAAGACAGCCAAAGAATTATGGGAGTCTTTAGATAAGAAGTATAAAACGGAGGATGATGGAACGAAGAAATTCGTTGTAGCCTGTTTCTTGGATTATAAGATGCTTGATTCTAAAACGGTCATGAATCAAGTCTAAGAATTACAAATTATACTTCATGAAATCTACGCGCAGGGCATGATACTTAGTGAGACATTTCAGGTGGCAACAATGATTGAAAAGTTACCTCCTTCGTGGACTGACTTTAAGAATTATCGTAAGCACAAACGAAAGGAGATGACTATGGAGGAACTTGTTGTTCGTCATCGGATTAAAGACGACAACAGAAATGCCCAAAAAGGTAGCCTTGTCCAAGATTCGGCTAAGGCTAACGTTGTGGAAATTGGGCAATCCTCCAAAGGCAACAAGAATAAGGGGAAGAAGGACAAAGGGAAAGCGAAGGAAGACCTTGGACCGAAAAAAGGGGCTTTGAAAAAGAAGCCTTTGCAAGGTGTGTGTTACAACTGTCAAGAGACAGGCCACCGTGCCAACCAATGCAAGAAGCCTAAGCGTGAGCGTGCGCATATGGTGGACGAGGATGGCATGCCTCTCATAGCAATGCTAACTGAGCAAGGTGCTATGGTTGAATATGAAGTCAATGTGGTGGAAGACAACTCACCTGGATGGTTCGTTGACACTGGTGCAACCCGCCATGTTTGTGGAGACAAGGCTCTTTTCTCTACATTCAAGGAACTCGCGGGTGGAGACAAGCTTTGTATGGGGAATAAAGCTACTGCCGACATCAAGGGTGAAGGCGAGGTGATTTTGAGGATGACTTCAGGGAAGGACCTCACGTTGAGCAAGGTGCTGTATGTGCCAGAGATACAGAAGAATCTCGTATCAGGTTGGATGCTCAACAAGTTTGGATTTCGTCTAGTGTTTGAATCGGACAAGTTTGTTCTGTCTAGACGTAGAATGTTTGTAGGAAAGGGCTATGCCCTTATTAAGTCTTCGAATGTTTGGCATGGTAGACTAGGACATGTAAATTTTAATTCAATGCGCCGTTTGATCAAATTGAATAGCATACCAACATTCCACATTGAATCCGATTCTAAAAGTGAAGCATGTGTTGAATCCAAACTAACACGATCTCCTTTCAAAATGGTTGAACGAATAACCGAACCCCTTGATTTAATTCACACCGATGTTTGTGATTTAAAGGCAATTCCTACAATTGGTGGGAATAAATATTTCATCACGTTTATTGATGATTGCACCATATATTGCTACGTATACTTACTCAAGAGTAAGGATGAGGCAAGGATAAGTTTACCTTATACAAGAATGAAGTTGAGAATCAACTTAAAAAGAAAATTAAGGCCATGAGAAGCGACCGAGGTGGTGAATGTGTTTCACCTTTTGCCGATTTATGCGCAAAAAGTGGCATAATACATGAGTGTACACCACCTTATTCTCCACAATCAAATGGCACCGCGGAACGAAAGAACCGCGCATTGAAAGAAATGATGAATGCCATGTTGATATGTTCGGGAGTGAACCGTGAAATGTGGGGGGACACCATTGACTCGGCTAATTATCTTTTGAATAGGATACCTCTAAAACTTAGGGACGGGACTCGTTAGGGACGAGACTCCCTACGAGTTGTGGAAAGGTACAAAACCTTCATACAAATTCTTGAAAGTGTGGGGGTGCCTAGCCAAGGTGACTGTACCACCTCCTAAGGCTCTTAGGATAGGCCCCAAAACTGTTGATTGCATATTCATTGGGTATTCACATCAAAGTACTGTGAATCGTTTTCTTGTAAATGAATCCAATAATCCTGATGTACACAAAAACACTTTCATGGAGGTAAATACTAACTTTGTCGAGTACTTTGAACATGTGTTTCCTATGCTAGGACAAACACTTCTTAGATCATCAATGCCAATTAACGATGACCAAGCAGGTCCATCAACATTGGTTGACGATGGAATTCAAGAGGAAAGACATAAACAACCCGTGGTAGAGGAGGGTGAGCTTAGACGAAGCAAAAGGGAAGGGGTTGAAAAATCCTTTGGTCTAGACTTCTTGAGCTATATGGTAGAGGGTGAGCCCAATACCTACCGCGTAGCGGTCTCCTCATCAGAAGGACCTCAATGGAAAGAAGCAATTAAGAATGAAATTGATTCTATATTGCAAAATCATACTTGGGAGTTAGTATATCCTCCACCGGGTTGTAAACCCCTTGGACAACGCTGGATATTCAAGAAGAAGATGAAAACTGATGTAAGTATTGATAAATACAAGGCTAGGTTAGTGATCAAAGGATTTAGTCAAAAGGAAGGTCTAGATTACTTTGATACATACTCGCCTTTAACACGAGTAACCTCTAAAACATTGTTTCTTGCTATTGCGGCCTTACGAAATTTGGATGTTCACCAAATGCATCTAAAGACCGCATTTCTAAATGGCGATTTAGAAGAAGAAATTTACCTGGGGCAACCCGAGGGTTTCTCTGCCCAAGGTCAAGAGGGAAAAGTATGTAAATTAGTCATGTCTTTGTATGGCTTGAAGCAAGCTCCAAAACAATGGCATCATAAATTTGACCAAGTTATGCTTGACAATGGTTTCAAAATAAATGAGTGTGACAAATGTGTCTATTCCAAAGACACGCCAGGAGGTTATGTGATCTTATGTCTCTATGTGGATAATATGCTTATCGTTGGGAGTAATGATAAGATGCTTAAATCTACTAAAGACATGTTGAAAGTGAGATTTGATATGAAAGACATGGCCTAGCGGATGTTATTCTTGGTGTAAAAATCCTTAGAACCCAAAATGGTCTTGTTCTAACTCAATCTCATTATGTCGACAAGATCCTGGAAAAATTCAATTCTGGAGACAAGGCTATAGCTCGTTCTCCAATTTATACCACCCATCATCTAGTTAAAAATAGAGGAAAGGGTGTTGCTCAGGTAAAGTATTCAAGGATCATTGGCAGTCTAATGTATCTAATGACATGTACTAGACCCGACTTAGCATACGCGGTGAGTAAGCTAAGTAGATATACAAGTAACCCAAGTGATGAACATTGGAAAAGTATAACCAGGGTGCTTAGATACATAAGATATACACGGGATTATGGACTACATTATACCTGCCATCCAGCAGTGGTTGAAGGATACACTGATGCGAACTGGATTTCGGATATAAAAGATTCCAAATCAACAAGTGGTTATGTGTTTACACTTGCGAGTGCTGCTATATCTTGGAAGTCTTCGAAGCAAATTCTTATAGCAAGATCCACGATGGAATCTTAATTTATCGCCTTAGATAAGTGTGGAGAAGAGGCAGAGTGGATACGTCAATTTGTGGAGGATATTCCAAGATGGAGTAAACCTTTACCAGTTATTTTCATACATTGTGACAGCCATTCGGCGATTGGTAGATCCCAAAGCACAATGTATAATGGCAAATCGAGGCACATAAGACGTAGACACAAAACGATACGACAACTACTCTCAACGGGTGTTATCACGATTTACTATGTGACGTCAATGGATAACATTGTGGACCCGTTAACGAAAGGCTTAAGCAAAGAGATAGTATATATGTCGTCAAGAGGAATGGGACTAAAGCCCACGCAAAAAGGGAGTATGAGGAAAACCTAATCTAGTTGACTGGAGATCCCAAGATCTAGATTCAATGGGAAAACTTAATCATATTACCAAAGGGAGTCACTGTGGGGGGGGGGGGGACCCCAAAATACTAAAGGGAGTCTATACTTCCTAGTCCATTCCAATTAGTTACAGTGTGTTGAGGTTAAGCATATTTAAGTTAATGATTGTGGTAAATCAATATAACTTTTGCTGTTAATGATTCAGGGGAATCACCTATGTTAGAGAGAAGTAGGGTCGCTTCGAATGGATTTGTGGGGAGGCGCAAATCCTAGAGCTCTCACAAAACCAGGAGTGTCCATGACCATAACGGACATGGCAATAAGGGGTTGGCTAAACCAAGTGGGGCGTTGTGTGAGGTATATTGTCGTTTACACAAACGGGGGTCAGTTTAAAGACATCAAGTTCTACTGACCGCTAGTAAGCTAAGTATGCTTCAGAAAGGAAGGATCAAAGGCAAAACCTACCTATCCTGCAACGCTCAACTGTCGAATTGTATCGTTGTAAACTTGTTAGAACGGATCGATCTCCATTCATGTGGGGGATTGTAGGAAATTTAGTGAAAATGTTATTTTCATAAAATATAGGAAAATGAGTTTTTCCTAACTTTGGACAGAAATATATATTTGAAACAGAGGTTTAATCACATATTTCTTTGTGGGTTTATGTTCTATGTTGTGAGAACTTCGCAACGAACCAAACCACATCCGAAACAGAGCTAAGGTGAATGAGTTATCGATGCTCAAAGATTGGTGATTGAAACATTTGATGCTGAAATGAAACAAGGTGGAACTTGTCCCACATATGGGGAGTGATGATACCATGAGTGGTAAATAAGGAGGAACACTCCTTCCTTATTGTTTCATATGAGCTCACACTCTGGAACTCGCGAAGGGTGCGGAGCACCCAAACTCGCACATGCACTCGCACGTGCGTGGCGTGGGCGATGAGTACAATGTGGCGCTTTGATGGCACACTTTGCACTTCGCACACACGCATCACCGCGAGCCGCTTGAGAGCCGTCTTAGTATTTTTGAAAGCATGTTCGAGGTAAAGAGGTTGGTGATGGCACGCGAGTACGAGCAAACAACCAGGTAGCATCCTGGTCTGCGCGGAGGCTTCCGCGCAGGCGCTCGGAGTAACGAGTGGAGTAGCTTCTGCTGACGTAGAACATAAAAATACATTCTACACAAACACGGAGTTGGTTCCGCTGACGTAGAACGAGTTACGTGTTCCGCAGCCTACTTTGCGCGCGCGGACTTGTCAGCTTCACAGCAAATCAGTAACAGCTCAATAATGTAACTGTCTGGTCAAGCAGTTTGGTCTGAAACTTTAAGAACGTAATATATGCCATTGAAGATGTTCAAGGACATTTATTTTCGTTTTTAATCCTTTTCGAAACTGATTTGATTTGGACTCCTATAAATACCAAGGAGAGCCTTGGTTGAAGACACACCTCAGACACATACTGTTCTGAAAATCACCTCTCTTCTCTTCTCTAGCAATCTTGTCTATTTGTTCTTCTTTGTTTCAGGTACATTTCGGGTCAGAGCCAGCTCCGGTAGCACTCTTGCTGTTCCGGCTGTTGTACCCTGGGAAACAAAACGAGTTTTTGTTAATAGACTAGGAATTTGTTTTAAGGGCCCCGTGTTCAACACGATCCTCAACTTGTTCTTATTCTGCTTCTATTCCATTCTTGTATTTGTTTCTTCCAGTTGTAATTGTATTGTAATTTCTGCTTTCATATTTCTTTGTAATCGTAATTTAAATTTGTTTTATTTATTTTTACACGAGCGGTTCCTACAGTATGTATGAACAAGAGAAAGAATTAACCGTTTATGTGATGAAATATAATAATTTTGAGACATTTGGGTGTGACAAATATAAATGTTTATTTTGATACACTTTAAATATGATGTACAAATAGTTTCTTTTAGGAGAATTGTACATATTTTACGTTGGTCAATATGAATATATGATGTTCATGATGTTCCTGATGAAGAACATGATATGGAAGAATAAGAGTATTCATTAAATGAATATAATAAAGTGTAGAATTAGAATTTCAAACTGGTAACTTCAAGCAACAAAAGTCGAAATATTAATGTGAACTTAACGTTTTAAATCCGAATTTCAAACTGGTAATTTCTAGAAGAGCATTGGCTCATTATGCAATCATGAATGAATTTGGCTACCTCACTAAGTGAAACTACATGGCTAACAAGGTTTCTTCACTTAAAAATACAATTACAATAACCGTGCCCAGGAAATCCCACAAATAGAGACGCTATTAGTAGGGTCTGGGGAGGGTAAGATGTAGGCAAACCTTACCCCTATCGTTAGAGATAGAGAGACTACTTCCAGAAAGACCTAAAGTTAAAAATAGGATAGCCTAAGTTTATTATAGATCGAAGTGTCGTGTCTGTTGGATTCGTACCGGTTTGTAATGTATAAATAGGGGCCGAACACTTCATTTGTATATAAGAAAGTTTATGTTTATGTTTCTAAAACTAACTTTCAAATTACCCTCTATCTATTCCCTTCAATATTAACCGCTCGCAAACATTCAAGCATACCAAACCTGTGCAGAAAATTAACATGGCATCAGAGCCAGTCAACCGTAAGAAATCATATGGTTTGTTCGATGTAATTGAGAAATCCGAAGGTGTTCGAATTGATAAAGGAAAGCAGCCTTTATCCGAAGATGTTTTTGATCGTGTGGATCAAACTGTTCTGACCGAGAGGGTCGAAGAACTCAAGAGGGATTGTATGAATCCCATGAACATCAATTTCTCCCGTTTTCACATCGGATCTTCCCCAAAAGAAACAAGTAGATAAGATAAAGAAGGCGCAAAAGGAGTTTAATAAGCAAGTTAGTGATGTCCCCGAATATCCACACGCTATGTGTTGTGGAAAATGCAAAGAGCCTTTCAATTATAGAAGAAATTGTCCTAAGAAGATGGGAAAAACAGAATTTATGGTGAAAGGGACAGACGAGAAAGGATGGGGCGATGTGTGGTATGCAAGTTTAACGAGAAGAGAGCATGGATGCGGATACAAGGATCAATTCGCAATCTTTAGCAAATCATTTGGAGTCGAAGGCCAACCAAATGGTTATAGAAGTGAATACTTTCGTGGAAAAGGATCGGTGATAATTACATGTGGAGGACAAGTACACAAGATAAAATCGGTATACTATGTTCCTACACTTCGTAAAAATGTTTTAAGTATAGAAAAATTAAATCAAGAAGGATTAGAAGTTGAAGTTGAGGGAGATGTGTGTTATATCCATCGGCCGATCATTCAAGAAAGAAGGAAGATTATAACATGCCGAATATGTGATGGTGAAGACCACTTCACTTTCAAATGTCCCGAAAAGAAGAATGTTGTTAAAAAGGATGCAAGAGGTGCGCAAGAGGCGTGTAAAGGCAAACGTGTCAGATTTGAAGGCATAAAAGAGGGACTTAATGATGAAGATAAAGAGAGGGCTTTTGTTTTTAAGCAATTTGAAGAATTCTCAATAGATTAGGACAATTATGAAGGCGTTATGGATAAAGGTCCTATCATGTACCCAACCACCGAATCGCGATTGCAAGATTGTTTGGTTTTCATGGATTTGATCCATGTTACCACTATGGTTGAAAGGTACAAGCGTAATTTTGAATTAGAATTTGAAAAAACCGTTGAATGGTTTATGCAAGAATTCTTAAAAATCAAGAACAAAGCACCTATGCCACCAAGAGATGGAACCGGATATCCAATATGTTTATTGGATTTATACACTAAAGTGCAAGTGTTTAGTGGATATGATAAAGTTACAAGGGATGATAATTGGGTGATTGTTGCAATGTCGATTGGTTATGGAAGAGGGCTACCAAGTTTGGCAAAGAAGTAGGATATAGCATTGACTCTAAGGCTAGTGTATGTCCGTTGTTGAAGTTAATAATGAAGAAGGTAGCACTAGTGGTGGACAAAAGAAAAACGAATGGAATGATGAAGACATGCCACCCAAGAAAAGAAGCCGATCATCCTCAAGCGAAGACTAAAGAACCAATCGAAGAAAAATCAAGTTTAAGGGGAAGATTGTTAGACATAAAGTTAAACTTGATTTTATATTCTTATGTTAATGTATTTATGAACATATGTTAATTATTATATCCTAAGTTAGAAGGGTAATTATTGCCGGTTATGTAACACACCGGTTTGTAAAATAGGATAGACTAAGTTTATTATAGATCGAAGGGTCGTGTCTGTTTGATTCGTACCGGTTTGTAATGTATAAATAGGGGCCGAACATTTCATTTGTATATAAGAAAGTTTATGTTTATGTTTCTATAACTAACTTTCAAATTACCCTCTATCTATTCCCTCCAATATTAACCGCTCGCAAACATTCAAACATACCGAACCTGTGCAGAAAATTAACATGGTCTAGACAAGACCTAGTTATTTCAGGACCTACTTATTGGTCATGGTCTAGACAAGACCTAGTCTGTCATGTAATATCAGTTTGTGTTGCCATGTAACATGGTTACACATATGGACGAGGTTATGTGTTTTTATTAATAAAGTTGTTACTCATTGTAACTGTTTCTTCGTATAGGTTACACTGTATACGCGTAGAATAATATTTATGCCTGATCGTTATATAATAAAATAATAATAGTTGTCGTCTCATAAGGTATATACATATTAATATAAGTAAACTTTAGGAACATGGAAAAGTGATCGTAATTCGTAAAGATTAAAGCAAATATTATTAATGAAAGACTGAACATATGGTGGATGACACACCACTATTGTGATTATAAATAAAAATGAAAAATCGAGATGTAAGATTCTACTTGTGGGTAGCAAAACTTTTTCATTGTGAACACTTTTTCATCAATGAATGAGTGAACATATGGTGCGTGACACACCACAAAGTATATAAAGATAAAATTAAAATATAGTGCACAAGACACAAAGTATAAATTAACTATATAGATAAACTTAAAATATGGAGATTACTTTTCTTTAGCTAAGAATTGATCATCAACAAAGAGAAAAGGCTTTGGCTTTCAAACGTGCATTTACAGTCACACATGCATATACGACTTTAATAATTTTATTGAAGAGAGGTTGCCAATAATTATCCTAGGAGTTCATTTTTTCACTTTGCAAAGTTGAGAAATCATTTACTAAGGTTGATGCTTAGTCTGTATGAACAAGAGAAAGACTTAACCGTTCATGTGACAAAAATCAATAATTTTAAGACATGTTCGGTATAACAAAGGTAAATGTTTGTTTTGATACACTTTAAATTTGATGTACAAACTGATTGTTTTAAGAGAATTGTACAAATTTAAAGCATAGTCGGTATCCATATTTTGATACAATCTTTATCTTAATCGACTGGTTGCAGTCTATTTGCTTGAAATGCCGAACCTACCAACATATCTTTATTTGAAGCAGCGACGTTCAATTAGATCCTATTCACATAAAGACAAACACTACTAGAAAAAACATATTTCTTGACCCGCATTGCGCGTCAAAATCAGTGGCGAAGCTTGACCCGAAGGTTCGGGGGGTCGGAAGTCACTAGTTTTCGGGGGGTCGAAACCCTATATTTTCAAAATTTTCTATACAAATACTATATAATCGGAACTTTTGCGCGAAAATTCCGGGGGGAGGGGGGTCGGCCGCCCCCGCCGGCACCAACAAAGCTGCGCCACTAGTCATAATAAGGTGTTTATAACATCAAAAAAGTGTCAAGGAAGGACGTGTCTTAATTTTTTTATGACATGCAAACGCGTGTCATCTTTTAATGACACACGTTAATTGTGACACCCGGCAAATTCCGGTTAACAACGCCGTCTAGATTAAAGTCTACCTTAGCGAGTCACGCGTATATTATACTTAACTGGGTTAGTCGAGTCGTGTTACGATTTGGGAACTGTTAGTTTAGTATAGAGGATCATTAGATGTCAGTCTAGAGGCTCATTAGACGTCAGTCCTTAACCAAGTGTACAAGGGGTGACGATTCGTAGAATCGTCAGAGCATAGGGAACATACAAGTCTCGAGTCCCGGGAATTGGTGAACGAATGTGAATGTGTTTGTTTGCAAGTATTATGTGTTTACAATCATTATGTGACTTGTCGGTATGTGAAAATGTGTTAACATATGTTAAAACGGGGTTTAACGCGCAAAGTACGCAGAACCAACCCCTATAGGCGATTAGGGAGGGCTAATCGCCTATAGGGGAAGCGAGTAGGGTTCCTCTATGGGCGAGTAGGCCCTAATCGCCTATACTATAGGCGATTAGGAGCCCTATTCGCCTGATGCTGCTGCATACTCGCCTATAACGTGCTGGACGACTAAAAACGACTATAAATACAATACTTGACCTCCTAAACTTCATATTAACAACCCTAGTCGTCCCACAACTCGCCCCAACACACAAACAACCTCGGGAACACGATTTTGGATCAAAACACAAGATTTCAAGCCTATTACATCAATCTATCATAAATCTAAGGTGTGGTTTTCATTCATGCAATCTTTAATAATGTTTTTATTGAATCCCTAATGGTCCAGACCTATTTATAAACGTATGTGTCTTCTGAAACTCGTTAATAATCATTGTTAATTGGATTATAGCTATTATGCATGTTGTATGTGTGTTATAATTAAAAGCTAGGGTTTTTGTGATTCAAGAAGGATTGTTAACATGATATTAAGGTAGTTACAGATTGATGATGATAGCATATTGATGAAATCTGAGTAATTGTTCATTAGGGTTACGATTATGCATGTTAATGTGATGTTTCATGCTATGTGTATTGTTTTTGGGATACATGGTTGCATGCAGGAATGATAGAACGAGGTTAAACGAAGGATTTTGATTGAAATATGTTTGATATGGTTGTTTGATTGATATTTGATGTTTACACACGTTCTGGATCTTATTTGGAGTGTTAAACGCGCGAAAAACTGGAACAGCTGGGCTAAAGGTGAGTAGGGATCCTATTCGCCTATGCTATAGGCGAATAGGAGGCTATTCTCCTGATATGGGATCCTATTCGCCTATAGGATATGCGAATAGGGGCCTAAATGCCTTTACTTCATGCGATTACGATCCTAATTGCTAGTTAAGCCCTGAATTGCATGCCTTACGACCTAATCGCCTATAAACTCATGATTTGCATACCGCATGACCCTAATCGCCTATAGTATAGGCGATTAGCCTTCCTAAATGCCTGTTGACCCACATAATCACTAGTTGACTTTTCCTAATCGCCTGTACTGCTGCTGTAAGTGTATTTTGACATTCCGAGACCCGATTTGACACCTAGGAACATGCTAGGAACCCCGTAACATACCTAATAACTTGGTAACATGTGCTCGGACTTATTTATGAGATACTTGAACTACGTGCTACAACTTGTTGGATTTTAACGTATGTTAAGTGTGATTGCATGATTGTATGTTTGAGAGTGCAAGTATAACACGGGGAGTCTCGGGTCACCAATGGGATGTCGAGTCTTGTACAATGGGTTAATTTAACAGTCACAGTGTTTTCAAACGAACTTGGTTATGGTCTGGACATCTAGGGACTAACTAACCTACGGGTTATTAGTCTAATTACTTGTAACTGTCATATGTTAGGTCGCCGCCTTACGGGGCTAACATAGCTTGCTGATTTTATTCGTATTACGAAGTAACACAACCTAAGGTGAGTTTACGGCCCCTCTTTTAACTGGTTTCACTTTTTGGGGGAGAAAACATGTGTTAAACTTATGTTTGGTAACAATTGTCATACTATGGGTTTCTATGGTTTACTATACGATCTTTGGAAGTCCCGGGGGAAACCATGAATGTGCGGGTTAGCACAACGGGGAAGTGTGAATAGATCTATTGGGAGTAACCAACCCCGCTCGTCGGCTTGGAGGGCCGAGCGAGTGCATATTGTCTCAAACAGGAACAGGTTTACTATTCGGGCACGACATCTGGTTTGGGAGTTAGTAATGGTTTTCCAATCGTTGTAGTAACAAAACATACGCCTAGCTAGCGTACTTGGTTTACAAATTGATATAGTATGGACAGGTTGAACTTGATACTTTGATTACAAAACCTGTGAACTCACCAGCATTTTTGTGCTGACGTAACTCTTACATGTTTTCTCAGGTCGCTAAGGTGGCACTACGGAACTAGGGCGCACACGTCTGCACGGCGTCTAGTTAGGATTGCATGGTTTTCAAACATTGAATATTTGGGTTACTTTTGGATTATGTTTTGAGAATAGGCTTCCGCTGTATTTGGGGATTTTAAACTATGTTTTTGAATTTGCATATGTTCATTTAGATTTGTTTATTGTGATCGTTGACTTGGATCCTGGTTTGTCATGCGCCTCGCGGTAAAACTCCGCAAGTGGATTTTGAGGGTGTGACAGATTGGTATCAGAGCCAATGGTTATAGTGAACTAGGACTGCATGTAGAGTCTAGTCTATAGCCGAGTCGCACACACTAGACGATCACATAGTACTAAATATTATGATGGGTTACGTATGGCCTTGTCGGGGTGTCTCTAAATCATCTGACCTTCCTATGTTACATCATCTGTTCTATCTTAAGTCGGGTTACTTGCTCTCTAGGCAGTGTGGTATATTGGGGTAAATCGTGTACTCTTGAGATTTGTCCAAGGCTCGGACATCTCCCTTTCATACTCCAATAGAAACACTTGCCATAAACTACCGTAGCATTACGGTGTATAGCTAAGAGTCTATGTCCGGTGATTTGAACTTTGAACTAGGAGAACACTTGGAGGACCATGTAGAGCGGTTTATCATTTTGGGTGCACACAAAATCATAAACCGAAATGCATGAAAGCCCTAGTGAGCTCTGGGTTTCAATGGATAGTCCTGGGTTGGATCTAGCTTTGATCTTGTGAACGCTAGTGGTTACCATTAGCTGCGAAACTAAATTTTCTCGTCCTTTTTGTCAGAATCATGTCTGGAGTACGAGGAGGACGTGGAGGTGGCCGCGCTGGTGGGCGTGGTGGTGGTCGTGGTGGTGGTGGTCGTCGTGGAGGTGTAAACCTAACACAAGAGGATCTGAACAACTTGCTGCAAGCCGCCTTTCAGTTAGGGCACAATGGTGGTGGTAAGTTGACTTATCCACTTTTGCTCATTGGTGAACTTTGTTACATCCTCCGTGGTTTCTCATGTGTTTCATTTCAGGTGGTCCTGTTAACCCACCCCCACCTATGTGTACCTACAAGATGTTTCGGGACTGTAAGCCCCAGGAATTCTCTGGCACTGAGGGTGCGGTGAGTTTGCTCAGGTGGCTGGAAAAGGTGGAGTCAGTGTTTCTGATGTGCAACTGTCTCCCAGAGGATCGAGTCAAGTATGCTGCTGCGTTATTCCAGGATGTTGCTTTGACCTGGTGGAACAATGTCACCCAGAATATGGGTATAGGGGAGGCTTATGCTATGCCTTGGGAAAATTTTGTTCAAATACTGAAGCGAGAGTACTGTCCAAGGGAAGAAATTTAGAAGCTAGAGCATGAGGTGTGGAACCTCAAGATGATCGGGTCAGAGATTGAAAAGTATACGGTAAGGCGTAATGAGTTGGAAGTGCTGTGTCCTGATCTGCATGTGCCAGAATACAGGAGGATTGAACACTATATCTCGGGGCTAGTACCAGAGATCGTAGGGCTGGTGGCTGCGGGGAATCTTCCTACATACTCAGAGGTGGTCCGATCGGCTCACAGGATGACAAACTTGAAGGTGAATGAGGGTATCTTGCCTGCTAAGGGTTCGACTGTCAAGGCCCCGGAGACTAACAAGTGTAAATGGGATAATGAGGGGAAAGGATCTGTGCCAACACAACAGGGTAAGAAGTTCGATAGCGGGGGTTCTTCTTCTTCTGGTACCAAACCGGGTGGTTATGCGGGGAAATTACCTAAGTGCAACAAATGTGGGCGTCATCATCAGGGGGACTGCGACCGTAATCGTTGCCATCGCTACCAGCGACTTGGGCATTTTGCTAAAGATTGTCGGGCGACACTTCCATCGACCCAGGCCCCAACTACTACCCCGGCTTCTACTGCTCAAGGAACTACGGGAAAACAGGGTTGTTACAACTGTGGGGAGACTGGGCATTACAAGAAGGAGTGCCCGAAACTGAAGCAGGGCGGGGATGTGAGGGACAGAAACGGTAACGGGAACAACGGGGGCGGTGGCAGGAATGCACGTGCCTTCGTCATTGGAGCCGCTGAGGCTTGGCAGGATCCTGACACAGTTACCGGTACGTTCCTTCTCAATAATCGCTCTGTTAGTGTTTTATTTGATTCCGGTGCCGATAAAAGTTTTATATCTATGGAAGTTAGTCGATTACTAGATGTAGTACCCGTACCATTAGAGGCTAAGTATGTAATTGAGTTGGCTGACGGTAAAAAGATTGAAGCTACTTGTATCCTTCGGGAGTGTCAACTAGAGTTGTCGGGTTTGTCGTTCCCCATCGACCTCATGCCGGTACCTTTGGGTAGTTTTGACGTTGTTGTAGGCATGGATTGGTTGTCTTTGTATCGCGCTGAGATCGTTTGTTACGACAAGATTATTTGGATTCCCCTCCCTGGTGGAGAATTCCTTTCTGTGTACGGTATCAAGGGCGGTGCTCCGCTAAATCTCATCTCCAGCATGAAAGCCCTTAAGTATCTTCGAAAGGGTTATTCGGCCGTTTTGGCACTTTTATCTGTTTCCTCTACCGATGAGAAGAAGATCGACGATATTCCTGTTGTACGCGAGTTTCCTGATGTATTTCCCGATGATTTATCTGGTCTTCCTTCCCATCGTCAGGTTGAGATCAGTATTGATCTTGTACCGGGGCTGCTCCTATTGCTCGGGCCCCCTACCGTCTTGCACCTCCCGAGATGCAGGAATTGTCCAGTCAGTTACAGGAACTCTTGGACAAGGGTTTTATCAGACCAAGTTCTTCCCCTTGGGGAGCACCGATTCTGTTCGTTAAGAAGAAGGATGGAAGTTTTCGATTGTGTGTGGATTACAGAGAATTGAACAAAGTGACCATCAAGAACCGTTATCCTCTTCCACGTATTGATGATCTATTCGACCAACTCCAGGGTTCTAGCTACTACTCCAAGATTGATTTGAGGTCCGGCTATCACCAGTTGCGCGTAAGGGAAGCTGACGTTGCAAAGACTGCCTTTCGTACACGTTATGGCCATTTTGAGTTCTTGGTCATGCCTTTCGGTCTCACAAACGCACCGGCGGTTTTCATGGATTTGATGAACCGCGTTTGCAAACCATATCTTGACAAGTTCGTCATTGTGTTTATTGATGACATCCTGATCTACTCCAAGAACAAGACCGAACACGAGGAACACCTGCGTTTGGTTTTGGAACTTTTGCGACGGGAACAACTTTACGCTAAGTTCTCAAAGTGTGACTTTTGGTTACGCGAAGTTCAGTTCCTAAGACATGTGGTTAATGAACTAGGAATCCATGTCGATCCAGCTAAGATCGAAGCGATCAAGGACTGGGAAGCACCAAAGACGCCAATTGAGGTGCGGCAATTCCTAGGTCTTGCGGGCTATTATCGTCGTTTCATTAAGGGGTTCTCGAAGATCGCTCAACCACTCACCACTCTTACTCAGAAGGATAGAAAATTCGCCTGGGGTGAACCACAAGAGTCAGCATTTCAAAAACTGAAGTCTAAACTTTGTTCTGCTCCTATTTTGTCCTTGCCTGAAGGCCCTGATGATTTCGTTGTTTACTGTGATGCTTCTATTCATGGTCTCAGTTGCGTGTTGATGCAACGCGAGAAAGTGATTGCGTATGCTTCTCGTCAACTCAAGGTGCACGAGAAGAACTACACCACCCATGACTTGGAGTTGGGTGCAGTGGTTTTCGCGTTGAAAATTTGGAGACATTACTTGTACGGTACCAAATGCACCATCTACACCGATCACAAGAGTCTTCAACATATTTTCGACCAACAACATTTGAACATACGACAGCGTCGTTGGATTGAACTCTTGAACGACTATGATTGCGCCATTAAGTACCATCCTGGCAAGGCGAATGTAGTAGCAGACGCCTTGAGCAGGAAGGAATCAATTAATCCTCGTCGCGTTCGGGCGTTGCAGCTCACCATTCATTCCTCTCTACCTGACCAACTCCGTTCTGCTCAGTTAGAAGCTTTGAAGGAGGAAAACCTTAAAGCTAAGACTATGCACGGTGCCGACAAGCACCTCGAGCGAAGGCCTGATGGCCTGCACTACTTCGCAGAACGCATATGGGTTTTTTTATTCGGGGGACTTCGGGAGCTTGTCTTAGATGAGGCTCACAAGTCCCGGTATTCTATTCATTCTGGTTCAGATAAGATGTACCAAGATCTAAAGGTGCTTTACTGGTGGCCAAACATGAAGTCGGATATAGCCTCATACGTGAGCAAATGCTTGACCTGTGCTAAAGTCAAGGTGGAATACCAGAAACCGTCGGGTCTCTTGCAACAACCTGAAATTCCGGAGTGGAAACGGGAACGGATTACAATGGATTTTGTCACGCAACTACCTAAGTCACCGAGCGGGAATGATAAGATATGGGTGATTGTTGATCGGTTGACGAAATCAGCCCATTTTCTCGGTATTAAGGAGACCGACACCATGGATCGTTTGGCTCGTCTTTATCTGAAGGAAGTTGTTTCTAGGCACGGGGTGCCGGTTTCTATTATTTCGGATCATGACTCCCACTTTACTTCTCACTTCTGGAAGTCTTTGCACAAGGCTTTGGGTACTCAGCTGGACATGAGTACAGCTTATCACCCACAGACTGACGGTCAGAGTGAACGCACGATTCAAACCTTAGAAGACATGCTGCGGGCATGTGTGATCGATTTTGGCAAAAGTTGGGAAGCTCACCTACCGTTAGTAGAATTCTCTTACAACAACAGTTACCACACGAGCATCAAGGCAGCTCCGTTCGAGGCACTGTACGGGCGGAAATGCCGGTCTCCTCTTTGTTGGGCTCAGGTGGGTGAGAGTCAACTCACTGGGCCTGAGCTAGTATACGAAACTTCGGAAAAGATCGTACAGATTCGTAACCGGTTGGCAGCGGCACGGGACCGGCAAAAGATTTATGCCGATCAGCGTCGCAAGCCATTGGAATTCCAAGTTGATGACAAGGTACTTCTGAAAGTTTCACCGTGGAAGGGCGTCATACGCTTTGGGAAGCGTGGCAAACTCAACCCTCGGTATGTCGGCTCATTTACAATCCTGGAACGGATTGGACCGGTGGCATATCGTCTTGATTTACCAACGGAGCTCGGCAACGTACATAACGTCTTCCATGTGTCCAACTTAAAGAAGTGTCTGGCTGACGAGTCTCTTATTGTTCCACTGGAAGAGATCAAGGTTGATGATCGTCTTCGGATTGTGGAGGAACCTGTTGAGATTCTTGATTACAAAATTCGTAGCCTACGTCATAGCAAGATTCGCATTGTTAAGGTTCGCTGGAACTCGAACCGGGGACCAGAGTACACTTGGGAACGGGAGGATCAGATGAAGTCTAAGTATCCTCATCTCTTTCCTAAGGAAGCGTTCGAATCGAGATATGTTACCACTGCAGCTGAATGAATCTCGGGGCGAGATTCCCTTTTAACGTGGGGATGATGTGACAACTCGGGTAAATCTCATTCTTGGTTTCTATCTTTTGTCAGTTTCTTTTGTTATTCCTTATGGTACTTGTGCAATTTTCGGGACGAAAATTCTTTTAACGTGGGGATGATGTGACACCCGGCAAATTCCGGTTAACAACGCTGTCTAGATTAAAGTCTACCTTAGCGAGTCACGCGTATATTATTCTTAACTGGGTTAGTCGAGTCGTGTTACGATTCGGGAACTGTTAGTTTAGTATAGAGGATCATTAGATGTCAGTCCTTAACCAAGTGTACAAGGGGTGACGATTCGTAGAATCGTCAGAGCATAGGGAACATACAAGTCTCGAGTCCCGGGAATTGGTGAACGAGTGTGAATGTGTTTGTTTGCAAGTATTATGTGTTTACAATCATTATGTGACTTGTCAGTATGTGAAAATGTGTTAACATATGTTAAAACGGGTTTAACGCGCAAAGTACGCAGAACCAACCCCTATAGGCGATTAGGGAGGGCTAATCGCCTATAGGGGAGGCGAGTAGGGTTCCTCTATGGGCGAGTAGGCCCTAATCGCCTATACTATAGGCGATTAGGAGCCCTATTCGCCTGATGCTGCTGCATACTCGCCTATAACGTGCTGGACGACTAAAAACGACTATAAATACAATACTTGACCTCCTAAACTTCATATTAACAACCCTAGTCGTCCCACAACTCGCCCCAACACACACACAACCTCTGGAACACGATTTTGGATCAAAACACAAGATTTCAAGCCTATTACATCAATCTATCATAAATCTAAGGTGTGGTTTTCATTCATGCAATCTTTAATAATGTTTTTATTGAATCCCTAATGGTCCAGACCTGTTTATAAACATATGTGTCTTCTGAAACTCGTTAATAATCATTGTTAATTGGATTATAGCTATTATGCATGTTGTATGTGTGTTATAATTAAAAGCTAGGGTTTTTGTGATTCAAGAAGGATTGTTAACATGATATTAAGGTAGTTACAGATTGATGATGATAGCATGTTGATGAAATCTGAGTAATTGTTCATTAGGGTTACGGTTATGCATGTTAATGTGATGTTTCATGCTATGTGTATTGTTTTTGGGATACATGGTTGCATGCAGGACTGATAGAACGAGGCTAAACGAAGGATTTTGATTGAAATATGTTTGATATGGTTGTTTGATTGATATTTGATGTTTACACACGTTCTGGATCTGATTTGGAGTGTTAAACGGGCGAAAAACTGGAACAGCTGGGCTAAAGGCGAGTAGGGATCCTATTCGCCTATGCTATAGGCGAATAGGAGGCTATTCGCCTGATATGGGATCCTATTCGCCTATAGTATATGCGAATAGGGGCCTAAATGCCTTTACTTCATGCGATTACGATCCTAATTGCTAGTTAAGCCCTGAATTGCATGCCTTACGACCTAATCGCCTATAAACTCATGATTTGCATACCGCATGACCCTAATCGCCTATAGTATAGGCGATTAGCCTTCCTAAATGCCTGTTGACCCACATAATCACTAGTTGACTTTTCCTAATCGCCTGTACTGCTGCTGTAAGTGTATTTTGACATTCCGAGACCCGATTTGACACCTAGGAACATGCTAGGAACCCCGTAACATTCCTAATAACTTGGTAACATGTGCTCGGACTTATTTATGAGATACTTGAACTACGTGCTACAACTTGTTGGATTTTAACGTATGTTAAGTGTGATTGCATGATTGTATGTTTGAGAGTGCAAGTATAACACGGGGAGTCTCGGGTCACCAATGGGATGTCGAGTCTTGTACAATGGGTTAATTTAACAGTCACAGTGTTTTCAAACGAACTTGGTTATGGTCTGGACATCTAGGGACTAACTAACCTACGGGTTATTAGTCTAATTACTTGTAACTGTCATATGTTAGGTCGCCGCCTTACGGGGCTAACATAGCTTGCTGATTTTATTCGTATTACGAAGTAACGCAACCTAAGGTGAGTTTACGGCCCCTCTTTTAACTGGTTTCACTTTTGGGGGAGAAAACATGTGTTAAACTTATGTTTGGTAACAACTGTCATACTATGGGTTTCTATGGTTTACTATACGATCTTTGGAAGTCCCGGGGGAAAACCATGAATGTGCGGGTTAGCACAACGGGGAAGTGTGAATAGATCTATTGGAGTAACCAACCCCGCTCGTCGGCTTGGAGGGCCGAGGCGAGTGCATATTGTCTCAAACAGGAACAGGTTTACTATTCGGGCACGACATCTGGTTTGCGAGTTAGTAATGGTTTTCCAATCGTTGTAGTAACAAAACATACGCCTAGCTAGCGTACTTGGTTTACAAATTGATATAGTATGGACAGGTTGAACTTGATACTTTGATTACAAAACCTGTGAACTCACCAGCATTTTTGTGCTGACGTAACTCTTACATGTTTTCTCAGGTCGCTAAGGTGGCACTACGGAACTAGGGCGCACGCGTCTGCACGGCGTCTAGTTAGGATTGCATGGTTTTCAAACATTGAATATTTGGGTTACTTTTGGATTATGTTTTGAGAATAAGCTTCCGCTGTATTTGGGGATTTTAAACTATGTTTTTGAAATTGCATATGTTCATTTAGATTTGTTTATTGTGATCGTTGACTTGGATCCTGGTTTGTCATGCGCCTCGCGGTAAAACTCCGCAAGTGGATTTTGAGGGTGTGACAGATTGGTATCAGAGCTAATGGTTATAGTGAACTAGGACTGCATGTAGAGTCTAGTCTATAGCCAAGTCGCACACACTAGACGATCACATAGTACTAAATATTATGATGGGTTACGTATGGCCTTGTCGGGGTGTCTCTAAATCATCTGACCTTCCTATGTTACATCATCTGTTCTATCTTAAGTCGGGTTACTTGCTCTCTAGGCAGTGTGGTATATTGGGGTAAATCGTGTACTCTTGAGATTTGTCCAAGGCTCGGACATCTCCCTTTCATACTCCAATAGAAACACTTGCCATAAACTACCGTAGCATTACGGTGTATAGCTAAGAGTCTATGTCCGGTGATTTGAACTTTGAACTAGGAGAACACTTGGAGGACCATGTAGAGCGGTTTATCAATTTGGGTGCACACAAAATCATAAACCGAAATGCATGAAAGCCCTAGTGAGCTCTGGGTTTGAATGGATAGTCCTGGGTTGGATCTAGCTTTGATCTTGTGAACGCTAGTGGTTACCATTAGCTGCGAAACTAAATTTTCTCGTCCTTTTTGTCAGAATCATGTCTGGAGTACGAGGAGGACGTGGAGGTGGCCGCGCTGGTGGGCGTGGTGGTGGTCGTGGTGGTGGTGGTGGTCGTGGAAGTGTAAACCTAACACAAGAGGATCTGAACAACTTGCTGCAAGCCGCCTTTCAGTTAGGGCACAATGGTGGTGGTAAGTTGACTTATCCACTTTTGCTTCATTGTTGAACTTTGTTACATCCTCCATGGTTTCTCATGTGTTTCATTTCAGGTGGTCCTGTTAACCCACCCCCACCTATGTGTACCTACAAGATGTTTCGGGACTGTAAGCCCCAGGAATTCTCTGGCACTGAGGGTGCGGTGAGTTTGCTCAGGTGGCTGGAAAAGGTGGAGTCAGTGTTTCTGATGTGCAACTGTCTCCCAGAGGATCGAGTTAAGTATGCTGCTGCGTTATTCCAGGATGTTGCTTTGACCTGGTGGAACAATATCACCCAGAATATTTGTATAGGGGAGGCTTATGCTATGCCTTGGGAAAATTTTGTTCAACTACTGAAGCGAGAGTACTGACCAAGGGAAGAAATTCAGAAGCTAGAGCATGAGGTGTGGAACCTCAAGATGATCGGGTCAGAGATTGAAAAGTATACGGTAAGGCGTAAGGAGTTGGCAGTGCTGTGTCCTGATCTGCATGTGCCAGAATAAGGAGGATTGAACACTATATCTCGGGGCTAGTACCAGAGATCGCAGGGTTGGTGGCTGCGGGGAATCTTCCTACATACTCAGAGGTGGTCCGATCGGCTCACAGGATGACAAACTTGAAGGTGAATGAGGGTATCTTGCCTGCTAAGGGTTCGACTGTCAAGGCCCCGGAGATTAACAAGCGTAAATGGGATAATGAGGGGAAAGGATCTGTGCCAACACAACAGGGTAAGAAGTTCGATAGCGGGGGTTCTTCTTCTTCTGGTACCAAACCGGGTGGTTATGCGGGGAAATTACCTAAGTGCAACAAATGTGGGCGTCATCATCAGGGGGGACTGCGGTCGTAATCGTTGCCATCACTGCCAGCGACTTGGGCATTTTGCTAAAGATTGTCGGGCGACACTTCCATCGACCCAGGCCCCAACTACTACCCCGGCTTCTACTGCTCAAGGAACTACGGGAAAACAGGGTTGTTACAACTGTGGGGAGACTGGGCAGTACAAGAAGGAGTGCCCGAAACTGAAGCAGGGCGGGGATGTGAGGGACAGAATCGGTAACGGGAACAACGGGGGCGGTGGCAGGAATGCACGTGCCTTCGTCATTGGAGCCGCTGAGGCTAGGCATGATCCTGACACAGTTACCGGTACGTTCCTTCTCAATAATCGCTCTGTTAGTGTTTTACTTGATTCCGGTGCCGATAAAAGTTTTATATCTATGGAAGTTAGTCGATTGCTAGATGTAGTACCCGTACCATTAGAGGCTAAGTATGTAATTGAGTTGGCTGACGGTAAAAAGATTGAAGCTACTTGTATCCTTCGGGAGTGTCAACTAGAGTTGTCGGGTTTGTCGTTCCCCATCGACCTCATGCCGGTACCTTTGGGTAGTTTTGACGTTGTTGTAGGCATGGATTGGTTGTCTTTGTATCGCGCTGAGATCGTTTGTTACGACAAGATTATTCGGATTCCCCTCCCTGGTGGAGAATTCCTTTCTGTGTACGGTATCAAGGGCTGTGCTCCGCTAAATCTCATCTCTAGCATGAAAGCCCTTAAGTATCTTCGAAAGGGTTATTCGGCCGTTTTGGCACTTTTATCTGTTTCCTCTACCGATGAGAAGAAGATCGACGATATTCCTGTTGTACGCGAGTTTCCTGATGTATTTCCCGATGATTTATCTGGTCTTCCTCCCCATCGTCAGGTTGAGTTCAGTATTGATCTTGTACCGGGGGCTGCTCCTATTGCTCGCGCCCCCTACCGTCTTGCACCTCCCGAGATGCAGGAATTGTCCAGTCAGTTACAGGAACTCTTGGACAAGGGTTTTATCAGACCAAGTTCTTCCCCTTGGGGAGCACCGATTCTGTTCGTTAAGAAGAAGGATGGAAGTTTTCGATTGTGTGTGGATTACAGAGAATTGAACAAAGTGACCATCAAGAACCGTTATCCTCTTCCACGTATTGATGATCTATTCGACCAACTCCAGGGTTCTAGCTACTACTCCAAGATTGATTTGAGGTCCGGCTATCACCAGTTGCGCGTAAGGGAAGCTGACGTTGCAAAGACTGCCTTTCGTACACGTTATGGCCATTTTGAGTTCTTGGTCATGCCTTTCGGTCTCACAAACGCACCGGCGGTTTTCATGGATTTGATGAACCGCGTTTGCAAACCATATCTTGACAAGTTCGTCATTGTGTTTATTGATGACATCCTGATCTACTCCAAGAACAAGACCGAACACGAGGAACACCTGCGTTTGGTTTTGGAACTTTTGCGACGGGAACAACTTTACGCTAAGTTCTCAAAGTGTGACTTTTGGTTACGCGAAGTTCAGTTCCTAGGACATGTGGTTAATGAACTAGGAATCCATGTCGATTCAGCTAAGATCGAAGCGATCAAGGACTGGGAAGCACCAAAGACCCCAACTGAGGTGCGGCAATCTAGGTCTTGCGGGCTATTATCGTCGTTTCATTAAAGGGTTCTCGAAGATCGCTCAACCCCTCACCACTCTTACTCAGAAGGATAGAAAATTCGCCTGGGGTGAACCACAAGAGTCAGCATTTCAAAAACTAAAGTCTAAACTTTGTTCTGCTCCTATTTTGTCCTTGCCTGAAGGCCCTGATGATTTCGTTGAGCAGGAAGGAATCAATTAATCCTCGTCGCGTTCGGGCGTTGCAGCTCACCATTCATTCCTCTCTACCTGACCAACTCCGTTCTGCTCAGTTAGAAGTTTGTAAGGAGGAAAACCTTAAAGCTGAGACTATGCACGGTGCCGACAAGCACCTCGAGCGAAGGCCTGATGGCCTGAACTACTTCGCAGAACGCATATGGGTTCCTTTATTCGGGGGACTTCGGGAGCTTGTCTTAGATGAGGCTCACAAGTCCCGGTATTCTATTCATCCTGGTTCGGATAAGATGTACCAAGATCTAAAGGTGCTTTACTGGTGGCCAAACATGAGGTCGGATAAAGCCTCATACGTGAGCAAATGCTTGACCTGTGCTAAAGTCAAGGTGGAATACCAGAAACCGCCGGGTCTCTTGCAACAACCTGAAATTCCGGAGTGGAAACGGGAACGGATTACAATGGATTTTTTCACGCAACTACCTAAGTCACCGAGCGGGAATGATAAGATATGGGTGATTGTTGATCGGTTGACGAAATCAGCCCATTTTCTCGCTATTAAGGAGACCGACACCATGGATCGTTTGGCTCGTCTTTATCTGAAGGAAGTTGTTTCTAGGCACGGGGTGCCGGTTTCTATTATTTCGGATCGTGACTCCCACTTTACTTCTCACTTCTGGAAGTCTTTGCACAAGGCTTTGGGTACTCAGCTGGACATGAGTACAGCTTATCACCCACAGACTGACGGTCAGAGTGAACGCACGATTCAAACCTTAGAAGACATGCTGCGGGCATGTGTGATCGATTTTGGCAAAAGTTGGGAAGCTCACCTACCGTTAGTAGAATTCTCTTACAACAACAGTTACCACACGAGCATCAAGGCAGCTCCGTTCGAGGCACTGTACGGGCGGAAATGTCGGTCTCCTCTTTGTTGGGCTGAGGTGGGTGAGAGTCAACTCACTGGGCCTGAGCTAGTATACGAAACTTCGGAAAAGATCGTACAGATTCGTAACCGGTTGGCAGCGGCACGGGACCGGCAAAAGAGTTATGCCGATCAGCGTCGCAAGCCATTGGAATTCCAAGTTGATGACAAGGTACTTCTGAAAGTTTCACCGTGGAAGGGCGTCATACCCTTTGGGAAGCGTGGCAAACTCAACCCTCGGTATGTCGGCCCATTTACAATCCTGGAACGGATTGGACCGGTGGCATATCGTCTTGATTTACCGATGGAGCTCGGCAACGTACATAACGTCTTCCATGTGTCCAACTTAAAGAAGTGTCTGGCTGACGAGTCTCTTATTGTTCCACTGGAAGAGATCAAGGTTGATGATCGTCTTCGGATTGTGGAGGAACCTGTTGAGATTCTTGATTACAAAATTCGTAGCTTACGTCATAGCAATAGGAGGCTATTCGCCTGATATGGGATCCTATTCGCCTATAGTATATGCGAATAGGGGCCTAAATGCCTTTACTTCATGAGATTACGATCCTAATTGCTAGTTAAGCCCTGAATTGCATGCCTTACGACCTAATCGCCTATAAACTCATGATTTGCATACCGCATGACCCTAATCGCCTATAGTATAGGCGATTAGCCTTCCTAAATGCCTGTTGACCCACATAATCACTAGTTGACTTTTCCTAATCGCCTATACTGCTGCTGTAAGTGTATTTTGACATTCCGAGACCAGATTTGACACCTAGGAACATGCTTGGAACCCCGTAACATACCTAATAACTTGGTAACATGTGCTCGGACTTATTTATGAGATACTTGAACTACGTGCTACAACTTGTTGGATTTTAATGTATGTTAAGTGTGATTGCATGATTGTATGTTTGAGAGTGCAAGTATAACACGGGGAGTCTCGGGTCACCAATGGGATGTCGAGTCTTGTACAATGGGTTAATTTAACAGTCACAGTGTTTTCAAACGAACTTGGTTATGGTCTGGACATCTAGGGACTAACTAACCTACGGGTTATTAGTCTAATTACTTGTAACTGTCATATGTTAGGTCGCCGCCTTACGGGGCTAACATAGCTTGCTGATTTTATTCGTATTACGAAGTAACGCAACCTAAGGTGAGTTTACGGCCCCTCTTTTAACTGGTTTCACTTTTTGGGGGGAGAAATCATGTGTTAAACTTATGTTTGGTAACAACTGTCATACTATGGGTTTCTATGGTTTACTATACGATCTTTGGAAGTCCCGGGGGAAACCATGAATGTGCGGGTTAGCACAACGGGAAAGTGTGAATAGATCTATTGGGAGTAACCAACCCCGCTCGTCGGCTTGGAGGGCCGAGCGAGTGCATATTGTCTCAAACAGGAACAGGTTTACTATTCGGGCACGACATCTGGTTTGCGAGTTAGTAATGGTTTTCCAATCGTTGTAGTAAACAAAACATACGCCTAGCTAGCGTACTTGGTTTACAAATTGATATAGTATGGACAGGTTGAACTTGATACTTTGATTACAAAACCAGTGAACTCACCAGCATTTTTGTGCTGACGTAACTCTTACATGTTTTCTCAGGTCGCTAAGGTAGCACTACGGAACTAGGGCGCACGCGTCTGCACGGCGTCTAGTTAGGATTGCATGGTTTTCAAACATTGAATATTTGGGTTACTTTTGGATTATGTTTTGAGAATAAGCTTCCGCTGTATTTGGGGATTTTAAACTATGTTTTTGAATTTGCATATGTTCATTTAGATTTGTTTATTGTGATCGTTGACTTGGATCCTGGTTTGTCATGCGCCTCGCGGTAAAACTCCGCAAGTGGATTTTGAGGGTGTGACATTAATAACACTCTTTTATGACACACTTTTTTGACATGCATTTATGACGCTCTTTCATGAAATACATTTTTTAAATGCATTTATGACACTCTTTTTTTACATGCATTTACGACACTAATTTTGCTTGTCATGTTTTTTTTATTTTTTTTTACCTAAAATAAAAAATTCTGCAAAATAACTAAGGGAGGAAGTGGCACAATCCCCGTGTAGCCCCATCCCCACCAATAGAATTATGCCACGTCATTTTCACCCTTAAGTAGCCAAAGTAGACCCATCATTGGAAATGCCCTGGCCCAAAGTAGCCTAACTTTTTTTTCTTTTTTAATATTAGTTAATTAAAATAAAATAAAACCAAATAAAACATTCATTCAATAATATAAAATAAACGTCAATAAAATACACATAAAATACGAAACATAACATAAAAAATAAAACTACTCCTCATCTCGAACCTCAACATCTTCTCCAATCTGCCCCTCTTCTTCATCATCTTCAAATTGGGTTTCGGGAACGGCTTCATAATTATCAGCTTCTCCTTCAAACACCTCGAAATCTTCCATTGTAGATCGTACCTCTCTCCATTGTAGATCGTACCTCTCTCCATTGTTCAAACCCAAACAAAGATATTGGTAAAAATCGCTAATGGTTCGGCAAGTAAGACTATGAATACGCCCAAATAGTGTTCAAGAAAACCTAAACTACCAAAATGAACTTACAAAAACAATTTATGGCAATCCAACACCACTAGATACCAATCAAAGCCACCCCAAAATAACTAATACCCAGCCACCATTCCTCTAACAGGGGAGAATGTGACACCAGTCGAAATAACAGGTCATATCCGTACACTTAGCTACACGTATACATTGTGCATGAGATTACATTTTGCATATTTCATTACAATTGGACCATACAGGGTTCCAACAAGTCAATCTCTATGCTTACATTCTAGCATTAGGCCCATTAGTTGGTACAATTTCATAACTAGTCAAATAGTTTATCATAAACTATAGGAAACCTATACAAAACCCTAGTTTTGGAAATTCATACAATTTAACATAAGACAAACAATTGTGACACAATCAAGAACAAAAACAAACATTGTCCATGCACATGAATTGCCCATATATGATGTCCATGAAGGACTAGTAAATTAACTAGTAAAAATACGAACAATATGTTCATACATGATCATAAAATCGGCCATATTATGGATGCACAAGCACATGTGTCACAATTAAATACAACATATACAATGTTTACACAAGATGGATATGTATTAAAATGTTTAGAAATATATATATATATATATATATATATAATGTGTGTGTGTACACTCACATCCATACATATGTGCGACGACACATATATATACATATATGTGTGTGATTTTGGTTCCCAAAGATTATACTCTTATATATTAATGAACTATCACCTCAATAACCTAGATTCCACCTTAAGTATCCTAGCACTATACCACTTATCCTTTCCATAATCATTGACTTACCAAAAATACATCTAGTCCATACATATATATATATATATATATATATATATACACACGACACACATGCATGTGTGTGTATAATTCCAATCTTGCACTCAACACTCATGCACAAGTCTTATCCTTCCTATAACATCGTAAAATTTTCCCCCAAATTTTTATACATAAAGCCCTCATTATATACATTTTATCCTTAATTTTATACAAATATGCCTAACATACAACTTATATATATATAAATGTATATATAATAATAATAATAATAATAATTATATTTAATATTTTATTTAATGGTAAAAATATATATAATTATGTATTATTTGGACACTTACTTGAGCCCAACCAAACCTAACCATAACCCAAGCCAAACCAACCCCAATGCCCCCTATGAGCCCATTTTGTGGCTGGCCCAAACTTGATATCCAGCCCAATCTATATACCTGGCCCATCTCCTCTCCCCTCCTCTCTTTATAAATAAAAATGAAGTGTCTGGACCGGAAATCGAACCCGCGTCCAGACCGGTCCAACATTGACACAAGCAACACCAACCACTGGTCCATGATACTTATTGTGTTAGAATATGGAAACTTTAACTATTTAACACACCTAAAATCCCTTGTCTGTTCCTCATTCTGTTCGCTGCACATGTGCCGAACAAGTCAAAATTCTTTTTTTGACTTTTGATTGAATCACATTTGGTAAGTAACTCATAATTTGCTTCGTGATTACCTGTACGCGTCAATTACACAAGCAATTATCATCGATCATTCCAAATACGTATCAATCAATCGCGTCATCATCATTAACGAGTCAAACTTACCAATTCGTCAATCCAAACCCTCTCCCTATAAATTGAATCCACCAAATCATCCTAAACTCGCCGAAATCTCTCTCTCTATCTCTAATTTATGTTCTTAATTCATTTTTTGAAGCAATCGAGTTCGTGTTTGACTTTTCAGTTGATCGGACATCTAAACACGATTCGTTTCTATAAGTTACATATTATTGATGGGTTTTGATCTTCGGCATACACACAACAATAACCCTATGATTAATTGGGTTATTGTTGTGTAATTTGATTAATTGATAAGCTAGGGCACGATTGGGTTTAATTTGGGGAAGAACACTTTCCTGAACATGTATGTATATTTAAAACAGACAGAAACCAAACAGAACCACTGATCTAGATCAAGTGGTTGTGTTTGGTTCTTTGCCGGACCACGCGGGTTCGATTCCCAGCATCATCAAAATATTTTTTTTACAACATTCAAACCTTATATATATTTACTTGTATTTTAAAATTAGTTTTAAAATACTAAACCAACTTTATAAATTCTACAAAAATTATTTTATGTTATTCTAGTAGTAGAGTTTAACATAAAATTTTTAGTTTTCCAAAAATTATTTATTTAATATATATAATAAATAATTCAAATTTATTCAATTTTATTTATAAAATTCTATTAAAATATAAAAAACGATTATATAAATTTCCACAAAAATTATTCTGAGTTTTTATAACATTAAGCTTTTCTGAAATGATTTTTATTTCTGAAAAATCATTTATTTAATATTTTTAATCAATTTTTGTTAGTTTTAATCATAAATAAATCATAATAAATTCATTTTTCAAATATTTTTGCACCAAAATTTTATATAAATTATTTCTGATTATTTGGAACAGAAATCCAATTTTTAAATTAATAATTCCGTAAATTTAATATTTTTAAATATGAAAGTCATATTTTGACAATTTGAAATAAATAGATTTAATATTCTATTTTTAGGAAAATAATTTTACAAAAATTATTTTCATACTTAAAACTTTATATTGTGACCATCTTTAATTTAAAATTTACAAAAAGACTTTTGTTTATTTATTTATCAAATTTCTCTTATTTATTAAACATTTTATTTATTAATCAAACGAGCACTTATCCCCAATTCGAAGCCCTAGAATATATTTGTAGACTAGAAAGACTTAGACATATTTATTACCTTAATTATAGGGTAATACTTGGCATCGTTGGGCAACATAAGTGACTAATGTATTGAAACGCATAAGTGTTTTGAAGCAAAGTAGAAGATGAGGGATCGGTACTCGTTAGAGCAAGAATACTCTGATACCATATAAGATAATGATCAACCACATTTTATTCATAATTCATACAAGATACACATACAATAAAGAAAAGACATAATCTAGCATATAAATAATAGTAATAAAACATTTAAACTATGACCATGATTATAACTTGGACTTTGACTTAAAATAGATATTTAAAATATACAACTAATAATAACATTGAGAATTTGATGTATCTAGCCATATTGTTTTCAATTTTCATACTACAAAAGTTTCACCCCTACATACAATGGTGTCTCTAGCCAGATTGTATCATGATTGCTTCGTGTCTTCTTTTTTCCTATTTTATTTTATAGACTTTAGGCCTTTTATATGTCAATGGTTGTAAGTGCATTCCCACTTTGTCGTTTAATATCAATTGCTTAAAGTTTATAAAAATATTTCTTTATTTCAAAATCTAGTATTTAAGACAAGGAACACTTAATCAATCTTCCAAAGAACCATTAACCTTCCAGTGTAATGGCCACCTCAAGCACTTCCACCACCAACAGCAGCTACACTACCGCTGGTAAGACACCGATAGAATTTTTATTCTTCTGAATTAATTAAGCCTAATTATGTGCAATGATTGATATATTATTTGTAATCCTCAGGCTCAGTGTCACAACAATATCCTTACCCTTGTCATGTGAATGCGGCTACCTTTGTGTCAGTAAAGCTCTCCGGTGAGAGTAATTATCTGGCATGGAAGGCACAGATGACATGTCTGGTGGACAGCCATGATATGCTCGGTTTTATCAATGGCGATGTAGAGGAACCCCAACCCCAGGAGTGCGATGGTTCAGGAGCCATGCATAGGCAATGGGAAAGGTCCGACAACCTAGTCAAAGGGTGGATGTTTGGTTCGTTGAGTGAAGATGTGATGACAACTGTTGCTGATCTCCCAACAGCTCGTGAAGTTTGGGAAGAGTTATTGGCAAAGTATACTCCCAGCCACAATAAAAACACAATTTGTGGGACCAAAGAAGCAGAAATTAGTGACACCGAAGAAACAGAAATGAAAACAGAATGTAGTGAAGAAGAAGAAGAAGAAGAAGAATGTAATGACAATGAAGAAGAAGAAGGAGAAGAAGAAGAAAAATGTAATGACAATGAAGAAGAAGAAATGGAAACAGAATTCGATAAATACAACACTCTATGTAGAGCTCTACAAATGGGACACTGGGAGACAGCTCAAGCCTTTATGAAAAATGACAAAGATGCACTGAAAGCTCAACTCAATTCTGAGGGGCATACATCACTTCATGTCGCAATTGGTAATCCTAAAGATACTGCAGTTCTTACTCATCTCGTGGAATCAATAGACGACTCAAACCAACTTCCAAAACTAGTGGATAATTCACAACGAAACGCCTTGCATTATGCTGCAGCGCTTGGGAACACCGAAGCTGCAAGGTTGTTAGTCAAGATAAACCTACAGCTGTTAGACACAAAGGACAACAATGACTACTTGCCTATCCACATAGCTATATGTAATTCTCACGAAACCACTTTCAAGTATTTACTTGAAGTGCACCTAACGGAAAGCATTGACAACCCCTTTGAGGGTGAGAATGGTGCTTGGCTTCTGTGTGATATAATCATGGCAGGGTTTCTGGGTGAGCTTTACCATTGTAATTACTTACATATTTTGTCTTTAAGTGCATTCGTAGCTAAACTTTTTTACTGAACTTATTTTTTGTATCATAAATCCTACGATGCAGATGTTGCGTATGGCTTGCTTAGACGCTACCCTGAACTGGCCAATCCGAGTTCCATTCTTAATCATATGCCTCCATTAGAGTGCATTGCAAGCAAGCGGGATGCATATCTGAGTGCAAAACAATACAACTTCTTCGAAAGCTTTGTTTATTTCCGTATGCTTCTAAACTTTCTTTGCGTTAAATAATCCCAACTTTGTTAAGTTAATCTAGATTTTTTGCCAACCAAGACATATTTTACACGTCATCTGCAACGTGGCATGTCACGTAGACAGAAAACAAACCTGGAAAACCAAGTTTGTTTAATTTGGTCCACTGAAATAAAAACCAAAACAAGTTAGGCCTGTTAAATTCCAATTTTCATTTTGGGATTATTATTGGCCCTCTTATGGCTGTGCGCATATAATGTATATATGTGTGGCTCTCGAAGATAAAAGTAAGATGCACTAATTTTAACCTTATTTTACTAATTTCGTGAAAATAACGTTAAAAATGACGGACGGTTGATCATGTATCAAGTGGTGATGTTGATAGCCAAAAGACAAGGGGGTACATGCACCAATCAGGTTTGTCCCGATTGCTAAGTGTTATGCGTCTTATGTCTAAGGCTTGATACAAAACCACTATTGAGCCTGGGGTCTCATTGGAAGCAACCTCTCTATTCCCATGGGGTATAGGTAATGCTGTCTACATCTTACCCTTCTCAGACCCTACCTTAGCTTTTGCTATTAGTGGGATTAACTGAGTATGATGATGATGATAATATTGGGATTAGTATCTTTAAACTAGTGAAAGTTAATATTATTTAATTCCAATTTCTTTTGATTAAATGGATATCAAACCAATGTATCATATTCAAGATCTACGATTTAAGGTCCACTGTTGATTAGCTTTTTTTTACTCAATCTTATGTTTAGGGATGGAAAAAAAAAAAAAAAAAAACCCGAGCCCGGTGGCTATACCCCAAACCAAAAGCATTTGGCACGGGTATATTTAATACCTAACGGGTTTGGGATTGATAAAAAAAATACATTTCACAGGTATGGGACATGTATAGTATTAGGTTATACCGGACCCGGTTACCTGAAACTAAATACCCGTTCAAAAAACATCACTAATCCATCAGTATGACGTCCATTAATTGTAATATATCGGTAAATGTATTATCCGCCATAGTGATGCGATCGGTACCGTACCCATACATATGCCCGTACCGAATTTGAACAACAGTAGGTACCGAGTATCGTACCGAATATATAGGTACGGTACGTGTACGAGTACGGGTATCGGTAGCTGTATTTTGGTATTAGGGCTGTGCAACAGTTCAGAACCGGACCGAACCGAACCGGACCGAACCGCGAACCGTTTATTCCAAAATATGAGAACCGGAACCGGAACCGATAATTACTAAACGGTTCGGTTCCAGAACCGGGTGAAACGGTTCTCATGAGCGGTTCTAGACCAGAACCGCTTGACAATAAAATCCTAAAATTAACATTAACAATTAAATAAAAAAATAAACAAAAACAATGATTTTTCTTAAAAAAATTATCAACAGTTTGTGTTAAACATGGTTACTAAAAGTATAGCAGTTTATGTATCAAAATATGTTTTGTTCGGATCAGATCATTTTTTTTATACAGATTAAACGGGTAAGAACAAGCTGTGCTGATTGCCGACCATCACATAAGGCAATACTCTACATTCCTAACTAGTAAAACAATTTAAAAGTGTTAACAACTACAAAGAAGGAAACAGCACATTCTATTTCAAACTAATAATAGAATATTTAAATATTTAATTTAATTCAAAACGGTTCTAACGGTTTTTAACCGGACCCGTCGGTTCTAACCGGAACCGAACCGGGAACCGATTATGCCAAAATATGAGAACCGGAACCGGAACCTATAACATTAATTCGGTTCGGTTCTAGCGGTTCCGGGTCGGTTTCACGGTTTTCGCGGTTCGGAACCGTTTATTGCTCACCCCTAACGGTACCCGTTTTGGTACCATTTTATTATTTTTTCTTTTTTGAGCACTCGTATGAGTACTAAGTAGGTAAACAATTACGAGTATCAATACCATACATGTACCAAATAAGTAAAATTGATACGAATATCATAAATACCATCATACGAAGTAAAATACATAATCAAATTCGATAGTATATAGAATTCGGTACCGATACTCATACCCGTACTGATATCGAAATCAGTAAAAGTGGGTACTGATACTATTCCGAGTACTTAAAATCGGTGTGGGTACCGGTACCGGTACAGGTACGGTATGGGTATACGTACTCGGGAAAAAATGCTCATCCCTGATCCGCCAACTATTTTCTAGCTGAGTATAATCGATATATTAAAGACAGGATTATTTAATTTGTATTATCCGCCAACTATTTTCTACACTCTTAATTAAGATGTGCGCAGATCAAATAAAAACTCTAGAGATTCATAATAAAAGTGTATAAAGCAATTTGGGTAATTATCAAAACTTTTTAGTGGTTAAGATTTATTCCGTAATAATTTAACAATTAGTTGAAAGATATATATGCTAGTTTTTCATGACGGTTGTAAGCTAATTTTTCCATCACTCTTTCATATGGCAATAGGATTGGATAAATACGACCCACTATGTGGAGCACTACAAAAGGAAGACTGGGTGAAAGCTGGGAAGTTTCTTAAGCTGGACAAAATGCCGTTATTTACTAACTCAACTGATCCAATATATGATATTGAGAATCAAGTGACAAGTATAGCTGAGCCTATCACCAAATGCACGGAGAGCTACGTCAATAATGGTTGTGATTAGCAAAACTCAATTTAAATCAACCCTAATAATTATTTACCAAAAGGATTTATAGGCATATATTTAGTTCTCACTTAAATGGCTACAAAACGGATAGAGCAACATAAAAAAAAAAAAAAATCATTCAAGTTTTAGCAAAGTAAATCTCTAATTACCGTGTGGCTGGCGTGAATGTTTTTCACCTTATTGCTTTTAGTTTTGTTTTGTATAATTATATAAATTGGTTTGCCTAATTATTTTAGTTGGAATTTTGTGCAGTGATTGAGAGGATTATTGGCAAAGTGGTGAAAGTTTTAATACATCGTAAGTAAAGTTTCTGTTGCTTAATTTCCTTTATTTCGCCTTTTGTTTTTTATCATCTTACATGTGTTTCTCCTTCCCTTACAATAATATCTGTCCCTCCCTTACAAGTTACTATTCAAAATGTTGTCACTAGGAACTATTTCTCCGTTCCTAGACCCTACCAATAATTTTGCTATGAAATGATTTTAATCGGTATGGTTGTTATTTTTGTTGTTGTATCTATGCGGAAATTAAACCGTAGTCGGACTGATTTAGGTATAAAAGTTAGACATTGAGCTAACTTTTAAGGACTTGTTGATATTACTAAATTTAGTATTAATTAGATGTCTCGTTTTTGTCAATTGTTTGCAGTGACACAAATCAAGCATCTCAAGAAAGACAAAGTGGAACACATTTTTGCCCTTATGATATTGAAGTTAATATGTGAAAAAGTTGCTGAATTGCCATCTGATCAACATAAACATTATGAAAAAGCATATTTTACGGCGGTGAAGAATAACACTCTAGAGGTAGTAGAGCACATCACGAGAACATTTCCCCAATCAATTTTGATGGCGAACTCTGATGGTTATATGCTTCCACAACTTTCAATAATACACCGTTGTGAAAAGATTTACAACTTTTTTGTGCATGAGATAACTCATAACAAGTACTTACATATTGTAAAAATTGACCGAAAGAATAATAACCTTTTGCACTTGGCTGGGAAATTGGCACCTAAACACAAACTCAATATGGTTATTGGTGCAACACTACAAATGCAAAGGGAGTTGCAATGGTTTGAGGTAAAAAATGCTACTTCCTTCAATAGGTTTTTAACTTAGCGATTTTTAATAATTGTTTTTCTCCCAACAGGAAGTCAAGAAATTAATGCGGCCCAGAGAGAGAGAAGCAATGAACACAGAAGAGGAAACACCTATTATGGTGTTTCGAAAAGAACATACACATTTGAGAAAAGAAGGAGAAGTGTGGATAAAAAAGGTTGCCGATTCATACATAATCACAGCAATACTTATCATCACAATAGTTTTTGCAGGCGCCATTACTATACCGGGTGGAACCAATGGCAATACTGGGAAACCAACTTTCAAATCAAGGCCAAGCTTCATCCTATTTTTAGTATCAGATGCAATCTCATTGTTAACATCCACCATCTCTTTGCTGTTTTTTCTGTCAATTCTCACAGCACGTTATGCAGAAGAGGATTTTCTCTATAAATTACCTAACAGGTTAATGCGTGGTCTTGTTATGTTATTCATATCGGTGACAATGATGCTTATTGCCTTTGGTGCAACATTACATATTATGTTCGGGCAAGAGAACTTGAGTGCTATGATCATAATTGCCACAATAATCTGTCTACCCCTTGCATTATTCATGGCATTGCAGTTACCTTTGCTTCTTGATCTCATGTCTTCAACAAATCGTCATGGAATATTTCGAAAATGAGGTGAGCCTAGGATAACATCATAAGTGAGTATTTATTGTATTTTTAATGTACTCTCAGTAATAAATAAGTAAATCCTACATCTCTTGTAAACTGCTTAATATTTTGCAATATATTAATTGCTTGCTTCCTTTCATGCACACTAATGTGAACTTTTCATGTCAAATATGGCAAGACGATGTGCCAAACACCATCATAACTTGGCCCCTGTCAACAAACATCCTCTAGTATGAACATTTTCAACCACCGCCACTGTAACCACTGTATGATTGCCAACTACCAGGTTTTCACACGTCAGGTGCACCAATACCCATGCACTCCGTTCCACAAAAACAAAAATAGGTACTAGAGACCACAGTTTTGGTCACATATAGGTAGCGTTTGGTATGCAAAAATGAAATAAGAAATGGAATTGAATATTCTGATGGAATGAAAAAAAAATGTATTTGGTCGGTCAATGTAATAGAAACATCCATTACGTCCTCTATCACTACAAGAAAACGGGGCTTTAGCGGCGACACCTATAGAGAAAGAATGAGAGCCGTTGGATGGACAGGAGATCAACGATGGGGAATTTATCGTACCAAAACCAATAGCAGCGACAGTATTTGCGGCGACTATGGTCACAGGGGATGTTCTTATTATATAATTTTGAGAGAATTCGCTTTAAAATACATCAATTACAAATGATAAGGGTTGGCCCTATTTATACAGAATGAAAGGGTGTGATAGCCCTTGATGAACCAACACAATGGTTCACTAATAACTGCCTAACTACCCATACTTAGGATATACAATAATAATACATACTAAATAATCTAACTTAGGTTAAATCAAATATTATGTCTAATATTCTCCCCCCTAATTTTGATTTATCCTTTCTTGCTTCATAGTAGGGTTGGATCTTCTTCTTCATGAACGAGAAGGGATACTTGCTCATTCTTTTCTTGCTTCTTGTCTTTCCATTTGGTGCATTCGTTTGCGAAAATGTCCAAGTCTTCCACAATCATAACACCTAAACGTACTTTTACCTTCTCTTTCTTGACTCTTGCTTCTTTCGCGTCCTCTTCCTATTCTGTGAAAGCTTCTTGCTTGTCCTCTTCCTTGGTTTTGATTATTACGTGCTTTTCCATTGTGCCAACTTGCTGAATGGTTACGTGAGCTTGCCTTTAGGAGTTTACTTTGAAGATTTTCTTCTAGTTCATCTTGAATTTTGAGTCGTTCTTCAAATGCTGTAATTATTCCAACTGCTTCTTCAAATGGCATTGTAATTAACATCCGCTCCTTATATTTTTGCCAAGATTACAAATGTAGTCCCTATATTATCACATTTACAAATCCAGTCCATGTACTTTTGTTTATTCTCAAATTAATAGAAGCTTGAGTTTCTTTTTATCATTACATATTTACTGATGGGTCTACATTTTAATCAAATACGTATATTGAAACGTTTTTCAAACTTATTATAATTTGACTTTTATAGGATACCAAGTCAGGAGGTTAGTTATGCTAAAAATCATTTTTTTGTATCATATATTTTAACCACAATTAAACAATTACCAATTTCTTTTAAACTTCATGACTAATTATATTACCTCAAAAAATAAGTTTCATGAGTTTTCTAGTCAACTAATTACTAGTATTACTCACAAAATTGATTATTATATTAACCACCATTCATTATATCTCTAATTACTCATTCTATTCCTCAATATCCCAACATGAGTTTCACACACAAACACAAACACTCTCACTTCTCTCATCTTGTATCATCTTTTGAGTTCATATCATCATCATCCTCAAGAATTTTGGAGATTTTTGCTTTGGTTTTCATATATTCTTATTTTTCTTAATCGAACAAGCAAAACCGTAAGTAGTTTCAATCAACTTTCACTATCTTTCCTTTCATATATATTTCTTCAATAGCATTATATTTATTTGATGATTCATACACTTTAGGGTTTCAATTGCAAGTTAGGGCTTTAGGGTGTGTATGAACAATTTGGGATTTTTGAGTTAAAAGTATAATTAACTTGTAAAATTCATAACTAATTCATTTGTCATCTAAAAATCATGAAATTCTAACCTTAGCTTCTAGATGGTATTTATGACCTGAAAATAGTTTCTATTCTGATTTTGTGGCTGTTGCAATAGTTTTAATAATTTTATTTTGATTTAATCATGCTTATTTCATTAAAAAATCATATATAATGTATTTTAATGTAAATATTTATGGAAAACCTATTTATTATGTTAGAATACTGATTAGGATTTTTGCTACTTGATTTGTATTAGTTTTGTCCTTTTATAGAATTTAATTCTTTATTTAAGTTTTAGACATTAAATATAATATAAAATCATTTTGGTTAAAAAGTTATCTAAAAATTATTTTTGACCATGTTGGTTCATAATACATTATTTTCGCCAATTCACGCTCACGGCAATTTAGTGACATAACTATTTAGTGAATGTGAGTATATCTTTCCCCTTTTTCATTTTACTTTTGGTGCTACTCATGTACTTATAGCAAGTTTCTATTTCCTTTTACTAAAATAACAATTCTCATGTATATTTGCTTGTGTTAATTTGCGTGTCTATGATTTGTCAAAATCATTAATCTTTGAGGGCCTAGCATTTCAATGAATAGTACTATGGTATATACCCTTGTGACTCTATTGAGAGCCCTTGTCATGGCTATGTATTTCATTACTACTAGCGCATACTATATATATTTCCTTTCATTTCATAGGGTTGATTTTGAACGGATATACTTATTACATAATTGCAAACAGTATACAACACGTGAATTGCGAAACACTTTTCTACTATATGTATTCAAACAGGGTATGCTCACCAATACATTTTTGTATTGACATATGTTATTTTCGTACATGTTTCAGGTTAATTATGAGATGACTTTTAAGCTTTTGGAATTTTTACTTAGATTTTAGATTCATTGTATTTCAGTTTTAGTTGTCACTTTAGAATTATTGTATCTTGTATTTTTCATTCAATATAATAAACTACTTAATCAATATATCAAAATTTACACTTTAGTACCATGAGCTATTGGGCAATCGTTACTACGTGACACCTCAATGTTTCTGCCATCGGTTGCGGTGTTACAGATTGGTATTAGAGCCATGGTTATAGGGAATTAGGTTATTAGAATGCCTTTTAGCCTAGTCTATAACTAAGCTTACATTTACTAGTCCTCTCGTGTATATTTCTCTTATTTCTTATATTTTCTTTCAATATATTTTCGTTATGATTATCTCTCGTTATTTTGCTTGGCAAAGAAGACACTCGTATTCCACAAAGGAAACGATATCATCCAGTTAGGAGTGGTATCCATACCTTGGTAATTAGTTTCACTCCTCTATATGTTATTTATCTTAGGAATATATCTTTGAGATAGGAGTGACATCTACACCTCAAAGAGTATTTCCTTCAAAAAGGAACTTAACCACTAAGCTGGGAGTGATATCCTTAACTTAGTGATTGGTTTCATTCCACAATCGTTTTCAATTTTGAAATACATCTTTGAGTTAGGAGTGAAATCCACATCTCAAGGATCTATTTCTACATCTCGTTTTTAATCTCGCTAAAGTTTTGGAAATTACTAGTGATGGGGCACGTGCAATCTGGAAGGGTGAGCGCCTGTATCCTGAGTTTTCTGTCTAGGCCTGGCATTTCGCATAAATCCCAATCAGACGAGGGACCCGTATGCCGACCTGGGAACTCTCGGGATGAGCATTCACTTATAGGCTAAAGTACGCCCCCCCACAAGTCACTAATAACATTTCAATTACTTTAGTTAGTCAAAGTTTCCTATGGAAACAATCTCAATGTTTTTATGATATTGATATTTATGTTTATGTTTTGTTTATCATTTGAAGACTCAAATGATAAATTATGAATTTTCTTAAATATTGGGAATCTATTCGTATTACATACGTTGATTTTATCATTACACATCATTTTAAATATTCGTCTTTTAAAACACATTAGATTTACACATACTCCATGAAATGGTTTCATTTTGCGTTTTATAAACTTGTAGTACATATTTTACAAATCAAATGTAAATCTTTTGTTTTCATATGACGTATCCAATATATGTTTTCGGGAGAAATTTGCAACTAATAATAAGTCTTATAACATTTTTCAAACTCGACTTCTCGTAAACATATGAAAATGTGTACCTACGAAACCTTTTCAAGTGAACCTGTTTTGAACTTAAAACATTCTTCGATTTCTAAAAATTTATCCTCATGCATTACTACTATCCTTTCAACTATATCACAAAGATTGAGAAAACTATGTTTTTGATAAACGAAAATTTATCTTATTACACACTCACTCTTTCAGTCGCCAACCTTTTGGCCTAACAAAATATTGGACATATCTTTATTAGAATGTTGCTAATTGTCTTTTATCATATAACGTATATCTGTAAAACTAACTAAATTTTAACCCTTATGTCAGTAGACTATAGGTTTGTTTTGCATACTCTCACTTGCCGTAAATTTCATTATTTTATTCTTGCACCATTTTTATTATTAGTTATTTCTAACACGTTATTCGTGATTATTTTCGCATTGCTTATTTGCAAGAGTTGAACTTGTTTACTTTCATTTTGTGCAATTTGTGCGATTACTCAATTTATGCTATATTTTCCATTCGAATGAAAATTTTATGCTATACTTATATACTTACATGAACACATATTTGGTATATTTTCTTTCCTGTTTTGAGAAAAACCCTGTTATACTTTACATTATGTTCATCATAATGGTCAACGAACATGCTAGTTGATAACTCATATGAGATCTAAGCCAGTGCCCACGTACGACTCAGATTAGAGTATTTATTTAATCCGAGGGGAACGGTGTACATCTCGGAGTTTATCAATATATGTGTTTAGAGCCCAACGATGTGAACAGAAGTTACCGGTTAAGGGTGAACCCGAAAGGGAAGAACCTCTAACCATGTGTATTACTTACCTGTTACTCTCATTACGGTTAAAGGGTAAACCCGAAAGGTAAGGACCCCTATCCATGTCATGATTGAACATTATTTCATTACAGTGGCTATTGCATATCCCGATTGCACGCATTTGTTTATGGTATTACTTACGTTAGTGTTATGGAAAAGCATAGCACCCTAGTGTAAGGTAAATCGCTGATTACGGTCCGGAACGCAATCATGGATTTACAGGTACATGAGGGTGGTGTGTAATTCTATTTAGGGTGTTGGTAGACAAACAGTACGAGTCCAAAGTATCGGGAGTGTGGTGGGTTAGCTGCGGTACACCCTATATACAAGCATAAACGATACTGTGGGAACGGACTAGGAGTCTGACCAAGAACCTACCCATTACTTTATAGTTACCTCTTCATTAGATCGTTGATTATCAACTATCATTTTCGATAATAACATTTTACATAAGCTTCAATTAGTTTTCTTGGAGCCTTTCTTTCGACCACCCCCACAAAAAACTCAAACCTTGTGTACTCTTAACAAAGTTCAAATCATAACCTTTCTAAAGTAGGGGAGACTGCTTCATCAGTGCATCTTCCCTCACCAGTTACATACTTTTCCCAAACCATGCTCATTATAAACTCTTAAGGATTTTCAAACTTTTATTTTGGGTGTTAAACAACTACTTCAAACTTTGTCAAATCATGGATGATGCATTTCTTAAAATCTACATGCCTTTTTACAAATGTCTTTTGTTTCATGGAAACCTACAGTTGAAAGTAATTTCGAGACGAAATTTTCTAAAGTAGGGGAGACTGTAACATCCGCTCCTTATATTTTTACCAAGATTACAAATGTAGTCCCTATATTATCACATTTACAAATCCAGTCCATGTACTTTAGTTTATTTTCAAATTAATAAAAGCTTGAGTTTCTTTTTATCATTACATATTTACTGATGGGTCTACATTTTAATCAAATACGTATATTGACACATTTTTCAAACTTATTATAATTTAACTTTTATAGGATACCAAGTCAGGAGGTTAGTTATGCTAAAAATCATTTTTTTGTATCATATATTTTAACCACAATTAAACAATTACCAATTTCTTTTAAACTTCATGACTAAGTATATTACCTCAAAAAATAAGCTTCATGAGTTATCTAGTCAACTAATTACTAGTATTACTCAGAAAATTGATTATTATATTAAACACCATTCATTATATTTCTAATTACTCATTCTTTTCCTCAATATCCCAACATGAGTTTCACACACAAACACTCTCACTTCTCTCATCTTGTATCATCTTTTGAGTTCATATCATCATCATCCTCAAGAATTTTGGAGATTTTTGCTTTGGTTTTCATATATTCTTATTTTTCTTAATCGAACAAGCAAAACCGTAAGTATTTTCAATCAACTTTCACTATCTTTCCTTTCATATATATTTCTTCAATAGCATTATATTTATTTGATGATTCATACACTTTAGGGTTTCAATTGCTAGTTAGGGCTTTAGGGTGTTTATGAACAAATTGGGATTTTTGAGTTAAAAGTATAATTAACTTGTAAAATTTATAACTAATTCATATGTCATCTAAAAATCATGAAATTCTAACCTTAGCTTCTAGATGGTATTTATGACCTGAAAATAGTTTCTATTCTGATTTTGTGGCCGTTGCGATAGTTTTAATAATTTTATTTTGATTAAATCATGCTTATTCCATTAAAAATCATATATAATGTATTTTAATGTAAATATTTGTGGAAAACCTATTTATTATGTTAGAATACTGTTTAGGATTTTTGCTACTTGATTTGTATTAGTTTTGTCATTTTATAGAATTTAATTATTTATTTAAGTTTTAGACAATAAATATAATATAAAATCATTTTGGTTAAAAAATTATCTAAAAATTATTTTTGACCATTTTGGTTCATAATACATTATTTTAATTAAAATTCTTGATATTTTGATTAACTTAAAATTTTTATGTGAATTTATGATAACTACGCGTTTCTATATTCATTAAGTCATTTAAAAATATTTATGAAATATTTAGATCATTTTATGACTTCATAAATCTATTACTGTATAAACTTAAATTATTTATCTTATTTAAAATTTCTTTGACTAACCTAATTAATTGGTTGTATTTAATTTAATAAATACAAATAATTAATGTTTCAAAGTTGTTACATTTTTTGAACAAGTCAAAGTTGTTACATTTTTTTTTGAACAAGTCAAAGTTGTTACATAATTTAACATTTATGTGACTTCCACCATTTACTTTAGTTCATAACTTTCAATTATGAACTTATAATATTATTATTCATATTTATTCCTTAGTTCATATTTCATATTATTTCAAGCAAGTATATATATATATTTACTTACGTCGCATTTTCAACATATATCGTTATTTACAAGTTAAACCCCAAATTAGACTAGACATCCTAAGTGCCTTATACTAGAAACCCTAGACTTACTTTAAGTCCAAACACTTATACATATACCATACTTTTAGGTTGAGACATAGGGATTCGCCAATTCACACGCTCACGACGATTTAGTGACATAACTATTTAGTGAATGTGAGTATATCTTTCCCCTTTTTTCATTTTACTTTTGGAGCTACTCATGTACTTATATAAAGTTTCTATTTCCTTTTACTAAAATAGCAATTCTCATGTGTATTTGCTTGTGTTAATTTGTGTGTCTATGACTTGTCAAAATCATTAACCTTTGAGGGTCTGCCATTTCATTGAATAGTACTATGGTATATACCCTTGTGACTTTGTTGAGAGTCCTTTTCATGGCTATGTATTTCATTACAACTAGCGCATACTATATATATTTCCTTTCATTTCATAGGGTTGATTTTGAACGGATATACTTATTACATAATTGCAAACTGTATACAACACGTGAATTGCGAAACACTTTTCTACTATATGTATTCAAACAGGGTATGCTCACCAATACATTTTTGTATTGACATATACTATTTTCGTACATGTTTCAGGTTATTTATGAGATGACTTTTAAGCTTTTGGAATCTTTACTTAGATTTTTGATTCATTGTATTTCAGTTTTAGTTGTCACTTTAGAATTATTGTATCTTGTATTTTTCTTTGAATGTAATAAACTACTTAATCAATATATCAAAATTTACACTTTAGTACTATGAGCTATTGAGCAATCGTTACTACGTGACACCTCGATGTTTCCGCCATCGGTTGGGGTGTTACAGGCATTGTGTCTATCTCTGAATATTGCTCAATAGTTGCTACAGTTGGTAGGAACTTATTTGGAAGTGAGTTAAGTAGTTTTCTCACTATTTCTTTATCCTTAATAGTCGTGCCAAGGCTTTTGAATTTAGTTCTTATGTTGCCAAGCTTGGTTGCTAAGTCGCTTACTGATTCATTTGGTTTCATCTTAAGAATCTCTAACTCGCTTCTTAAGGTTTGTATACGTGATTTCTTAACCTTATCTGCTCCAAGGTATCGAACTTTGATTGATTCCCAAACTTCTTTTGCATTTTGACATTGTGCAAGTTGCATTAAGATGTCTTCTGGTAACATTTGGAAAATCATTGCTTTGGTTGTATTCACTTTCTTTTCATCTGCTGCTTCAACTCCTTTTGTATCAATTGTTTCTCAAAGACCATAAGCCTTTTAGATTGTTTCCATTAATAGTGCCCACGAGGTGTAATTTGTTTCTATCAGTTTCGGGCATTGTAGTGATACATTTCCTTGCTCACGAGTTGATATCGAACTGCTTGACGCGTTTTTGAGTTGTTTGATTTCTTTGATTGGATTAAGATTATTGTATTTGATTCGTTCTTAAACAATGAAGGGTGGGATATAACCATTATAACAGGATATAGTAACGTTCTCGTACTCATTTTTTGTCTCGTTGGTATCTTGCCGGAGTTTTGCCTGAATGTCTAGTTTCCGGTTCTGTTATAATCTACGGTTATAATCTTTCCAATAATGATCTTCCTTATTGTCTGGGTTGCCAAAACTGTCCAATGATCCGGCGAAATCGCTTCTGCGTCTGCCTCTGTTTTTCTTTCGAAACGGGGGAATAAGCCTGCGAATCCTATGCTCTGATGCCAAATGTGGTCACAGGGGATTTTCTTATTAGAAGATTTTGAGAGAATTTGCTTTAAGATACATCAATTACAAATGATAAGGGTTAGCCCTATTTATATATAATGAAAGGGTGTGATACCCCTTGATGAACCAACACAATGGTTCACTAATAACTGCCTAACTACCCATACTTAGGATATACAATAATAATACATACTAAAAAAATCTAACATAGGTTAAATCAAATATTATGTCTAACAGTGACTGTCGCCTCTAAAGGTCGAAAAAAAACCTGCCAGATCCATCTCTTTCCCTCCCACCTTTTCACTTTGCCTCCATCTCATCTCGATCTGTCTCCCTCTCTCTCTCTCTCTCTCGCTCTCATCTCTCTCAATCTCCATCTCTTTCTCCATCATTCTCTCTTTCCCTCTCACCGGCCACCACACCACCACCGAAACACCACTCGACCCCCACCACCGAAGCACCACCACCAACACCGAAGCACCACCATCACCACCGAAGCACCACCACTACCACTGAAGCACAACCACCACCGTCTTTCTCCTCTCACTCTCTCTTTGGAAGTTTTATTTTTTTTTTCTATTTTTTCTTTTTATTTGTTGTTTTTCTATTAGTTTATTTAATTTTTTATTTTATTTTATGATAATATGTTTGTAGGGAAGCACCGATCTAATGAACCATGTGAAATTTTGTCGCCGATAATTTTTTTTTAATATTTATGCTTTGTATTGTTAGTATTAGGTTTGTATGTGTGTAAGTAGGTATGTATGTGCGTATTTTAGGTATGTATATTAGTATTAAATTGTGTATTTTTATTTAAAAAAATATATTATGTATATATATTTTAAAAACTGATATATGTAAGTAAATATGTATTTTTCAAAAAATACATAACATATAAATATCTTAAAAAATATATTATGTATGTAGATTTTTAAAAAAAAAATATGTTATATTTGTATGTATGGGTGTATGTATGTATGAGTGAGTGTATGTATATATGTATGAGTGTATGTATGTATGTATGTATGTATGAATGTGCGTCTGTGTATGTATGTATGTATGAGTGTGTGTATGTATGTATGAGTGTCTATATGAGTATATGTATATATGTATGTATGTATGTATGTATGTATGTATGTATGTATGTATGTATGTATGTGTGTATGCGTGTATGTTTGTAAGTATGTATGTGTGTGTATGTTTGTAAGTATGTGTGTGTATATGTGTATGTACGTAAGTATGTATACGTGTATGTTTATTTATATTTATATGTTAATACATATTGAGACTAGAAAGACATGCCCAAAAATGAATCCTCATTTAAAACATAGTGATCTTAGAAATACCCGCCCGAAATTGATTTAGTAATTAATTTCGGGTAGTCTCCATTTTGGGACTGCTTTTTGAATACTTTATCTTATTTTGGAAATCAAGGCGGTAGCGGCAATAGTGGCGATCATGACGAAGACGAAGATGAAGACGAAGATGTTTAGGCTTTTTTGTAAGAATGGTACAATTTATAATATTTATGCTTGAATATAAATATTGGTATGTTTGCTTAATATTGTTGGTATGTTTAGGCAAATGTTTGAAGGGTTATAATATATATGTAAATGTTGGCATGTTTGGTTAATTAGTTTTCTTGATTGTGCGTTTGTGGACAAAGCGTATTAAATCTGATTAGGAAAGCGAGAAGGAAAAAAAAGACCTTTAGCGGAGACAAGTCGCCGCAAAAGGTGAAGCCCAGAACGCACAGGTTTTTGCCAGATGACATGACACGTGGTAAAAAAAATAATAATAAAAAATAATGACATGTGGAAATTAGGCATTAGCGTTGACTTCGGGTATTAGTCACGATTTTTTCCCGGCCAGACCATTAGCGGCAACAGTCGCCGCTAAAGGTATAGGTGTCGTCGATAAAGGTGGACCTTTAGCGGCGATAAAAGTCGCCGGTAAAAGCCTTCTCTATTGTAGTGTATTTCATTCCTTCTAAAACCTCAAAAATCCAATATGTTTTGTGTGAGGTAATGGAATGAACGAGAGAATGAAATAGACAACCATTCCATTGTCCTGTTTGTTTACCATGGGAGAAGGAAATGAGTCATTACTTAATGTTGCCTGGTACACAAGGAAAGACGGAGTAAAAATGGCGTTTGTGAGTGGTGGCGGCGGTCGTTGACAGTGGGTGGTGATGGTGAGTTGCGGAGGTGGTCGGTGGGTGGCGGCGGCCGTTGTGACGGCAACGGCAGGGAGTGGCGCCCATGGAGGGAGGCAACGATGACGTTTGGCGATAATTGTCGATGGCGGTGACGGTGGGTGGTGGCGGTGGGTGACAGTGGTGGTTAGTTGGCGGTGGTGATGGTCAATGCATGACAGTCGTCCGTGGTGTTTGTAATAACGGATGGAGGCGGTGGCCCGGTGATGGTAGTCGGTGGTGGTAAGTGTTTTTTTTCAACAGCTTTGCGCCGAGGATTATTTCGAGAACGAACTAGCAACTGCTTCATAAGTGTCCTATTTGCTACTGAGCTTCCACCCCTTTTTTTGAGATCGAGTTGTGATTTGCCTTGATAGTTTATCTTTCGAAAGTAGGTTGCAAATTAGCAACAAAAATATTTTTGAAAACCATGTTATTTTTTTTTCTTTTTTACAAATTTATAAAACAATTAAAGTATAGATTAAAGCCAACATCAATCGACTTTGTAAGTGGATATCATTCGACTGTTGGGCGGCCAACGAACAGTTGTGCACGTTGTTTCCAAACCTTTTTGAGCTGGAAAGTAATAAAAATATATCGGTTGGGATAAGGGTGGGGTTCGGGACTGTGGGGGGCGTTTGTGGCAACTGGAAAATTTTTCTTCTCTTTCGTCTCTTCCTTTTTGGCCTTGAGCAATTTTCGGGACGAAAATTCTTTCAACAGGGGGATGATGTGACACCCGGCAAACTCAGGTTAGTAACATTGACTAAACTAGCAAGTCTACCTTAGCGAGTCATCCATATTACGTACTTAACTGGGTCAGTCGAGTCATTACGATGATTCTGGGAATCATCGGGAGTCGGTCCATAACCATGTGTACAAGGATTGGTGATTCGTGGAATCACTGGGTTTAACGCACGCACGCAAGTCTCGAGTCCCGAGAATTGGTGAACGGATGTAAACGTGTTAGTTATCGTGCATTATGTGTTTGTAATCATTATGTGACTTGTCGGTATGTGAATACGTGTTTATATGTGTTAAAATAGTGATTAACGCGCCAAAAACTCATTCTGGAACCTGGAAGGCTCCTAATTGCCACTTATATAGGCGAATAGGGGATGGTTACTGGCGATTAGGGCTCTAATCGCCAGTATATAGGCGATTAGAAGCTCTACTCGCCTGAACTGATTCCTAGTCGCCTGATCTGATGTGCACGAGTCAAAAACACCTATAAATACAACCCTTGACTTCCCAAACACCATTTGGGCAACCCTAACTGATACTAAGCCTCCCACACACCTTGAAACACCTCTGGAACTTGTTTTGCTTCAAAACTCACCATTTCCAAGCTTACACACCTTTCTTTGATAAAATCCAAGGTGTGTTCTTCATCCCAAACCCTTGTAATGTTATTGTTTTGGTTCGCCAAAAGTCCAGACCTTGTTTTGATAAGAATGTGTCTTTAAAAACCTTGGAAATGAGTTCTAAAACAAGTCTACACCATAATACTTGATATATGTGAAGTATTGATGCATATGATGATTTTTGGTGATTATAACACGAATGTTTCCATGAATTTGATGTACTTCTGATGTGTAGGAGTTGTTAGGATGATTATCTATGAGTTTAAGCTATTGTTATAGTGTTTAGATGAAAGTATGCATTTTGACCCATTTGGGTGATTCTTGAAGAATTAGGATGTTATGATATGATTCATTGCTTGATTATGGTTAGGAATCATGCTAGAATGATGTTATAACATAGGGATGATGATTTGCAAGTTGTAGGAGGTGTAATCTGATCTTTACCATTTAAGGAAAGATTTCATAGTTAATGAAACCTAGTACTTTGCCATTTTAGGAAATAAATCGCACCGAGGCCGTTAGAGCAGAGATAAATTGGGGGTTTTTGCTTGGAATGGGTTGGTAAATGGTTTAGGTTTGATGTTGGGTGTTTTTGCGTGTTTCGGATCTGATTTGGAGAGTTTAACGTGCGATTACAGCCTATTCGCCTGATACAATAGGCGAGTAGCCCCTATTCCCGAGTTGACTATCTCCTATTCCCCAGTTGACTTTTCCTAATTGCATGTAAGTTTCCTAATCGCGTGTACTGTTGTCGTAAGCGTATTTTGACATCCCGGAACATGATTTGACACCTAGAAACATGATAGGAACCCCGGGATACACCCAATGGCTTAGTAACACGTGTTCGGACCTGTTTATGCGTTAATTGGACATTATGCTAGACTAGGTGAACTCTTGCGCGTATTAAGTGTTTAATTGCATATGTTGTAACGCCCCACTATTTTATATAAAGATAAATAAATAAATAATATATATTTATATTATATTCACACAACTGTTAAATTTTCTTTCACGATATTACATAATTGACAAGAAAAAATTTATTTTTACTCACCGACAAATTAAATTACTTAATTACGTCGCATAGTGACGCGCTGAGAATTCACCGGATATTAAACGACTAGTCGACCCTTATAAATCTAATAAACATAAATATATTGTATAAATAGATACATTCCAAATGCTCGTTTAATTCAGTCTATACATATATGAATTTTATCAAGAATTACTATCTTAGTAGTTAATCAAGTTACGTAATTAAGCGAGTGTCGAGACATTTGACAGGTTCGTTTACGCGGTATCCTTCCACTTAACCTAATACCCTAATTATTTAAACACATCTTATTCTTCTTCACCACCACCACTTCCTTCTTCCCCAAAACCCTAGCCACCATGTAACATTTCGCATTTAAAACTTGTACGTACACGTTCGTCATTAATAAAAACGTCAAGTTTTGTCTTATACGTCGCATTTATTATTTTTGTCGCATTTGTGGAACCCTAATACTATATATATAATATTATATTTGTGTGTGGTATTGAAATTATATCAAAAAAAAATTAAAAGTCTTGGCCGGGAATCGAACCCGCGCCAAGACCGGGTTAAACACACACACAAGCACAACCAACTGGGCTAGCCATTCTTTTGTTATAAACCCGGATCTTCAATAATTATAAACGCGATATAAAAACCTTCACAGTTGACAAGGAAAGTCAACTGTGGGTTTAGCGTGTGATTCAAGCTCGTGCATAACTGGTAATTGATCTATAATTGGTAAATTCGTGTGATTATCGGCCCAGTGTGACTCAATTACACGTCAATTACAACGAATCATTGACCTAATTTGAAACCCTACGCGTATGATATTAAAACGTGGTCAACTTTCCAATTAACCCAACCCTTTGATCCTCTGTATAAATAGACCACCTACGATCCTTGAATACTCGCTCACAACTCTCTCTCAACCTCCAATTATCTCTGAAACACTCTGATTTTAATCATCTTGCTCGTTGTTTGACTTTGGCTTTGACCCGACAATTATACTCGAAACTACACTGTGAGTTTGATTATTTGTGTGAGTTTTACATAGCCCCTTTTATTTATCATCATTTTTGGGGTGAAACATGTTATAACATTATCATTGCAATTCAATCATCAATGTGTCTATGTGTTTTCTATGTTGCATTATGTCTTGAGCATGATTAGAGTAAGCACCATTCTAGCATAATCATTAACTCCGTACAAGCCGACGGTATACATTGATAGATCTATTGGACTGACAATCCCACCCGGATACGTGCCTCCTACAAAGGTTACGTGGGTGTTTGTTATCGCATAACATATTCAATTGGACCATAAGTGTATGGTATGTATCATTTTATAACAGTCAACAGGGTTGATTATGCACTCGATTTATTTCTAGTATGTTCTCACATATGGGCTAGATTAACATGACACATGAATTGCACAACATTTTATTCATTCTATTATCAAAAACCTATGTAATTCTCACCAACTTATGTTGACCCAAAATACTTTCAAAATTAACATGTTTCAGGTAACAATGAAGCTGAGGCTTGAGTTAGCATGAGGATTTTACTTGAAGTTTATTTGAAGTTATTGAAGTTGTTATTTGATATTATGTATTTGAATTCTTAGACATCATTTCACATTTTGGATATTATGTTTGAATAAATTATTTAAAATTTATATTATACCATGTGCTACTGAAAACAATCATCAATACGTGGCACCCCGATGTTTCCGCCATCGGTTGGGGTGTTACAGATTGGTATCAGAGCCTTGGTTATAGGGAATTAGGTTATTAGAAATAATCTAGACTATAACCTTAGGGACTTAAACAGTACTTGCTTCTCCTACTTGTAACCCTAATTGCTTTCCTAATCCTATCCTTATCCTATGCCTTATAACCCTAAACCTACATGTGACTACTCTTAATTGTCTGCTGCAATCCTGATCCACCATTAGATTTATAGGACAAAATCCTCAGGTTTAACCTGAACCCCCTTGAGATCTCGTCGAAGTTCTAGATTTTAATAACGAACACGTGCAATCTGGAAGGGTGAACGCCTGTATTCTGAGTCTTCTGTCTAGGCTGGCATTGCGCATATATCCCAATCAGACGAGGGACCCGGATGCCTACCTGGGAATTCTCGGGATGAGTGTTCACTTATAGGCTAAAGCATGTCTTCATATGTTATTAGAATTTAGAATCTTTGATAAGTCAACGTTTTCGTTTATTCGTTTTAATTAATGAATAAATGATTACATTCCTTATATAAACTCTCATTCATTTCATTGTGTCTATTACAGATCATGCCTCCTCATCGCAGCACTCGCAACAACAATGGTGAGAACCACGAAGAAGGTGGTGATAACCATAACCACAACCATGACCAAGTTCCTAACCACAACAACAATGGGGTCGATGCTCAACTGGCTGCGATCATTTCTCAACAAATGGCGCAGCAAATCGCAACTCTGGTTCCCAATTTACTTGCTCAGGTCATCCAATTGAACGGCAACGGGAATGGTCACAACAACGGGAACGGGAATGGCAATGGCAATGGAAATGGACCCCAAGCTTGCACCCTTAAGCATTTCAACTCTTGTAACCCTCCAAAGTTTAGTGGGGAAGAAGGAGCTACTGGACTCCTCCAATGGTTTGAGGGTATTGAGAATACCTTCATCAACAGTGAATGCCCCAACAACTTCAAGGTTCGTTACGCCATGAGTGTTCTCCATAAACGAGCACTCACATGGTGGAATGAAGAAAAGCGTACTCGTGGGGCCGAGGTTGCTCTTGCTATGACATGGGACCAAGTCAAAGAGATCATGAAGGAAGAATTTTGTCCTCGCAATGAAGTTAAGAAACTTGAGGATGAGTTCCACACCTTAGCTCAAGATAGTGGGGAAAACCTTGCCTACAACACCCGCTTTCATGAGCTTAGCTTATTGTTTCCCCACAAAGTTACTCCTCTGCCGGTGGCCATCGAGAAGTACATCGGTGGTCTGCCCATGCAAATCCAGGACACCGTATGGGGTAGAAATCCTGCAACTCTGGAAGAGGCCAAACGTCTAGCAGCCACTCTTACTGATAATCACGTGAAGAACGGTACTCTCGTTCGCAAGGGCACTAAGAAGACTACTGCCAAAGACACTCCACAGCCTGCAATTGAAGTCAAGCCTGAGACCTCAAGCAACAAAAAGCGCAAGGCTAGAAACTATATGGTTGCTGCTACTCCACCTGCTGCCCAAAACCCAGCCAAGAAACCATACACCGGACCTCACCCTTTGTGCAACACTTGCAAGTACCATCATCCAACACAGGTGCCATGTCGTTTTTGTACTAAGTGTCAAAGATATGGTCACCTGGTGAACGTCTGTCGATCTTCTGCTACCCAAGACAACAACAACCCAGCTCCCAACCAACAAAACAACAGGCCTACTCGTGGTCAATGCTACGAGTGTGGTAACCCTAACCACTACATCAACAACTGCCCTAATCGTAACCGTAACCAAAACCAAAATCAGAACCAAAACCAAAACCAGAACCGCAACCAGAATCAAGGTGCTCGAGGTCGCGCCTACAATCTCAACGCTAACCAGGCTCGTGACAACAACGAAGTGGTGAATGGTACGTTTCTCATTAATAACCACTATGCATCCATATTATTTGATTCGGGAGCTGATAAATCATTTGTGTCACTGAAGTTTGAACCTTTACTTAACTTACCCCACACTAATCTAGAAGAACCTTTCGTGGTAGAGGTAGCTAACGGGAAGTCTATTTCGATCGACTCTATTATTCGTAACTGCTTGTTGAACCTCGACAATCATACCTTCCCTATCGATCTCATCCCTATGCATCTTGGTAGTTTTGATGTTATTGTAGGCATGGACTGGTTGTCAACTCATCGTGCCGAAATTCTGTGCTTCGAGAAAGTCATACGCATTCCTCTCGAATCTCGTGAGATTTTGAAGATTTATGGTGAGAAACCCTGTGGTGAGCTTAAGCTTATGTCTTGTACTACTGCCCAAAAGTACTTGCGAAAGGGGTTTACAGCCTTCTTAGCTAACGTGATAGAGAAGAAGGACAAAGGCAAAAGTATCCAAGACATTCCTATTATTCGAGACTATCCTGAAGTCTTTCCAGAGGATTTACCCGGTTTGCCTCCTGCTCGACAAGTGGAGTTTCGTATTGATCTTGTTCCTGGTGCTAATCCTGTCGCTAAAGCTCCTTATCGTCTTGCACCCTCTGAGATGCAAGAACTTGCTAGTCAATTACAGGAACTTTCTGATAAAGGGTTCATTCGCCCTAGTTCTTCTCCATGGGGAGCCCCTGTCTTATTCGTTAAAAAGAAGGATGGTTCTCTTCGGATGTGTATTGACTACCGTGAACTCAACAAACTCACCATCAAGAATCGTTATCCACTTCCTAGGATTGACGATCTCTTCGATCAACTTCAAGGAGCAACCCACTTCTCGAAGATTGATCTCCGTTCTGGTTATCATCAGCTTAGAGTCCACGATGAAGATATTCCCAAGACGGCTTTTCGCACTCGCTACGGTCACTATGAATTCATGGTTATGCCTTTTGGGTTGACCAATGCTCCCGCAGTATTTATGGATTTGATGAATCGGGTTTGTAGACCCTATCTCGACAAATTCGTGATCGTTTTCATCGATGATATTTTGATTTACTCTAAATCAAAATCCGATCACGAGCAACATCTTCACTCTATCTTGAGTCTCCTAAAGAAAGAACAACTGTACGCCAAGTTCTCAAAATGTGAATTTTGGCTTAAGGAAGTTCAATTTTTGGGACATGTCATTGATATGAACGGAATTCATGTTGATCCTGCAAAGATCGAAGCTGTGAAGAATTGGAGTGTTCCTACCACTCCAACGGAAGTCCGTTCTTTTCTTGGGTTGGCTGGTTATTATCGTCGATTCATCGCCAATTTCTCCAAGATCGCTGTTCCTCTCACTACCTTAACTCACAAGGGTAAACCCTATGAGTGGGGACCTAAGCAAGAGGAAGCATTTGAAACTCTTAAGCTGAAACTCTGTGAAGCTCCTATCTTGTCTCTACCTGATGGTAATGATGATTTCGTGGTCTACTGTGATGCATCGAACCAAGGTCTTGGTTGTGTTCTCATGCAACGAGGAAAGGTTATTGCTTATGCGTCTCGACAACTCAAGACTCACGAGAAAAATTATACCACCCATGATCTTTAATTGGGCGCTGTTGTCTTTGCACTCAAGATTTGGAGACATTATCTTTATGGGACCAAATGTGTGGTGTTCACGGACCACAAAAGTCTCCAACATGTCTTCGATCAAAAGAATCTTAACATGAGGCAACGACGTTGGGTTGAATTACTTAACGACTATGATTGCGAAATTCGCTACCATCCTGGCAAGGCGAATGTTGTGGCTGACGCACTTAGTCGTAAAGAGCGTATCAAACTCCAATGTGCGAGAGTTCGTACTGATCTTCAAGATCGCATTCTCCAGGCTCAACACACATCAGTCACCCAAGGTAACATGTACGATGAAATGTCTTGTGGTGCTGAGACTCAACTTGAAACCAAACCCGATGGACTCCTTTATTTCCTTAACCGACTGTGGATTCCCGACGGTGATGATCTTCGTACTTTTCTCATGAACGAGGCTCATAAGTCTCGTTATTCTATTCATCCTGGAGCTGACAAGATGTACCAAGATCTTCGCTATTCTTATTGGTGGCCTGGTATGAAGAAAGACATTGCCCTATTCGTTGCAAAATGCCTCACTTGTTCCAAGGTTAAGGCTGAACATCAACGACCATCTGGTATGCTTGAACAACCAGAGATTCCTGTCTGGAAATGGGAGAGCATAGCTATGGATTTCATCACCAAACTCCCTCGCACACCCAAAGGTTTTGACAGTATTTGGGTAATCGTCGATCGTTTGACCAAGTCAGCTCACTTCCTACCTATTCGTGAGAAGTATTCTGTGGAAAGGTTGGCAAAGATGTACGTAAGTGAAATCGTATGTCGTCACGGTATACCTTTGGACATTATTTCTGATCGCGATGGTCGTTTCACCTCTCACTTTTGGGGATCTCTACAAGATGCTTTGGGTACCAAGTTGAACCTGAGCACTGCTTATCACCCTCAAACGGATGGTCAGACTGAACGAACCATCCAGACACTTGAGGACATGCTCAGGGCATGTGTCATCGATTTTGGTGGCGCATGGGATTCTCATCTTCCTTTGGTTGAGTTTTCATACAACAACAGTTATCACGCCAGCATTAACATGGCTCCTTTTGAAGCACTCTATGGTCGGAAATGTCGTTCTCCTGTCTGTTGGACTGAGGTTGGTGAAGCTCGTATTACGGGACCCGAACTAATCCAGGAAACCACAGACAAAATTCAGCTCATTCAGGATAATCTTCTCAAGGCTAGAAGTCGCCAAAAGAGTTATGCTGATAAACGTCGTAAACCCTTGGAATTTCAAGTTGGAGACCTTGTACTACTTAAGGTATCCCCTTGGAAAGGAGTTATTTGTTTCGGTAGAAAGGGAAAACTAGCTCCTCGATACGTTGGCCCCTTCAAAATTCTTGACAGAGTTGGAAAAGTGGCTTACAAACTTGAACTTCCACCTGAGCTAAGCAATGTTCATCCGACCTTCCATGTTTCGAATCTCAAGAAATGCTTAGCAGATGAGAACCTTCATGTTCCTCTTGAGGATGTGCAAATCGATGAAAGCATGCACATTATCGAGAAACCCGTCGAGATTGTTGACACTGGAGTCAAGAAACTCAAGCGCAGTCGTATTCCGATCGTTAAGGTTCGTTGGGAATCTAAACGAGGCCCAGAGTTCACTTGGGAACGTAAAGACCAGATGAAGTCGAAATATCCGCATCTTTTCCCACCAGACTCTCCAAATCCAACTTCGGGACGAAGTTCCTAAAAGTAGGGGAGACTGTAACATTTCGCATTTAAAACTTGTACGTACACGTTCGTCATTAATAAAAACGTCAAGTTTTGTCTTATACGTCGCATTTACTATTTTTGTCGCATTTGTGGAACCCTAATACTATATATATATAATATTATATTTGTGTGTGGTATTGAAATTATATCAAAAAAAAAATTAAAAGTCTTGGCCGGGAATCGAACCCGCGCCAAGACCGGGTTAAACACACACACAAGCACAACCAACTGGGCTAGCCATTCTTTTGTTATAAACCCGGATCTTCAATAATTATAAACGCGATATAAAAACCTTCACAGTTGACAAGGAAAGTCAACTGTGGGTTTAGCGTGTGATTCAAGCTCGTGCATAACTGGTAATTGATCTATAATTGGTAAATTCGTGTGATTATCGGCCTAGTGTGACTCAATTACACGTCAATTACAACGAATCATTGACCTAATTTGAAACCCTACGCGTATGATATTAAAACGTGGTCAACTTTCCAATTAACCCAACCCTTTGATCCTCTGTATAAATAGACCACCTACGATCCTTGAATACTCGCTCACAACTCTCTCTCAACCTCCAATTATCTCTGAAACACTCTGATTTTAATCATCTTGCTCGTTGTTTGACTTTGGCTTTGACCCGACAATTATACTCGAAACTACACTGTGAGTTTGATTATTTGTGTGAGTTTTACATAGCCCCTTTTATTTATCATCATTTTTGGGGTGAAACATGTTATAACATTATCATTGCAATTCAATCATCAATGTGTCTATGTGTTTTCTATGTTGCATTATGTCTTGAGCATGATTAGAGTAAGCACCATTCTAGCATAATCATTAACTCCGTACAAGCCGACGGTATACATTGATAGATCTATTGGACTGACAATCCCACCCGGATACGTGCCTCCTACAAAGGTTACGTGGGTGTTTGTTATCGCATAACATATTCAATTGGACCATAAGTGTATGGTATGTATCATTTTATAACAGTCAACAGGGTTGATTATGCACTCGATTTATTTCTAGTATGTTCTCACATATGGGCTAGATTAACATGACACATGAATTGCACAACATTTTATTCATTCTATTATCAAAAACCTATGTAATTCTCACCAACTTATGTTGACCCAAAATACTTTCAAAATTAACATGTTTCAGGTAACAATGAAGCTGAGGCTTGAGTTAGCATGAGGATTTTACTTGAAGTTTATTTGAAGTTATTGAAGTTGTTATTTGATATTATGTATTTGAATTCTTAGACATCATTTCACATTTTGGATATTATGTTTGAATAAATTATTTAAAATTTATATTATACCATGTGCTACTGAAAACAATCATCAATACGTGGCACCCCGATGTTTCCGCCATCGGTTGGGGTGTTACAGATTGGTTTCTGTGTTTGTAATCATTATGTGACTTGTCGGTATGTGAATACGTGTTTATATGTGTTAAAATAGTGTTTAACGCGCCAAAAACTCATTCTGGAACCATATAGGCGATTAGGAACCTGGAAGACTCCTAATCGCCACTTATATAGGCGAATAGGGGATGGTTACTGGCGATTAGGTCTCTAATCGCCAGTATATAGGCGATTAGAAGCTCTACTCGCTTGAACTGATTCCCTACTCGCCTGATCTGATGTGCACGAGTCAAAACACCTATAAATACAACCCTTGACTCCACAAACACCATTTGTGCAACCCTAACTGATCCTAAGCCTCCCACACACCTTGAAACACCTCTGGAACTTGTTTTGCTTCAAAACTCACCATTTGCAAGCTTACACACCTTTCTTTGATAAAATCCAAGGTTTGTTCTTCATCCCAAACCCTTGTAATGTTATTGTTTTGGTTCCCCAAAAGTCCAGACCTTGTTTTGATAAGAATGTGACTTTAAAAACCTTGGAAATGAGTTCTAAAACAAGTCTACACCATAATACTTGCTATATGTGAAGTATTGATGCATATGATGATTTTTGGTGATTATAACATGAATGTTTCCATGAATTTGATGTACTTCTGATGTGTAGGAGTTGTTAGGATGATTATCTATGAGTTTATATTTCCAAAAAACCAAACGAAGTTACTATCGGTTCGTTAAGTCATACACAATAAGACACGTATTGTCTACAATACGAGTCTAGGTAGTTGAATCAACTATCTTTACAACCAAGAAACGAAACAAGCGTATTTGCATTAGAATTTAAGGCATCGTTTATTTGTAATAGGATACCAGAGTTCAATTAATCCAAGTTCAGACTTGTTGCCACTTGCTAATACTTACACAGTGAATTTCAGGTGAGTTTTACATAGCCCCTTTTCTATTTTTCACTATTTTTGGGGTGAAACATGTTACAACAGTCTATATACAATTCAATCATAAAGTGTCTATGTGTTTTTCTATGTTGCATTATGTCTTAAACATGACTAGGGTAAGCACAATATTCTAGCATAATCATTAACATTGATCAGCCGACGGTATACAATGATAGATCTATTGGACTGACAATCCCACCCGGATACGTACCTCCTACATAGGCAGCGTGGGTGATTGTTATCGCATAACATAATCGAGTGAACCATGAGCGTATGGGATGGACCACAATATTCTAGTCACAAGGGTTGATTATGCACTCGATTTACCTGCTAGTATGTTTTCACATATGGACTAGACTTGCCATGACACTTGAATTGTACAAGTTTTATTCAATTATCAAAACCTATGTGATTCTCACCAACTTTTGTTGACCCAAAATATTTTCAAACTTAACATGTTTCAGGTTATAGCTTGCTCGAAGATTAGAGTATATGCTTGAAGATGCGTAGCTAGTATTTGTTATTTTGATGTACAAATTCTTAGAACAATTGTATGTAATTTATTTAAATCATTTATTGAAACTTATTATTTACCATGAGCTACTGAACAATCATCAAAACGTGACATCCCGATGTTTCCGCCATCGGTTGGGTTGTTACATATGTTGCATGATGTTTTGTATTTGGCTAACACGTGGGATGTCGGGTCTTGTCTGGTACGGTTGGTTTAACAGTCAAAGGTGTTTTCAAACGTTTATGGTTATGGTCTCGACATTCGGGGACTAGTTAACCTGCGGGCTATTAGTCCGGATACTTATACACATCTTATGATAGGTCGCCGCTATTTAGGGCTATCATAGCATAATTACTTACTGTTTTCAAGTAACGCAATCTAAGGTGAGTGTCACATCCCCACTTTTACTGTTTTACTTTCGGGGGAGAAACATGCTACATACTTACTTACTAAAGGACATGTTATACTATGGTGACTTTACAAATACTATACGGCTCTTATGGAAAGTCCCAGGGGGAAACCATGAATGTGCGGGGATGCACAACGGGGAAATGTGGATAGATCTATTGGGCCTCATAAACCCCACTCGACGGCTGGGCCAGGCGGGTGCATATTGTCTCTTATTACTCGCTCGCCGAGGCATCGGTTATAACCAAAACGTCTGGGCAAGCTTCAACAACTTACACACGTATAGTAATGGGTTCCTAACCGTAGTAGTAAATAAACACTTAACATCTAGCTAACGTTCTTATAACCTGGTAGTAACAGATATGATCTTTTCAAACTTGTAACAACTCTTTTATAAAAGAAACCCTATGAACTCACCAGCATTATATGTTGACATTTTTGGCATGTTTTCTCAGGTCGCTAAGGTAGCAGTCAATGGGCTAGGCGCACGAAGTCATGCACAGCGTCTAATATTTTGAAGCATATTAAACAATGTTTTGTAAACAATGATATATCTTTTGGTTGTAAACAAGAAATGCTTCCGCTGCTGGTTTACGGCTCAAAGCATGATATTTTGGTTTAAAAAATATATATGAATGCATGTTTGTTGTATGTTTATTGTGATCGTTGACTGAGATCCTGGTGTGTCACGCGCCTCGCGATAAAACCCCGCATGTGGAATTTGAGGGTGTGACAGCGTTTGGGAATGGAAAAGAAGCTTCGAACCTGGGCTGAGTCAGTGGAATGGGATCTGCTGTTGGGTTTGTTGGCTTCACAACATAAACAAGGGGGCAACGATGCTTGGGTTTGTGCCACGGATGGGTTAGGTACCTTTACAGTGAGCAACCTGAAGAAGGAGTTACAGGATCGCAGACATGTTAGACCAGAGCGGATGTTTACGTGGAATAATACGAGACCAAAGAAGATCTCTATTGTTTCATGGAGAGCAGATATTGACCGACTGCCGACGATGATGAAACTAGAAGGAATGAATATCGGGGTCATATCAAATTTTTGCCCATTTTGTAGAGAGTGTAGCGAAACGGTGGACAATATCTTCATCTCGTGTGGCTTTGCGCAGGTGATATGGGCTGTGGTGGCTCAATGGTGCAAGGTAAAACCATTTTTTGCTTTTGGGTTCATAGACATTATTGATATGCATAAATACTTGAGGGGCTCGGCAAAATGGAAAAAGGCAGTAAACGCTATTTGTATGACAACGGTTTGGTTGATATGGAAGTGAAGGAATGAAGATGTGTTTAAAATTAATGAGGCATCGTTTCATAGAACGATTGGAGAAATTAAATCGATGACCTTTCTATGGATTAAAGCGAGATCAAAGCTGGTGGAATTGAGCTGGGAAACATGGAGGAGTTTTGAACTACAAAATATTGGATGGTAGAGGTCTTTGTGTCCAGTAATAATTATGTGATGTATAGTTTTGTTGTCATTCCATGCGGTGGTCTGTGTTAGCGTCTTGCTTGTCGTTTGGCATTTTATTAAAAGCGGTGTTTTGTTGGCCGTTCAAAAAAAAAAGAGATACTTGACCATTGTCAGATTGCTTTTACAGTTATTAAATGACAACATTACTGTCAATTAATTGATTACTATTGAACTTTCTCGACGGCGGTGTACATTGGGGCAGCTTCAGCATACTCCTGAGATCTGTCCGTGGATTCGGACATCTCCGTTCGTATACATACTATCTTATACTTATACTTATGATAATACCATGATTGGGCGCTAGTGTTCGGTGACTTGAACTTCAAACTTAAAGCACGCCTGGAGGACCATGTAGAACAGTTTATCATGTCGGGTGCACACGAGATTATAAACTGTGATGCATGGGAGCCCTAGTGGACTTTGTGTTTGAACGGATGGACCCGAACTGGGCTCGGTCTAGTTTCTTAAAATTCTTAATGGGTTGTACCATGGGCAAGCCTAAATCTTTTGTTTAATGTTGTGACAGAAGATGTCGGGAGCTTGTGGAGGTCGTAGAGGCGGCCGTGCTGGCGGCCGTGGTGGCGGCGGTGGCCGTGGAAACATTAATATGACCCAAGCGGAGTTGGACAACCTGATGCAGCAGCACGTGAACATTTCCTTGGCTGCATTCCAAGCTGCTCATAATGCTATGGGTGGTACATCAATTCCCACCTATCCTACCTTGTTCTAGGGTACTGTACCTTTTCTTGATTTTCACCTGTGTGTCTGTTCCAGGTGGTGTTGTCAATCCCCCTCCACCCCAGTGCTCCTACAAGAAGTTTATGGATTGCAAGCCCCACAATTTTAGTGGAACTGAAGGGGCAGTGGGACTGCTCCGTTGGCTGGAGAAGATTGAATCGGTTTTCTCGATGTGCAGTTGCCCGGAAGGCGACCGGGTGAAATATGCTTCTGCGACCCTGGAGGGTCAAGCTCTGACTTGGTGGAACTCCACCACCCAGACCATGGGTATTGGAGAAGCTAATGCTATGCCTTGGGCAGAGTTCATTCAGCTATGAAAAAAATAAGTACTGCCCGAGGGATGAGATCCAAAAGCTTGAGCATGAGGTCTAGAATCACAAGATGGTGGGGTCCGAGATTGAAGCTTACACTGCTACGCACAATGAGTTGGCGGTGTTGTGCCCGGATTTGCACGCACCGGAATATCGGAGGATCGAGCACTATATTTCTGGGTTGGTGCCGGAGGTTGCGGGATTGGTGGCTGCGGGTAATCTTACCGTTTATTCTGAGGTGGTTCGGTCGGCTCACAGGCTGACCAATATGAAGTTGGCTGAAGGAGTCTTGCCTCCCCGAGGCGCTGCTGTGAAGGCTACCGAGAGCAACAAGCGAAAGTGGGAAGGAGTGGGTAAAGGCTCGAGTTCAGCTCAGCCTCAGCAGGTGAAGAGGTCTGATGTTGGCGGACCGTCGACCGAGCAGAAAACGGGGGGTTATCAGGGGAAGTTACCGAAGTGTGAACGATGCTGGTTCCATCATACTGGTCGCTGTGACAAGAACCAGTGTCGCCGGTGCAACAGGGCTGGGCATGTAGCTCAGGATTGCAGGGTTAATCTTCAGGGTAACCGGAACCCACATGCTACACCTACTCTGGCTCCTCAGACTGCTGCTTCCCAGGGAACCCCAGGAAAACAGGGGTGCTATAATTATGGTGAGCTTGGTCATTACAAGCGTGAATGCCCCAAGTTGAAGCAGGGCGAGGCTGGGAAGAACGGGTCGGGTAATGGAAACAACGGGGGTGGAGGCAGGAATGCTCGCGCCTTTGTGATTGGTTCGAGCGGGGCTCGACAGGATCCTAACACTGTTACCGGTACGTTTCTTCTTGATAATCGCTATGCTACGGTTTTATTCGATTCCGGTGCCGATAAGAGTTTTATATCTCTTGGGTTTAGTCAATTGCTTGATAGGGTACGTACACCTTTAGAGGCTAAGTACTTGATAGAATTGGCTGATTGTAAGAAAGTTGAAGCGACGCACGTCCTTAGGGAGTGTCGCCTTGAGTTGTCGGGCTATTCTTTTCCTATTGACCTTATGCCGGTGTCCTTCGGTAGTTTTGATGTTGTCGTGGGTATGGATAGGCTGTCCTTGTATCATGCTGAGATCGTTTGTTTTGATAAAGTCATCCGACTTCCTCTCCCTGATGGAGAAATTCTGTTGGTGCATGGTGAGAAGAGCGGGGTCCCTTTGAGTATCATTTCGTGTATGAAGGCCTATAAGTATCTTCGGAAGGGGTATTCTGCCATTCTGGCACTTGTTTCGGTTTCGTCAGTGGAAGAGAAGAAGATTGAAGATATTCCTGACGTTCGTGATTTACCCGATGTATTTCTTGAAGATTTACCTGGTCTTCCGCCTTATCGTCAGGTCGAATTCGGTATTGAACTTGCTCCATGTGCGGCCCCTATTGCCCGAGCCCCGTATCATCTTGCACCTCCCGAGATGCAGGAGTTGTCTAACCAGTTGCAGGAGCTGTTAGAGAAGGGTTTCATCCGACCTAGTTCGTCCCCGTGGGGAGCCCCTATTTTGTTTGTCAAGAAGAAGGACGGAAGCATGCGAATGTGTATCGGCTACCGTGAATTGAACAAGGTTACCATCAAGAATCGTTATCCTCTTCCTCGCATCGATGATTTATTCGATCAACTTCAGGGTTCTAGTTTCTATTCGAAGATTGATTTGATATCGGGGTACCATCAGTTGAGGGTCCAAGAAGCTGATATTCTGAAGACCGCTTTTCGAACTCGTTATGGCCATTTCGAATTCTTGGTCATGCCTTTTGGTCTCACCAATGCGCCCGCCATATTCATGGATCTGATGAACCGGGTTTGTAAGCCCTATCTTGATAAATTCGTGATTGTCTTCATTGATGATATTCTAGTCTATTCCAAGAACGAGGTGGACCACCAGGAACACTTGCATCTTGTTTTGGAACTCCAGAGGCGGAAACAGTTGTACGCCAAGTTTTCTAAGTGTAGCTTCTGGTTGCGTAAAGTCCAGTTCCTTGGTCATGTAGTTAATGAAAAAGGAATTCATGTTGACCCAGCTAAGATAGAAGCCATCAAGGACTGGGAAGCACCAAAGACACCATCTGAGGTGCGGCAATTCCTGGGTCTTGCAGGTTATTATCGTCGTTTTATCGAGGGATTTTCGAAGATCGCTCAGCCCCTCACCTCGCTTACCCAGAAGGACAAGAAGTTCGACTGGGGTGATTCGCAAGAGTCGGCCTTTCAGATGCTAAAGGCTAAACTCTGTTCTGCTCCTATCTTGTCCTTGCCTGAAGGCACGGACGATTTTGTGGTCTACTGTGAGGCTTCTATCCGGGGTCTTGGTTGTGTGCTAATGCAGCGCGAGAAGGTCATTGCCTATGCTTCTCGTCAGCTCAAGGTTCATGAGAAAAACTACCCCACCCATGATCTGGAATTGGGTGCAGTAGTCTTTGCTTTAAAGATATGGAGGCATTACTTGTACGGTACCAAGTGCACTATTTACACCGATCACAAGAGCCTCCAGCATATCTTTGATCAGAAGGTGTTGAATATAAGACAGCGTCGCTGGGTCGAGCTTCTTAATGATTACGAGTGCGCTATTAAATACCATCCTGGCAAGGCGAATGTGGTCACAGACGCCTTGAGCAGGAAGGAATCCGCTAAACCTCGTCGTGTTCGAGCTCTTCAGCTCACTATACATTCCGGTTTACCTGACCGAATCCGTTCAGCACAACAAGAAGCTTTGAAGGAGGAAAACCTTAAAGCTGAAACCATGCATGGTGCTGATAGTCACCTTGAGCTCAGGTCCGATGGCCTACATTATTTCGTTGAACGTATTTGGGTCCCTTTATTTGGGGGCTTGCGGGAGCTCATTCTTGATGAAGCTCACAAGTCCCGGTACTCTATTCACCCTGGCTCCGATAAGATGTATCAAGACTTAAAGATACTTTATTGGTGGCCCAACATGAAGGCGGATGTAGCTTCGTATGTAAGCAAGTGCTTGACGTGTGCCAAGGTCAAGGTTGAGTATCAAAAACTGTCCGGCCTTCTGCAACAGCCTGAGATTCCCGAGTGGAAGTGGGAGCGGATTACGATGGACTTCGTGACCAAACTCCCGAAATCGCCCAGTGGTTGCGATATGATCTGGGTGATTGTCGATAGGTTTAAAAAAGTCTGCGCACTTCCTCGCTATCAAGGAAACCGATGGCCTTGAGCGTTTGGCAAGTTTATATCTTAAGGAGGTGGTTTCTCGGCACGGGGTGCCTGTCTCAATTATTTCTGATCGTGATTCTCGGTTCGCTTCTAACTTCTGGAAATCCTTGCATAAGGCTCTGGGTACTCAGTTAGACATGAGCACAGCTTATCATCCGCAAACTGACGGTCAAAGTGAACGGACAATCCAAACACTAGAAGACATGCTCCGGGCGTGTGTGATCGATTTTGGTAAGGGGTGGGAGAGTCATCTACCATTGGTGGAATTCTCCTACAACAATAGCTACCATTCTAGCATCAAGGCAGCTCCGTTCGAGGCTCTTTTCGGACGGAAATGCCGGTCTCCTCTTTGTTGGGCTGAGGTGGGTGAGAGTCAACTCACCGGCCCAGAACTTGTGTACGAGACCTCCGAGAAGATCGTACAAATCCGTAACCGCATGGCAGCAGCTCGGGACCGTCAAAGGAGCTATGCCGATCGTCATCGCAAGCCTTTAGAGTTTGAGGTTGGCGACAGGGTTTTATTGAAGGTATCTCCGTGGAAGGGAGTTATACGTTTTGGGAAGCGGGGCAAATTGAATCCTCGGTATGTGGGACCGTTCACAATTCTGGAACGGATTGGACCGGTAGTATACAGGCTTGATCTGCCAGCTGAACTCAGTAATGTTAATAATGTCTTTCATGTCTCTAATCTCAAGAAGTGTCTGGCGGATGAATCTTTGGTTGTTCCTCTCGACGAGATCAAGGTGGATGATCGTCTGCGTATTGAGGAAGAACCGGTTGAAATTCTCGACTATAAGATTCGTAGCCTTCGTCGGAGTAAAATCCGCATTGTTAAAGTTCGTTGGAACTCAAATCGTGGACCGGAGTTCACGTGGGAACGGGAGGATCAGATGAAAGATAAGTATCCCCATTTATTTCCTAAGCGCGTGTTCGAATCAACCGGAAAATTTTTCTTCTCTTTCGTCTCTTCCTTTTTGGCCCTTGAGCAACTTTCGGGACGAAAATTCTTTCAACAGGGGGATGATGTGACACCCGGCAAACTCAGGTTAGTAATATTAACTAAACTAGTAAGTCTCCCTTAGCGAGTCATGCATATTACGTACTTAACTGGGTCAGTCGAGTCGTTACGATGATTCTAGGAATCATTGGGAGTCGTTACGATGATCCGCGGGATCATTGGGAGTGGGTCCATAACCATGTGTACAAGGATTGGTGATTCGTGGAATCGTCGGGTTTAACGCACGCACGCAAGTCTCGAGTCCCGGGAATTGGTGAACGGATATAAATGTGTTAGTTATCGTGCATTATGTGTTTGTAATCATTATGTGACTTGTCGGTATGTGAATACGTGTTTATATGTGTTAAAATAGTGTTTAACGCGCCAAAAACTCATTCTGGAACCATATAGGCGATTAGGAACCTGGAAGGCTCCTAATCGCCACTTATATAGGCGAATAGGGATGGTTACTGGCGATTAGGTCTCTAATCGCCAGTATATAGGCGATTAGAAGCTATACTCGCCTGAACTAATTCCCTACTCGCCTGATCTGATGTGCACGAGTCAAAACACCTATAAATACAACCCTTGACTCCACAAACACCATTTGTGCAACCCTAACTGATCCTAAGCCTCCCACACACCTTGAAACACCTCTGGAACTTGTTTTGCTTCAAAACTCACCATTTCCAAGCTTACACACCTTTCTTTGATAAAATCCAAGGTTTGTTCTTCATCCCAAACCCTTGTAATGTTATTGTTTTGGTTCCCCAAAAGTCCAGACCTTGTTTTGATAAGAATGTGACTTTAAAAACCTTGGAAATGAGTTCTAAAACAAGTCTACACCATAATACTTGCTATATGTGAAGTATTGATGCATATGATGATTTTTGGTGATTATAACATGAATGTTTCCATGAATTTGATGTACTTCTGATGTGTAGGAGTTGTTAGGATGATTATCTATGAGTTTAAGCTATTGTTATAGTGTTTAGATGAAAGTATGCATTTTGACCCATTTTGGTGATTCTTGAAGAATTAGGATGTTATGATATGATTCATTGCTTGATTATGGTTAGGAATCATGCTAGAATGATGTTATAACATAGGGATGATGATTTGCAAGTTGTAGGAGGTGTAATCTGATCTTTACCATTTAAGGAAAGATTTCATAGTTAATGAAACCTAGTACTTTGCCATTTTAGGAAATAAATCGCACCGAGGCCGTTAGAGCAGAGATAAATTGGGGGTTTTTGCTTGGAATGGGTTGGTTAATGGTTTAGGTTTGATGTTGGGTGTTTTTGCATGTTTCGGATCTGATTTGGAGGGTTTAACGCGCGACAGCATTGCTGCAGGCGAATAGAACTCTAATCGCCTAATGTATCAGGCGATTACAGCCTATTCGTCTGATACAATAGGCGAGTAGCCCCTATTCCCCAGTTGACTATCTCCTATTCCCCAGTTGACTTTTCCTAATTGCATGTAAGTTTCCTAATCTCGTGTACTGCTATCGTAAGCGTATTTTGACATCCCGGAACATGATTTGACACCTAGGAACATGATAGGAACCCCAGGATACACTTAATGGCTTAGTAACACGTGTTTCGGACCTGTTTATGCGTTAATTGGACATTATGCTAGACTAGGTGAACTCTTGCGCGTATTAAGTGTTTAATTGCATATGTTGCATGATGTTTTGTATTTGGCTAACACGTGGGATGTCGGGTCACCAATGGGATGTCGGGTCTTGTCTGGTACGGTCGGTTTAACAGTCAAAGGTGTTTTCAAACGTTTATAGTTATGGTCTGGACATTCGGGGACTAGTTAACCTGCGGGTTATTAGTCCGGATACTTATACACATCTTATGATAGGTCGCCGCTATTTAGGGCTATCATAGCATAATTACTTAACTGTTTTCAAGTAACGCAATCTAAGGTGAGTGTCACAGCCCCACTTTTACTGTTTTACTTTCGAGGGAGAAACATGCTACATACTTACTTCCTTCCTAAAGGTCATGTTATACTATGGTTACTTTACAAATACTATACGGCTCTTATGGAAAGTCCCAAGGGGAAACCATGAATGTGCGGGGATGCACAACGGGGGAAATGTGGATAGATCTATTGGGCCTCACAAACCCCACTCGACGGTTGGGCCGGGCGGGTGCATATTGTCTCTTATTACTGGCTCGCCGAGGCATCGGCTATAGCCAAAACGTCTGGGCAAGCTTCAACAACTTACACACGTATAGTAATGGGTTCCCAACCGTAGTAGTAAATAAACACTTAACGTCTAGCTAACGTTCTTATAACCTGGTAGTAACAGATATGATCTTTTCAAACTTGTAACAACTCTTTTATAAAAGAAAACCTGTGAACTCACCAGCATTATATGTTGACATTTTTGGCATGTTTTCTCAGGTCGCTAAGGTAGCAGTCCATGGGCTAGGCGCACGAAGTCATGCACAGCGTCTAATACTTTTAAGCATATTAAACAATGTTTTGTAAACAATGATTCGTCTTTTGGTTGTAAACAAGAAATGCTTCCGCTGCTGGTTTACGGCTCAAAGCATGATATTTTGGTTTTAAAAATATATATGAATGCATGTTTGTTGTATGTTTATTGTGATCGTTGACTGAGATCCTGGTGTGTCACGCGCCTCGCGGTAAAACCCCGCATGTGGAATTTGAGGGTGTGACAGCGTTTGGGAATGGAAAAGAAGCTTCGAACCTGGGCTGAGTCAGTGGATTGGGATCTGCTGTTGGGTTTGTTGGCTTCACAACATACACAAGGGGGCAACGATGCTTGGGTTTGTGCCACGGATGGGTTGGGTACCTTTACAGTGATCAACCTGAAGAAGGAGTTACAGGATCGCAAACATGTTAGACCAGAGCGGATGTTTACGTGGAATAATACGAGACCAAAGAAGGTCTCTATTGTTTCATGGGGAGCAGATATTGACCGACTGCCGACGATGACGAAACTAGAAGGAAGGAATATCGGGGTCATATCAAATTTTTGCCCATTTTGTAGAGAGTGTTGCGAAACGGTGGACAATATCTTCATCTCGTGTGGCTTTGCGCAGGTGATATGGCCTGTGATGGCTCAATGGTGCAAGGTAAAACCATTTTATGCTTTTGGGTTCATAGACATTATTGATATGCATAAATACTTGAGGGGCTCGGCAAAATGGAAAAAGGCAGTAAACGCTATTTGTATGACAACGGTTTGGTCGATATGGAAGCGAAGGAATGAAGCTGTGTTTAAAATTAATGAGGCATCGTTTCAAAGAACGATTGGAGAAATTAAATCGATGACCTTTCTATGGATTAAAGCGAGATCAAAGCTGGTGGAATTGAGCTGGGAAACTTGGAGGAGTTTTGAACTGCAAAATATTGGATGGTAGAGGTCTCTGTGTCCAGTAACAATTATGTGATGTATAGTTTTGTTGTGTTTCCATGCGGTGGTCTGTGTTAGCGTCTTGCTTGTTGTTTGGCATTTTATTAAAAGCGGTGTTTTGTTGGCCGTTCAAAAAAAGAGATACTTGACCATTGTTAGTTTGCTTTTACAGTTATTAAATGACAACATTACTGTCAATTAATTGATTAAGATTCGTTTTACAAATAAGATTAAAGGAGTTAAATGTATTAAAGATTTTTTATTGGAAATATTTACTCAATTCTCAAATTAAAATTAATGTTTTGCTAATAAGGTGATGGTCTGAAAACCAAATTCTGGAAGGATAACTGGATCGCTTCCTCTCCCTTGAAGTGTCTGTTCCCTCATCTTTTCCAGGTTGCAGCCAACAAAGACGGTCTTATGGCGGATCACTGGTCACTCTCCAATGGCATAATCGAGTGGATGTTAGCATGGTAGCCGGTCCCTTTAGTGCAGGATTTTCAGCAGCAAGTTTTGGGTTTATTGGGCCTGTTGAACGATTTTTCCAGCAGAGGCGGGCCGGATAAATGGGTTTAGGGTTGTCATAAAGATGGGGATTTTTCGGTCAAGCAGCTCAGGTCTTAATGGCATCACAAGACCGTCGCTGATCAAAATTTTTTCATCTTTAAGTGTAATTCTTGGGCGCCTCCTAAATGCAACTACCTTCTATGGAGAGTCCTCCTAGGGAGAATCGCTAATAAGGTGAATTTAGCGGCTCGAGGGGTTGTTATTTTGTCCAATATCTGCAATCGTTGTAGTTGCAGGAAGGAAGATACCGATCATCTGTTCCTCAATTGCCTTTGGGCGAGGAGTATATGGTGGCAAGTTTTGGTGTGGGTTCGTATTCCCTTCCCTATGGATTGCCAAAATGTCTCAAATATGGTGAAATATGTGTTGGAGTGCCCAGGATCAAAAAGATGGAAGAAGATTGTGTACGTTATTGTTATAGCGACCATTTGGCGTATTTGGTTGGCTCGCAATTTGAAAGTTTTTGATAATACTTTTCTTCCTACCGTGAAGACCGTGGAGTTTGTTAAAGAGGACTCCTTCTTATGGGTGTCTAACCGGTCGAATTTGGGACGGTCGACTTGGGAGAAATGGTTGGACTTTGATGTTTTAGATATGTTGTAGTTGGTTTTTGTTTTTGTTTGCTGTTTTGGTGTTTGCCGCCACCGCCTTGGTTGGCCTTTATATATATATATATATATTAGTAGGAAACCCGCACGTTGCAGCGACAACGACAAATTATAACGCATCACTTGTTTTCTATTATTTATCAGTCCTTTCATGTTGTATAGTTCGTCTATCGATTTTCTTACTTGCATACGTCTATTAGTTTCCTTATTCATTTTCTATTATTTATCAATACGTTAACTCTTTTATAATAATTATTATAGAAATCAAGGTACAACATACAACCATGGAGGACCAAGTTGATAATTAATATATATCTAATTACAAATTACAAAGTATTAACAGGACTTAAGAGTACTCAAAAGACGATTAGGTACTTGAAGGAGTGGGGAGACCGATGATAGCTTTCTTGATTTTATCAGCAGTACTGGTCTGTAGGTTGGAGAGGGTTGTGAATGAGAGGTCCGGACATATTTGGCATCCCCAAATGACCTAAACTTTGAAAATACCATTCTTAAAGTTTCATGTTTTCTTGCCTACCTATTATTTCACACTTTATATAGTATAATAATTTTTTGAACAATTGAATGGGTACCTCGAGTTTGGTGATGGGTCAAACGAATCCTAAGCAAACTGAGTTCATGTCAAAACAAAGTTCTTTTAAAAAAGGGTCAGATCAAATTAAGTAGTCTCGGCTAATGTGATATTATAACATGCAATTTGAATGAATAATGATTCCTATAGCAGCTTTAACTCAACGCTATGTACCTGACTTTGAAATTTATTACAACCAGTGAAGGGTTTAGGAGCAACAATATATCCAAGTCTCCAACCCCAAGGTAGATACAGACTGATTAAATTTTTAGTTCGCTAAATCTCTACCACCAGAACATAAGAGATTTAGCATTGACATGTAAAAAAATACATTTAAACTTTTAAGTACAAGAAACACTACTAAAATTAAATCATAACTGTACATCTCATATCTTAATCCCATAAATAATACCTGTATTATCTCCTCCACGACGAAATAATAAAATCTCATATCTTAGTCCATAATAATTGTGTTCTAATATCTCCTCCACGATGAAATAATAAAAGTTTACTAAACCGTGCCTTTTAGCTCCAATGTAGTATTTACAAGTTGTCAGACAAAAAGCCTGGTGATAATGACAATAGATAAGGCTTTAATTCAAATGTTTGCTCAATTGGGGACTGTTTGGAATGTGAAATGCATACCAAGAAAATCAGAGACAAAAATAGGATCATGCTCATTCAGAACAAAACAAAAGCATTGGGCTTTAGTGCATATCGCTGGTGTGACAACCGTCACCCTCGTTTTACGTCAAATCTACAACATTAGCCCTTCAAATAATTCCGTTATAGTCCCTATAAGTTTCGTCGTTTTCAAAATTTATTTATTTTTTTAGCGAGCTAAAATTTTATCATTCATGTTTATTACGATTCGGGTATAAGTTTTAATCAAATGAGTAGGTTGAAACATATTTCGGAATAGATTCTATAAAATTTTCATGTTTATAAAGTTTTAGAAAATTTTGGTTAAATAAACTTAACTTGGTTAAGTTTTATATAGAAAAAAACTAACTAAATTAGAATATAACTAACCTAGTTAAATCTAGAGGGACCAATATTGCCAAAAGACCAAAGTTATTTTGACACTTCCTTCTTCCCACCTGGTACCCGTCTTTTTCTGACCAGCCGGAATCCGGCCGGCGAGTACTATTCCGGCGAGAATCATTTATGCTAGTTAATGAATCCTACTCGTTTTAATTAGTTTCAAAACGTTTCTCCATCACAAACGGTCGTTTCCACTTCAATTTAGTATCAAAATCGTTCCTTAATCAATGCTTTTTAATCGGGCATATGTAACCGTCGAGTTACTTCGACCGGTAACAAAAAATAACTCGATAAAACGTTATCATTGTCTCATTCATTCTATAAATTAAACATTCTGACTCGTTACCAACACCTTAACCAACTCAAACCCACAAAATTTTTATCCAAATCACGCCTGGAAACCTCTGAATCGGAGCTTCAAGACGCGAACCTGTTTTGGCATTTTGAACCCGAATCGAGTCTTGTAAGTCCGTTTCTATGTTGCCGTTTTGTTTATTATATGGTCATGATCAAAAGCCCCTTATTTCCTGAATGGTATCATAGATAATCGGGTCTATTGATTTGAAGGGTAGGGTTAGGGTTCTTGGTTAGGATTTGGGGAAGAAGATGAGTATGAATATTATGTTAAATATTATTTGTTTCCAAAGAAATCAACAAACCATGATCTGGCCTAGTGGTGTGTGTGTGTGTGTTATGGAATGAGGAGGGCCGGGTTCGAACCTCATGCCCATCACTTTTCCTTCTTCTTTTTTTCTTTCCTTTATTTCCAGATTTTTGATATATTATAATAATATATAAACACATAAATCTTAAAATATTTATAGAAAATTCATTTTTACTCCAAAAATCATGAAAATTTAGATGTAGCTTCTTGATTCCTCATAGAAAATTGTCATATTTTTAGTTTCTGAAAAATAATTTATTTTTTTATTTTTATTAATTTAATTTGTTTTAATCATATTTAACTGATTAAAAATTCATTTTTAATGATTTTAGTCTCAAAATTTTTGATAAAATATTTCTAATGATCTTGAACTAAAATAAAAATTATTGGTTCAGAAAACATTTATGTTTATTAATTTTCCTATTTTAATCATTTAAACATGATTTAATCTCATTAAATCAGTTTTAAATATAAAAAAGTTTATAAAAATTATGGGAAAATTATTTTCATTGATTTACATCAGAAAGCATCCATTTTCAATAAAAATAGCAATTTTGGATCATGTCTTGTAATATTAGTATTATTTATCAATTACGACATAATTAAACGTTTATTTATTTATACTATTACAACATCTATTTTATAAATATTTTTCTTATAAAATATAAATATTCTTATGGTTGAAAGTCTTTATTACCATTTGTTGGATCACCGTGTAACTCATAATTATTTATTTCAATATTTATGATTATTGCATTTATTTATAATAACTATAATTAACTAAATTATTTTGTATTAATTATTTAAACATATTTTAACCTAATTATTCAGTTGGCAATAATTATATTACCTACACATCATTTATAAACTTTGATACATTATTTTTAATATACAACTTTTATATTAATCCGACTTATCGTAAAAACTCTAATTCCCCAAATCGACTTAGCAACCCTAATGCCTTAGACCCTAGATACCTTAGACTTTTTAGACATTTTCCTTATTAGTATTATTATACATTATAGGTTGAATTCCTCGGAATTCCCATTACTTAGTTCACGACCGCTTAAGTTGGATTTTGCTCGCTTTCGCAAACTGTGAGTATATCTTTCCCCTTTTTACTATTTTACATTTCGGGGTGACTCATGTACTTACTATCAAGTTTATATTTCCTTTTACTAAAATAGCAATTCTTATGTGTGTTTGCTTGTGTTATTTTGTGTATCTATGACCTGTCAAATCATTAACCGCTGGGCGGCCTGGCATTTCAATGAATAGTACTATGGTTTATACCCTTGTGACTCTATTGAGAGTCCTCGTCATTGCTATGTATTACATTACTTCTAGCGCATACTATATATATCTGCTTTCTTCTCTTAGGGTTGATTTGACCCGGATACCACTTATTACATAATTGCAAACAGTATACAACACATGAATTGCTAAACATTTTTTTTCTACTATATTATTCAAACAGGGTATGCTCACCAATACAATTTTTGTATTGACCAAATCATTTTTGTACATGTTTCAGGTTGTTTTGAGATGCATCTTTTAAGCTTTCGGATTTATAATTAGATTTTGATTCATTGTATTGCAATTTAGTTGACAGTTAGTATCGTTGTATTTCACTTCAATGTAATAAATTATTTAATCAATGTATTCAAATTTACACTTTAGTCCATGAGCTATTGAACAATCGTCACTACGTGACACCTCGATGTTTCCGCCATCGGTTGGGGTGTTACAGATTGGTATCAGAGCCATGGTTATAGGGAATTAGGTTATTAGAATGCCTTTTAGCCTAGTCTATAACTAAGCTTACTTTCACGAGTCCTCTCGTGTATATTTCTCTTATTTCTTATATTTTCTTTCAAGATATTTTCGTTATGATTCTTTCTCGTTATTCTTTCGATATTTTAATTGGAGAAGAAGACACTCGTATTTCACAAACGAAACGTTATCATCAAGTTAGGAGTGGTATCCATACCTTGGTGATTAGTTTCACTCCACTATATGTTATATATCTTAGGAATATATCTTTGAGATAGGAGTGACATCCACACCTCAAAGAGTATTTCCTTCAAAAAGGAACTTAACCACTAAGCTGGGAGTGATATCCTTAACTTAGTGATTGGTTTCATTCCACAATCGTTTTCAATTTTGAAATACATCTTTGAGTTAGGAGTGAAATCCACATCTCAAGGATCTATTTCTACATCTCGTTGATTATGAATTTTCTTAAATATTGGTAATCTATTACATACGTTGATTCACGTCATTTTAAATCTTGGTCTTTTGAAACATATGAGATTTACACATACTTCATAAAATGGTTTCATCTTGCATTTTATAAACTTGCATTGCATATTTTACAAGTCAAATGAAAAACTATTTGTTTTCATATAACAGATCCAATATATGTTTTTGGGAGAAACTTGCAACTAATAATATGTCTTATAACACTTTTCAAACTTGACATCTTGTAAACACGTGAAAATGTGTATTTACGAAGATTTTTCAAATGAACCTGTTTTGAGTCTAAAACACACTTCGATTTCTAAAAATTTATTCTCATGTATCACTACCATTATTTCAACAATATCACAAAGTCGAGTAAACTGCGAAAATTTACCTTTTACACTTACACTCTTTCAGTCGCAAAACGTTTGGTTTAACAAAACAATGGACATATCTTTTTATCAGAATGTTGCTAAATGTCTTTTATAGTATAACGCATATATGTAAGATTACTAGATTTTAACTCACATGCCAGTAGGCTGTACACCCGTTCCGTGCACATTCATTTGCTGTAAATTTCATTATTTTATTCTTGCACCATTTTTATTCATAGTTATTTCTAAACACATTATTTGTGACTATTTTCACATTGCCTATTTGCATTAATTCAACTCGTTTACTTTCAATTTGTGCAATTGTGCGATTTATTCCTTATATACTTACTTGAACGCATACTTGGTATGCTCATTTTCTTTCCTATGTTGAGCAAAACCCTGTTATACATACTTTATTTTTGTTCTTCATCATGGCCAAGGAACATACTAGTTGGTAACTCGTATGAGATCTAAGCCGGTGCCCACGTACGACTCGGATTAGAGTATTTCTTCAATCCGAGGGGAACGGTGTAAACCTCAGGGTCTGTCAATATGAGTGTTTGGAGTCAACGATGTGAACAAAGGTTACCGGTTAAGGGCAAACCCGAAAGGGAAGAACCTCTAACCATGTCTTATACTTACATGTTATTCTCATTACGGTTAAAGGGAAAACTCGAAAGGGAAGGATCTCTAACCATGTCGTGATTAAACATTATTTCATTACAGTGGCTATTACATATTGATTGTACGCATTTGTTTCCGGTATTACTTAGGATAGGGTTACGGAAAAGCATAACACCCAAGTGTAAGGTAAATCGATGATTACGGTCCGGAACGCAATCATGGGTTTACAGGTACATGAGGGTGGTGTGTAATTCTAATTAGGATGTTGGTAGACAATCAGTACGAATCCAAAGTATCGGGAGTGTGGTGGGTCAGCTGCGGTACACCCTATATATAAGCATAAACGATACTGCGGGAACGGACTAGGAGTTTGACCAAGAACCTACCCATTACTTTATAGTTACCTCTTCATTAGATAGTTGGCTAATAACTAACATTTTCTATAAGAGAATTCTTACACGAGTTTCAATCCGTCTTCCTAGAGTTTTTCTCTTGACCACCCACACAGAAAACACGAACTTTGTATACTCTAACACACTCGATTACTTGGATACTTGCTGCACTCTAACCAACATTTAGTCAGAAACTTTTCTAAAGTAGGGGAGACTGCTTCATTAGTACCTCTGCCCCTCACCAGTTACACATTCCCAAAGCCTTTCACATTTAAACCCTCAATTTCTTAATCTCGGGTCAACTGTCAGGGATTTTGAAACTTTTACTTAGGTATTAGACAACTATTTTAAATTTTGTCGAATCATAAATAATGGAATTTTCTTTTAAAAATCTAGTTGGCTTTTACAACGTCTTCGGTTTCATAGTAGCCTCTACTTGAAAGAAATTTCGAGACGAAATTTTCTAAAGTAGGGGAGACTGTGACAACCGTCACCCTCGTTTTACGTCAAATCTACAACATTAGCCCTTCAAATAATTCCGTTATAGTCCCTATAAGTTTCGTCGTTTTCAAAATTTATTTATTTTTTTAGCGAGCTAAAATTTTATCATTCATGTTTATTACAATTCGGGTATAAGTTTTAATCAAATGAGTAGGTTGAAACATATTTCGGAATAGATTCTATAAAATTTTCATGTTTATAAAGTTTTAGAAAATTTTGGTTAAATAAACTTAACTTGGTTAAGTTTTATATAGAAAAAAACTAACTAAATTAGAATATAACTAACCTAGTTAAATCTAGAGGGACCAATATTGCCAAAAGACCAAAGTTATTTTGACACTTCCTTCTTCCCACCTGGTACCCGTCTTTTTCTGACCAGCCGGAATCCGGCCGGCGAGTACTATTCCGGCGAGAATCATTTATGCTAGTTAATGAATCCTACTCGTTTTAATTAGTTTCAAAACGTTTCTCCATCACAAACGGTCGTTTCCACTTCAATTTAGTATCAAAATCGTTCCTTAATCAATGCTTTTTAATCGGGCATATGTAACCGTCGAGTTACTTCGACCGGTAACAAAAAAAACTCGATAAAACGTTATCATTGTCTCATTCATTCTATAAATTAAACATTCTGACTCGTTACCAACACCTTAACCAACTCAAACCCACAAAATTTTTATCCAAATCACGCCTGGAAACCTCTGAATCGGAGCTTCAAGACGCGAACCTGTTTTGGCATTTTGAACCCGAATCGAGTCTTGTAAGTCCGTTTCTATGTTGCCGTTTTGTTTATTATATGGTCATGATCAAAAGCCCCTTATTTCCTGAATGGTATCATAGATAATCGGGTCTATTGATTTGAAGGGTAGGGTTAGGGTTCTTGGTTAGGATTTGGGGAAGAAGATGAGTATGAATATTATGTTAAATATTATTTGTTTCCAAAGAAATCAACAAACCATGATCTGGCCTAGTGGTGTGTGTGTGTGTGTTATGGAATGAGGAGGGCCGGGTTCGAACCTCATGCCCATCACTTTTCCTTCTTCTTTTTTTCTTTCCCTTTATTTCCAGATTTTTGATATATTATAATAATATATAAACACATAAATCTTAAAATATTTATAGAAAATTCATTTTTACTCCAAAAATCATGAAAATTTAGATGTAGCTTCTTGATTCCTCATAGAAAATTGTCATATTTTTAGTTTCTGAAAAATAATTTATTTTTTTATTTTTATTAATTTAATTTGTTTTAATCATATTTAACTGATTAAAAATTCATTTTTAATGATTTTAGTCTCAAAATTTTTGATAAAATATTTCTAATGATCTTGAACTAAAATAAAAATTATTGGTTCAGAAAACATTTATGTTTATTAATTTTCCTATTTTAATCATTTAAACATGATTTAATCTCATTAAATCAGTTTTAAATATAAAAAAGTTTATAAAAATTATGGGAAAATTATTTTCATTGATTTACATCAGAAAGCATCCATTTTCAATAAAAATAGCAATTTTGGATCATGTCTTGTAATATTAGTATTATTTATCAATTACGACATAATTAAACGTTTATTTATTTATACTATTACAACATCTATTTTATAAATATTTTTCTTATAAAATATAAATATTCTTGTGGTTGAAAGTCTGTATTACCATTTGTTGGATCACCGTGTAACTCATAATTATTTATTTCAATATTTATGATTATTGCATTTATTTATAATAACTATAATTTACTAAATTATTTTGTATTAATTATTTAAACATATTTTAACCTAATTATTCAGTTGGCAATAATTATATTACCTACACATCATTTATAAACTTTGATACATTATTTTTAATATACAACTTTTATATTAATCCGACTTATCGTAAAAACTCTAATTCCCCAAATCGACTTAGCAACCCTAATGCCTTAGACCCTAGATACCTTAGACTTTTTAGACATTTTCCTTATTAGTATTATTATACATTATAGGTTGAATTCCTCGGAATTCCCATTACTTAGTTCACGACCGCTTAAGTTGGATTTTGCTCGCTTTCGCAAACTGTGAGTATATCTTTCCCCTTTTTACTATTTTACATTTCGGGGTGACTCATGTACTTACTATCAAGTTTATATTTCCTTTTACTAAAATAGCAATTCTTATGTGTGTTTGCTTGTGTTATTTTGTGTATCTATGACCTGTCAAATCATTAACCGCTGGGCGGCCTGGCATTTCAATGAATAGTACTATGGTTTATACCCTTGTGACTCTGTTGAGAGTCCTCGTCATTGCTATGTATTACATTACTACTAGCGCATACTATATATATCTGCTTTCTTCTCTTAGGGTTGATTTGACCCGGATACCACTTATTACATAATTGCAAACAGTATACAACACATGAATTGCTAAACATTTTTTTTTCTACTATATTATTCAAACAGGGTATGCTCACCAATACAATTTTTGTATTGACCAAATCATTTTTGTACATGTTTCAGGTTGTTTTGAGATGCATCTTTTAAGCTTTCGGATTTATAATTAGATTTTGATTCATTGTATTGCAATTTAGTTGACAGTTAGTATCGTTGTATTTCACTTCAATGTAATAAATTATTTAATCAATGTATTCAAATTTACACTTTAGTCCATGAGCTATTGAACAATCGTCACTACGTGACACCTCGATGTTTCCGCCATCGGTTGGTGTTGGGCTAGATTTTAGTAGGTTTACGCTTGTCTTTATTAAGCCTATTTGTGTTAGTTGGGCTTAGTTTAGTTAATGGACTTGGGTTAGGCCATGTGGGCCAAGGGATTAGTGGACCCTATATATTGTTATGTTTGATTCATTGTTAGGGTTAGACCATTCATTTGACAAAAACAAAACATATATCTCTAGAGAGCTTCTCTAGAGATCATTGGTGATTGGTGTATTGTACCCGACGGTTTTCATACCGTGTGCAATACAAAGCAGCGATTATTTGTGTTTTTCATCGGAGTTAATCTTTTGTTCTTCACATTCAATCTTGTTTTCCGCACTCGATTGTTTGTTTGATACCCGGTAGAGAAGATCTTGGACTTACAATTGGTATCAGAGCCATTGAAGCCATTCAAGGGCTCGGTTTTGGTATCATTCGAAGATCAAAAGAAAGAATTTTGCTGCTGTGTTTCGTGATTTTAAACAGGTCAACTCATCTGACAGCTGTCATACAACTCATTTTGCAATTAAAAAAAAAAAAAAAAAAAAATTCAAGAACAGCCTTGCATTCGAGAACACCTTCGGGAACTCAAGAACACATCTCAGGTCATCTTCACTCGGGAACCACCTCGAACACAGCTGAGAACTCGAACACCCTCCACGTCACGTCGAACTCAGTCTCCGAGTCGAACTCACCAGGTCGAACTCACCCAAGTCGAACTCCCGAGTCGAACTCAACCTCAAGGTTGAACTCAAGGTTGAACTCAAGGTTGAACTCAAGGTTGAACTCAAGGTTGAACTCAAGGTTGAACTTAAGGTTGAACTCAAGGTTGAACTCAAGGTCGAACTCAGCTATCTTCGTCGAACTCAGATCTGCAAGTCGAACTCAGCCTGTTTCAGGTCGAACTCAGACCCATCTTCATCGAACTCAGCCTGACTCGAGGTCGAACTCACTACTCAAACTCCTGACTCGAGGTCGAACTCACTACTCCAAGTTGAACACCCGGCATTAACCTGCAACCCGAACCCAGATCCAACGCGTCACCACAACCACCTGCTCCATCAACCCACCACCACCTCTACTCCTCCACCCGACCCGACCCGAACCGAACCCAACCTTAACCATAACCAGACCAAACAAACCCACCACCAAACACAAAACCAACACGACGTGAGAACACCAACCGGAATCCAACCTGGACATACAGAGCTGAAAGGATACACACAACCCGGATCTTGAGCCGATCTGTGACCCGACGCCCTCAGCCCTCACCTCAACCCGGAAACCAAACACCTTGACCCGGACAACAACCCGACCACCCATACCGTACCTGCAACTCACCCATACCGGACAACACCCAACCCAACACCGTTAAAACTCAACCCGAAACCAGAAAAAACAACCCGAAACCAGACCTAACCCGTTCCTATCTGAACACAAAACCCATCTCGGGTACCGATCCAGAACAAAACCCACCTCGGGTAGCTGGCTGTCTCAAGCAGCAGAGAGGAAAGAGACGAGAGGTTATATTGTGTGTGTATTATTGAAGAGGATAGATTTGAAAGATAAAGCAAGTAGCTGTCGTGAGAGAGAGTGTGGAACTACTGAAAGGACATAATTAGATCTGCATTTGTTGTTGGTGAAGTTGAAAGAGTGAGAAAGAGATAAGAATAGAAGAAACCTATATTGAGTGAAGAGAGAGAGAGAGTGTGTTCTCTTGAGATAAGAGTAAAAGTGAAGAAGTGTGTTTTAAAAAGTCATCATCGAAAATTGCACACTAGAATAATAATAATAATAATAATAATAATAATAATAATAATAATAATAATAATAATAATAGTGGTAGTATTATTTGGTGTGTACAAGTTTAATTTGGGGGGATCAACTTTATTGAATACGGTTTGACGGTTGACTACGGTTGGACGTCCTGTGTCTAGTGTAAAATTTTTCGTGGAACGTCTAGATTTTGGGGGATCACTATTAAAGCTTAAAATGTCTTTTCAAAGTGAGGTGTTTGAGCAGAGACTTGAGAGTTTCGGTTACACTCCTGGTGAAACCGTATATGCACTGCTTGACAGATTTACCGAACTACTGTCTGACATGAAAAATGCTGAAATCGTAGTGTCAAATCGTTGGGTCAACAAGATTCTTTTGGACGCATTGAAAAGAATTCCAAATCAGCCAACATGCAGCTGGTTTATGAACGTCAATCGGATCATTTCGGAAATAAACTGGTCTAAAATGACGCCGGATGAGTTAATATCACTTATCAAAGAATTGGATAACATCACCTCTGCTGCAACATGCTCATCAAATTCTGCTGCTCCATCATCGAATTCAGATTCAACCTGTTCCGTCATTCCCGCTGCTCCTACAGCTCCCGCCACTTCTGCCGCTCCCGCCACTTCTGTCGCTCCTGCTGCTTCTGTCACACCTGCTGCTCCTATCACATCTGCTGCTCCTGCCGCTCACGCTGCTCAAGCTTTCATGGCACAACCGGATGATCACGTGCCATCCGCATCTGAGGTACACGCTGAAATTTTAGCTGAATCATGTTGTACTGAACGATGCAGGTTAAAAATTAAGGGTTTTAGAGAAGAAACTCTCTCTGCATACAAGCAGCTTGAATACGAGAAAATGGCCACTTGGGACATTAAAAAGAAATTTAATTCTTATAAAGAAATGGTCGAACAACAAAAACTCGATATCAAGCGCTTGCATCAGGAGGTGAGTGATCACAAGTGTCGATATTTACACTTTAAACGACTGTCTGATACTTTAACCGCGGAATTGATCGACTTAAAATCTAAATTTGAAAATGCCGATTTTCACTTTAAAAAGTTCGATTGTTCCAGTCCTAAAGTTGAAAAATGATCAATACCCAGTTAAGGTACAGACCAAAGGATGTGAGGAATAAGGGAATTGGATTTGTGGAAATTCCTCCACCTTTCAATGAAAACTATTCCTCAATTCCCATGTCGGATGAAGAATTGTTGGCTCTGCCTGTTAAAGGATACGGTCCTCTAATAGAAGAGACAACCAGTCGACCATCGAGGGATCAAGTTGAGATCTCCAAACCTAAATCAGTCCCTGTCCGAATCTCTAAACCAAAGAACAAACAACATAAACACGAGCAGGCCCCATCAAAAACTTTTGTTAGGTCTCAAGATGCTTCAAAGCAGACCGAGACGTTAAATTTTGAGAAAAATAAAGAAATTGACAGAGTTTTTGATGTGAGGAGAGATGAAGTTCCAGTTTCAAATGACACAACTAAATTGAATGATGTCTTAAAAGAAACCGTTTTTGAAACTGAACCGAAAATTGAGCAAACTGAACCGACCGGCCAATCAGACTCAAATGTGCCATTTGAGTTTGATTTCATGAAAACTTTCAAAAATCTCTGTGAAAAGTACATGGCACAGCATACCATTGAACCAGCTGCCCCACCAACTTCTGAAAGTGACTCCAAATGTGAATCACCCGAAACAACCGAATCTGAGAAATCAGTATCAGTTGAATCGAGTGAATCCAGCTGTGAGTCCTCTAGAGCAGCTGAGTCAACGGGGAATTCAGTAGAGCCACCACAAGTGTCTGAATCAAGTGGCTCGTCTGAATCAAATGTCACACCCTCGACTGAGTCAGAATCTGAAAAATCTGTGTGCTCAAGGCCAGTCGAGATCAAACAAGAATGTGAGGATCCCTCATCCATGACTGTTGGCACAGGTGTGGTAAAGCCAATAGTCACTGAGTTTAAATGTGTGAGCGTTACTGATACTTCTACTTCATGTGCAGATTCAGTTAAAGTAGAAGTTAAGGTTGAGGGGGATGATATTGTTTGCACTAATAATGCAGGTGTTTGTGTGAAACAGTCCAATTTGTCTGCAGATGCTATACCATATGTACAAAAGGCTGTTTCTGAGCTATCTGTTATTGGCACGACCGATAAATACGTGCCACCACATAGAAAAATTACATGTGCTAACTCTTCTGAACAGGTTCCTGAATTTAAACAGAAAGCTCAAGGACAGTCATCATCACAAGCACAATCTTGTTCACACGGGTGTTCAAGATGTTCTAAGCAGAGCAGAAACTTTAAGAAGCCTGCAAACAAATCATCCAACAGATCCCATCACTCACATTCATCAGTGGGATCGAACAGACCGGGCTATACTCCATATGCAAAGAAGCAAACATGCTACACCTGTGGAAGACCCGGTCACATTGCACGAAACTGCACAAGTCGTCCTTATGTGCCATATTATCGACAACATCAGAAGGTTATGTCTACGGATAACTACTACTCCAAGCCAATGAAGGTTGATAAACCTAAGGCAAGGAAGAACATGAATCCCAAAGTTAAACCGTCTGATGGCGATTGGAATGCTGCCAAGAGCAAGCGGAAGGTTGTTCAATCACAGAAATTAAAACAACCTCAGAAATCGAAAGCCGCTACTCCGAAAGTAGCAAAACCGCTTGTTAAGCCTAAACAAGTCTGGAAAGCAAAGGCGGCAGCACCACCAGTCCTAAATGAGAAGAAGGACATGTGCTTGAGAGAAGTGTCTTTCATAGACGCTTCAGGAGTGCCCAGGACTGCGATGGCCTGGGTTCCAATGTTTAACTAATCTCCTCATTTAGTGCAGGGACATCCAAGGAGGATTGTCGACGACCACTGGTATGTTGATAATGGTTGTTCCACGCACATGACAGGTGACATCTCTCTGTTATACGTTTATTTTAAATTTTCAAACAGTGAGTATGTTTTCTTTAAAGGAGATAATGGAGGTAAAATCAGCTAGAGAGGTATACTCAAAACCTGATGCTTTTTATTTTGAACGTAATTGGTCCTTGAATCGAGAATGGTTTTAGAAAAACACAAAAATATTTTTCTTAGTTTTAGGTTGTAAATTTGTTCTTTAAATTTTCAATTTTAAGCACAAATTTAGGGGGATATATATCCTCAGAAAAATACAAAAACAATAGAAAATTTCAAAAATGAGAATTTCATGGTGCGAAAAAGAAGAAATGATAGTACATCAGCTGTTGAAATGACACACCTTAAAATCGAAAAGAAAATTAAATCAGGTGTGATTGCAGCTCCATTATATGATGTACTGGCAGGCAAACTGCACTACGAACTCAGTCCAAAATTAATGATAAATATAAAGGACTGTGTAACTTGTGGGGAACACATCATCGGCGTATGATTTTATGGTCTTAAATCTTGCGTTGATAGATTGCCAAAGTCTGAGATTTCAGGTCTTTAAATTGTTGATACATCTGGGGATGTCCTGGCTGCCCTTCTGCTGCATCCAGATATATGCTGACCTAGGCACAGTCAGGACGTCTTAAAAGAGCAATAAGGAAATGCCAAAACCCATATTCTCAAAGAGAATTCAAGCTAAAGGCACAAATCAAAAGCCTAAAGCAACGATCATACCGAAACATTTGGTATTTGCCCTAACCCTGGTCGAGAATCCATCGGTCTCTCTGTTGCATCCAGATATATGCAGACCTGATCACCGATGATCTTGACCTTGTAAAACATACCGATGTCAGCAATTTACTCACCTGTTATGAAGAAGCTTTGTGCATACCTTGATCGCGGGGGTATGTCATGATGTGGGACACACAGTTATTTCGGTCTAACACACGTTAAGAAAATAATAAAAATAAAGGATTTGAAGACGTGTGTGTATGTTTGTTTAAGTGGATAAACGATGCTGGTAATCGTCTTGGACTGCTTTCTGGCACTTTAATAAGTATACCAAAACAAATGTACTAACGGTGTGTTGCATTTTGACAAAGCTGATATGATCTTCTTGCACATGATTCTCACAAAAAAAAAAATGCAATGTAATTAGTTTGAATTTTTATTTTAATTTGTTTGTTTTCTTTTATAAAAATTAACCATTCTTGAGGATTTGACCGATTCTCAAACAAAATTCAGGCTTTCGAGGTTTTAAAATTGAAGTACACGGATGTACTTAGTGTTCATGTAAACTGGACCCTCTGTTGCATAAATTATTTGCTTACAAAATTCTGAGAATTTGCAGAATTTTATTCGAATCAAGAAACAGGGGTTGATGAAGAACGAAAGAGTTCCAGTTGCTGACAAGCATGAATCACCACACTGAGAAGATGTACCTGAGTCAGAAGAACCTGAAGTGAATCATCTTTTGACAATGAAACTACAAGTGAAGAAGTACCTGAAAAGTTGCTTGAAAGAGAAGAATGACAAAAAAAAAAAAAAGCTTCTGAGAATCCTCCTCTCACGTTTTCTTTTAACAAGATGTTCAAGCTGAAGCTGATAATGATTAAAGTTGTGAAGCTACCTCCAAGAGAACAAGAAAGAACTCAAGATTGGAATATCAAGATCTGAAGATTCTTCCTACTAAGCCATGATAAAGACAGCATAAACCTAGGGGGATATTGTTGGGCTAGATTTTAGTAGGTTTACGCTTGTCTTTATTAAGCCTATTTGTGTTAGTTGGGCTTAGTTTAGTTAATGGACTTGGGTTAGGCCATGTGGGCCAAGGGATTAGTGGACCCTATATATTGTTATGTTTGATTCATTGTTAGGGTTAGACCATTCATTTGACAAAAACAAAACATATATCTCTAGAGAGCTTCTCTAGAGATCATTGGTGATTGGTGTATTGTACCCGACGGTTTTCATACCGTGTGCAATACAAAGCAGCGATTATTTGTGTTTTTCATCGGAGTTAATCTTTTGTTCTTCACATTCAATCTTGTTTTCCGCACTCGATTGTTTGTTTGATACCCGGTAGAGAAGATCTTGGACTTACAGTTGGGGTGTTACAGCTGGCTCAAAATTTGTAGTTTTCTGCTTCATTTTCTTGAGGTATATCAATAATACACAAAGCTCTTGAAGTATAAAACTGGACAACATTTTCAAATTTCATGCAAACATACAGACATCTTGTACCCCTATTAAAGCATTGTTGTAGTGAACAGACAATTTCCTTGTATGCAATCTTTCACCATCTTAGGAAATCACTATAGGTAGACCATTTCTATAGTCTACACTCTTTCACCTTTTGTACCCTCCTATAAACAACTTATTTAATGGATGTAACATGTCCGCATACATGATGAGCAAATATCAATTCTTTTCACGTCCAACTGACTCATGTGTGAGAAAACAACATTTTTAGCTGTTTTATAATTTAAATAAAAATAAACTAAACAATCAATTAAGAAATACTTCATAACAGTGTGTCAAATCTGTTTGTACAGTCCCCAAGTAGATATTCTTTTTGAACAAATACAGGACAGGACTTAATGACAAACGATAAATTTAAAAAAAGTTAACAGTACATGATTTAGCAAAAAACAGGGTTTCAAGTTGACCCAACCCTTTTTTAGCTGTAACAAAAAAAAAAGTTTACACCTTGACCCGTTGTCCAACCCTAACCCACCAATACGGCTCCTAAGTAAGGTTACAACAGAACAAGATTAGACATAATTAGGACGATACTTTAGGACAATACTGTAGCAAAAAATAGCAAAAAACAGAATGCAAAAGTAAGACTGATAACCAGGACGGGTCGAAGGTTGGAAATGAACAAAATTTTTCCTGGTTTGATTACAACTGAGGGCTATTTTTGCTGGTCATCTTTTAACGATTCACCCCCAAATAAAGCCAAGTGGCAAACATCATTGACAGTGTTATGGTATTGTGCATCTTACATAATAACTTGACGCTGATGCTAAAGATGTGATCGATGAAGGTAGTCTCCATGAAGCTTCGTCCGCCATAGCCCATTCTTAAGTTGTAATCCTAATTCCTAGCAAACAATTCATTCACTTCTTTAAGTTAGTAAAACATTATAGCAAACATGTCTTAAAAATTGCAGACAATGCACACTAACCTCCTATAGAAAATATCCCAACCTTTTTTACTTCATTCAAAATAACATGTCTAGAAGAATTTGGTGTTATAACTAAGTATAAGCATAAAATGAGCATACTCTTGGTCATCAGCAATAGAAGTCAAAGCAGTCTTATTGCGTCTTGAGATCTACAAGATTGTTGTTTACCTTATTTAAAGCAATCATACCCGTGAAGCGTGCCAAATAGGGAAGTAACTAATGGTTGGGTGGGGCCATCTCTGTCAGCTTGAACGGTTTCTAGATGTAAAAAATGATCAGGAACAATAGCATAAAAATAAAAATGGTTATTATAACTCATATACTTATGAATTGGTCAACTTGAGTTGAGTTTTATTTCAAGCATGTCAACACAAAAGCGTTAAATTGGATGAAAGTCACCCAAAGTCTGTTCATACAGCCTCTTAGATCGCTTTTTTTCACTAATGGCTCAAACAAAATATGGCACAAAGAGGTAAACATGCCAAATGAGTCGAAATACGCCAAAAGTGTAAATCATTTTATTTAAGAACAAACGCCTGTAAATGGAAACACTACAGATCGTATCGTATAAAGTTTCAAGCTTCTAATTAATCAAATCTAAATGTACCAAAAGAACCATATTTTTAAGGAGCGGTTTCTATTTAATTAGCAATTCACTTGTTTTTTCTAAAAAATGGTCCTTGAATTGATTTAGTCAACCAGACCCGTATTGTTTTTTCTTACTTGTAATTATGATATTTTTAGCTTTATGTCATTCAAAATAAGACACGTTCAAATGCGTATTCCACACAACATTGATTCAGAAAAAATAGAGGTAAACTTAAAACTCAAGAAGTTTACTTGTATAGTTGCTACTACACGTGTTGAACTAAACCAACTGATGTTTCCTCATGAGAACTATGTCTATAAGAAAATCTTTTTTTCTATACAAGGGATGAGAAAAGATTTACATAGCATATAAGATTAAATAATGTAAACACGTTGTCTGACAATAGATAAACTGCATTAACTCAAAACCAGTTATTTATCACAACAGGTCAAAGAACCAGATTAGGATGGCTCACACGTCCAAACCACCATTTGCCCAATATTATTAACTGGTGGCAACTGAAACAATTGGGAAATAATTAATCAAGCATGTGATGAAGGTTTAAAAGCAAATACATAATCAACCTCATAAATCACCATAAACCTCTTTACTTTTAGATGTTAAATACCCAAATCAGTATCAGTAAACCCATAGTTGTCAAAAGCGCAAGAGGCGCGCGCCGAGGCGCACTATCAGGGCTGTTTCAGGCTGATTTTTGGCCAAATTCAGGCTAAAATTTGCCTAAACCTCTAAAACATCCTAAATGAGCTATGAACAAATCCTAAACAACCCTAAAACATTCTAAAGTAGACCTAAACAAGCCTAAACATCTCTAAAAATCCCTACAAAATATATTTTATATTATGCGCCTAATTATAAAAGGCCCTCATTTTTTATGCTCCTTGTGCCTAGGCTCTGGGCTCGGGCTATGCGCATTGAGTGCGCCTAGGCGCTTTGACAACTATGAGTCAACCATATAAGCATAAATTACAATGGAGACTACTAATTTATAAAATGGATTAACAATAAAAAATAAAAAGTATCCAGAATAGACATCTGTGTATACATAGCATGCCGAAAGTTAGATAAATAATGTTACATCAAATTATTCGAAAAATTATAAGAAAAACATTTCTACAGTAGCAAACCAGCAGGTTTTGACAAATAATATGAGAAGTATTTTAAACTGTGGCGATATGACAACCTGATCAATGGATTGAGAAAACGGTTTAATCATGATAACAATACATAGTGCGACGGTGGAATTCCTACCAAAACTAATTTACATAATACATCAATTATTTTGCCAAACATGACCCAAATAAAAATTATGTGGAGCAAATCCGATCAAACATCAAAGACACATAACCATGAGATTTATCTAAAAATAATCATATTTGAAGAACAAAAAAGTTATAACATGTACCATCCATTAAAAAAACTTATCCTCAGACTTTTTTAAACTATTTATTAACCTAAATGACTCATTACTTGTTTTCAAAAAGAAAACAAACAATAAAGGTGAGACCAAAATTATATACTCTTAAAATAAAATTGAAGCACTAAATTTAGTTGTTTACCTTGAAGTATGAAAGACAGAGATGCTTCAAGTGGGGTTAATTTTTTTTATTAAGAACTTCCCATGGCCCCAAGCTAGTATGCTTGCTGCAAATATAGACAAAGCTGATAAAAAACCCAACGGAATCATCAAATAAAATAGGTAGTAAGGGTAAAAAGAAAAGTGTTTAGGCATAACTTGCTTTGATTGTGTGATGACCCCTAATCCCATTTGTAACCAAGTCACATACTCTCATTAACCACCTCTCATCTATGTTGACCTCATTGACTAACTTTGACCCATCGTTTGAACGTTGACTGAGTTGACTGCTGTCACGGGGTAACACCTAAACCACCAAACACCATCATAGTCTCACTACTGGTGGCCTATTCCACTGTTAGCACTCGTGGACGCTGCCATAGTACCTTTGTGGTCAGAATCTCAATTGCGTGTATTCATAAAAGAAAACAAATTAACCTGTCAATATAAATCATTATTCACCATTTTAATAGACTCAAGCTACAATATTTTACCTATGCATATGCATTTCCTTTTGTATATTCGGTTACTCCATAATTATATGTGAGGTAAACCAACAATGAGTACGATTTAAGTTTTGATGTTAACTAACCTGTTTGGCCATCAATACAGTCGCAAATAGTCACTAATACGAACGATTTTAGTCACAAATAAACATTGATACCAATGATTTCAGTCCACTGCGTTCATACAATGTTCCAGATCTGCATCAAAATCACACATCTAACTTATTTTTGTACAAAATCAACACATATGGAACCGAACTCAGACTATAATAAGTAAAAAAATGATTATTAGGCTGAGGGGTATGGGGTCGGGGAAGGGGATCGGTGGGTGAGGTGGATGCTTTTGCCGAAGGGGAACACCGCCCCCCCCCCCGACTTGTCTTCGGCAAAAACGGGGAAATTGTACCGATCCCACCGACGCGAATTCCAAGGCAACTTTAAAAATTTGAACGTTGCTTTCTCCTTTTTGACCGTTGGATTTTTATAAAAAAAAAAAATTTATTTTTCACACCTATTTAAATAACAAACCAACCCCACATTTTACCCCACAATACCCCACAATTTTTATACACCTTTCCACCATTTTTATACACTTCTACATTTTTATAAAAGATTTTATAAAAATCTTCATGGATCCAAGGCGTCCTTTCTTCCCTAACACACCCGGTAACCCCTCAAACCAACCCCCGTTCGGATTTCCTAACACACCCGGTACTCCCGCGACTCAACCACTATTTTTTGGCGCGTTTAACGCCCCTTTGAATCCATGGCAATTTCAACAACAACCATGGCAAATGCATCCACCTCAAATGCAACCACCTCAATGGCAACCAATACCCGAAACACAAACACAACACGAGCACGATTTTGTTTCTTTGGCCTCGCACGATGATCACATACCCGAAACCCAACCCGAAACCGAACCGGCCCCAAGCAAAAAAACCGTCAAAAAGGGGAAAAAACGGGCCAAAGATGACGGTCCTAGTACCAAGGCCGATTCCATTCCTTGGAATCCCATCGAGTTGGAGGCGCTAGCACAAGCTTGGGTTATCGCTTCTACGGACCCAATACTAGGTAAATTTTATATTTTTTTATAAATGTTTCGTATATATATATATATATATATATGTAAATATTTTTTTTAAAATTTCGTTTTTAATATTTTATAAAAACTAACTTTTTTTTTATATAACTGTAGCAACTAATCGGAAAAAAGACGGGTTTTGGAACCAAGTTGTTAAGGAATTTTTCAAGTTGTTACAACGTGAAGAATACCGTCGGGTTTACTCCGTGAGTACCAAGTGTCGGGACTTGATGACAAAATGTCAAGCTTTTGGGGGTTTTTATCAAAGAGCTTGGAATAATCGTGCGTCCGGGCAAAGCGATGAGAATGTGTTGAAGGTTGCTCTTGACGCATACACCAAAAAGCACGGGGCGTTTGGGTACATGAAGGCGTATGAGATTTTGGCGAAGTGTGAAAAGTTCAAACCGGTGCCTAATGAGGTGGAACAAGCGAAGAGGTCTAAAACGAGCGCAACGGGGAGTTATAGTGGTGGTGGGTCGGATGCTCGTTGTACTATCAACATAAACGACGACCCGGAGTTTGAAGACGAGGCTCCACCAAGTGAGAGTGAGAGGCCGATTGGTAGGGACCGCGCCAAGAAAGCGGCGGCCTCAAAAGGCAAGGGTGTTGATACCCGCCACGGATCGAGAGACAAGGCGGTGGAAAAAATTGAAGAGTTGCTAAAAAATTTTAACGATTTTAAACAAGAGCAAACGGATCGCTACTTGGAAAGAAAGAAGGAGAAGGAAGAAACGGCGGCGAGAGAGTTGGCGAGGCTAGAGATGGAAAGGAAGGACAAAGAAGACGACGCGGCGAGAGACTTGGCGAGGCTAGAGTTGGAAAGGGAACGCCTCAAAATGGAAATGGCGAGACAGGAAACAACCGAATTGGCCTTGATGAGAGAACCGCTCGATAGCCTTGATGAAACGGAACGTGCGGTGGCGGCGAAAATAAAAGACAAAATCGCCAAAAAATGGCTTGGAGGAGCGTTTGGAGGAGCGTTTAGTTGATGGTTTTTTTTTATTTATTTCCGGGTTTTTATTGTATTTTTCGGTTTTTTTTTTTTTAAATTTCTATGTAATTTATTTTATGTTTAATGAAAAAAATATTTTAATGAAAATCTAATTTATAAAATAAATAAAAATAAAATTAATAAAAAAGGGAAGGGGGAAGGGGGAACCATTTCCCTTGTTTGGGGGAGGGGAAGAGGGAAATGACGTGGCGCTTACATGGACAAGGGGAAGGAAGGGGGAAGGGTGACCACACCCCATAGCCTTAGTACCAAAATTATCAGAAAATCATACGTTTGTAAGAAATCAACACAAAGTATGACTTACCGGTCGGATTCTTCTTCATTCTATTGGAATAGTCATCAATCCAATGACAAAAGAACTTTTAGTCTTCGTTAGGGTTTTGAATGACGAAACAATATTCTAAATCAACATAGAGTGTGACTTACCATGACAAATCTGCTGAATCTGGTGAAAATTGTGATGTTCTTTGCCAGAGAGAACCTAATGTGTGGGGGCGGATAACATTGATTGAATGAAACCCAAATGTATCTATCCCGTGTTTTTTTTATAAAGGGGTTGTACATTGTGCATCATAACTTGCACCCTTAAAAGGTTTAAGAGTTTTGTGCAATAAAGTATTGTACAATATGCTTTTAAAGTTTGTACATTTGAAAAAAGTTGCAAACACTACTAGGAAAGAGACCTTTCTTGACGCGCATTTGTCAAGAAAGGGGTCTGATGACACAAAAAAGAGTGTCAATGATGGCGATGTCATAAATTTAACATGACACTTTTTTGCGCGTCATCTGTTTATGACACGCTCTCATGACAGTCTTTTTGACACGCGTTTATGACTTTTTCGTGTCATCTGCTTACGACACACTATGCGTGACATCTTTTTTGACCAAAAAAATAAAAAAATTATAAAATTACTAATTTATTCTGGATTCACACACACACACACACACACACATATATATATATATATATTTCAATAAATCTATTTCAAAATCAAATACAATGATATATTGATATGGGTCATAATAAAAATCTTCACAACATATAAATACGGGGCACTAGCTATCAATCCAACTATAACTAGGTTCATACATTCTTGTTCTTCATCTTAGAAGGTGGCCAACGACCCTGCAAACAACAACCCGTCTTTCCGCAACTGGCCTCGCCCGTTCACCATTCAATAACAGTGGCATTTGTGTTTCTTTCTTTTAGAAAAATCTACAAAAAAATACATAAAATCACATATTATGTTAGCTAACTTCTGAGTTCTGACCAAAAATCATGCCAAGATAAAATAGTTTAGGCCCTTAAACGAACTCTGCACGTAGGTTGAATTTGTGTTTCTTTCATTTTCCAAATTAATGGGACATCATTGATCCTAAATTTTCATTTTTAAAAAAACATAAATGCACTTGTACCTGAATATTGGCACCATGGCTTGTTCCAACAGCATAAAGGGAGGTTACTGGTTGTTTGAGATAAAGATAATCCACTACTTCGCCTATATCATCTGATTTTCCAACATTGTAAAGCACTCGGACTGACAAAATAATCACAAATGATTGAACACCAGACATGTTTGAAAGGTTTAGTTACTATCTAAGCAAGGTTATAAAATTAATTTTTAACCAGACTCGTACAACATATAATGTATGTTTGTTGGGTGGATCCACCGGCTAATCAGAACCAGACTCCGCATTCGCGTGTAACTTTTGACCTGTAAAACATAAACAACAAGATTACCAAACCAACATGGGTGAATCCGATTTTACCCCTTTTGTTTAACACGCGTGCTTCAATAGTTTATCAAAAAGCAACGGATCACCAACAACACTAAAGACCTTGCTCATACCCTTGTTTGGTCTTAAACTCTAACGAGACATTATGAGCTGTGACCCGTATGCGGATAGTCTTCAGCTCAAAATTTTCAATACACAAACCCGGTTCCCATTTCCGATTCACCGGATCTTGCCTCGTTCGAAAAAACTCAATAAAAAATCAATAGATTCCATTTTGAGAGAGTTGAATAAGCACTATCTACCCCGAGCACACGTAATGGAACCGTAGACAGTCAAGCGAAATCCAATCCACGAAATAATTTGATCTATGGACAGCATCTATAACCTTCCCGACCACATTTTTTTCTTTTTTCTAGTCATTTCACCTCGAAATACGAAATTTTTTGTTGAGCAGAACAGGCATACCATTTACCATACATGGGCTTTTTTCTAAGACATCATTTAACCCCTGCACACTATTAAACTTAAAGAAATAAAACCCCATGCTATTCTTCGAAACCTCAGCAAAGTCATGGGCCTGCCATAACCTTCTAACACATCAGCTAACATAATTAAATTCCATGGACTGCCCTAGGAAATACCAATACAAGTAAAAATTATATTCTTTAGCCGATTGGATTAAGTCATCTCCTTTTAAGACGATACGACATTTCCCTTCCGGTGTTATAACAGGCGGGATGTATTTAAGCAAAATGGACTCCGTTTGTTTGTTTTGTCTAATTTTATCAACAAAAGTCATCCCTATAGATGGTTCTATTTAAGCAAAATGGACTCCGTTTGTAGAGCAGGGTTAGTAGGGGTATACATACCTGTAAGCGCAGCAGGCATATGATGCCTATCTGGAACCTGAAGCTCAACTGTTTTATGCCTGCTAACAGTCGTCTTGCCCCCTCTGCAGGTCACGACTACACACGGGTTCTACAATTTCATGCTCCTGTAAAACTAATAGAATAACTAATTACCAAGTAAATGAAACATTAATAATAGTCACATTCTAAATGCATCTAACAAAGTGAAGCATAATAATGTTTCCTCTTATTACCAAACTTAACAAACTTTAACCAATAAAATCTTCAACTTCGCTGAAAATTTATAAACATTCTAAATGCATCTGACAAAGTGAAGCATTATCAATGATGTCCATTATTCTCCAAAAAGAACATATTCAAACCAATCCACAACTAAAATAAACTAATATTCAAAACCACACTCAGATCTACTATCCACACCAATTAATATTTAATTAACAAAGAGGAACAAAAACAAAGAAGCGTGACTCAACGAAATAAAAGAAAATAAGTCTTCTACACACATTCACAAAGATGAACAAAAACAAAACCCTAAAACAATTAAAGAGGCGTGAATCAGTACCTGAAGCGACGGAGGTATGGTGACGGTGGTGGTGGTCAGGCATGAATTAGTAACAACCCAAAGCAACCGTTGGGACTCCATCTATACAACCCAGCAGATGTCTTCAACTTCACGGCGAACAGCGAACAAATCAACACAACAGGGGTGGTTGTCGAACCTAGCACATCAGCTTGTCAGGCGTTGGCGTGGTGGCAGTGTAACGTGGAGATGTTGGTGGTGATTCGTAGGGATATGTGAGCTTACAACATACCACCAATAAACAAACAAATCTGCTTCTTCTTTCAATCTGTTGTACGGGATTACGGTTGGAGTAGGTGGTGGTCAAAGGCTTAAGGGTGGTGGCGGTGGTGGTTGTGGAGTGATGTACGGTGGCGAATGGCTATCTTTAACAAATCAGGATTGTATGGCAGAGAGATGAGAGCAGATGTGTGTTTTTGTTGTGTGAGAGATAGGGGAGGGTTTATATAGGGAGGTGCAAGGGAGAGGGTGGACGGAATTTAAATTTTGGTGACAAAAAATCATGACATGCAAGTTTTTTTACCGTCATGCATTTTAATTTTTGACGGAAACTTATGTAACATCGCGTGATTTCTACTTTTCTTTTATTTTAATTTCTATACTTAACACATTTTAAGTTCGCCTTTATCTGCTTCTTGTATGTTACTCCTACCCATTCATGACGATTCGTCATTATAATTTATCCTAATCAATTTAGGCATTATAACTAGAAACTCATTTAGTTAAGATCTTAGTTTATATATTTTTTTTTAATAAAACATATATATTGTTAATAAAAATAATGCTTTTAGTTTTTTTTTTTTAAAAAGAAAAGAAAGCAATGACATTTGACTTTTAAAAAAAACTAATAATAACTACAACAAATTCCAAGTGTCGTCCATTTTTTTAGTTATTTTTTTTTCTTTTAAAGATATATTTAACACTTAATTCACTTCTAACTACCCTAATTAATTCATTAAATACCCAACCCCTTCACCCCAACTATAAATACACCACTCCTACCCATTCTAACACTTGCTCATTCCTAAATCCTCTCTAAACCTCCCAATTCTTCAAAGAAATCCCAAGTGTGGAAGTCCACTTCTAAGTGAGTTTTCTCATAAACTCCAACTTTATTATTCTTTATTCACTTCTTTTCTTCTTCTTCTAACCCCTTGGGGAAACCTCTAGGACCTTGCTCTTGTTTGCTATCGCAAATGAAGACGAGTAGGACACCAAAATGAGGCCTCAAAGGTGGTTCATCTTCTATTGTTTTTATGCACTAGAAGGTTAGTTGAAGTAATACCAACCAAGTTCACCAATAACTTAATATGGACTTGTGCTATGGTTAATGGTTGACAAAGGAAAGCCAAGGCTCTTCCAAACTAAGTCACCATACACTACTTTAACCCTATAGTTATATTATGTAAATACTAAAATATATACTTTCAAAACTCTACTAATCTAATAACTTGGAAGGTTTGTGGATACATCCCTACCTTACCAATACTTGACTCTCTTGACCATCCGAATCACCTTTATGGTGGTTTGTGTTTTGGTTAGCCTTAAAGGCACTACTTGACTCTCATGACCATCCGAATCACCTTTATGGTGGTTTGTGTTTTGGTTCGCCTAAAAGGCTTGCTTGACTCTCTTGAATCTAATAATCCAACTCTTGAACCTAAAACGCTTTCCTTTCTAATTCTAGTTATTTGGAGCTAAAATCTTCAATTCTCAAGACCCGTTTTTGGGAACTAAATAACACACCCTAAGGTGAGTTCATACTTGTCCCCCTTTTATTCTTTATTCTTTGGGGCTCAACATGTATCACTATCAAAACTCAAACGATTTTAAACTCTACAATCTATTATGCTTAGTCTAAAGTCTATCATATTCTAAATTCTATCATGCGCAATCTAAAGTCTATTATATGCTTGTACGCTATGCTATGTAGAATTATTTACTCTAACATACAAATGTTCATATAGTTGACAACCCACCTTGCATGTATAGCGCTATAGGATTGGCTATCTGCCCCCTACATGGGTCATGTTAAGCAAAATTCTTCGTGGCTAGTCGCCGTTTGTATGGTTCTCTTGCATATGCCTATAAGCAAAACTTTATTATACTATTTATGTATGTCAAAACTAGTATGCTCACCAATGCTTTATGTGTTGACGGATATTTTATACATGTTGCAGGAAATATTTATTGCAGGACATTCAAGAAAACTACTTAGGATTGGACATAGAAACTCACTCTAGTTCAAGTTATCATATTCTTGTTGTTGTATTTTTCGTTATTTGAACTACTTGTATTTCTATTTTTAGACAATAAATGAAATTCTATCTTTAAACTATATTGTCACAAAATCTAGTGTCATGAAGTCTTTGAACAATCTACCACAAGTCTCACTCCGATGTATTCCACCATCGGTTGGGGTGTGACAGATTGGTATTAGAGCCATGACTATAGGGAATTAGGAAAAATTGCCATGTTTGACCTAGACTATAGTTAGGAACCTTTTTGACCATTCCTTTTATCATGCTTAATATACTTGTTCTCCCTATCTTGCTTCTACTCTATCCTCTTGGTCTTTAAAATTTACCTTCCTATTTGTAGATTACTCTACACTCGAAGACACTCGTATACCACAAACGAAAGGAAATCACCGAAATAGGCGTGAAACCCTCACTTTGGTGATAGCTTTCAATCCGTGTAAAATCTTTGTGTTTTTGAAACTACGCCAAGATAGTAGTGATATCCTCACCTTGGTGGAAATTTCACGATTCTCGTTCTAGTGGACAATTACCAATTGAAGGTTAGAATTAATTTTCTTACCACATTGGACTAAGTGTACAAACCACACTCAAAGAAACGACCTCACTAAGATAGGAGTGAAATCCGCAACTTAGCGACTAGTTTCAATCCTTGATATTTTTTTAATCTCGCCAAAGTCTCAAATTTACTAATGACAAGGAACATGTAGTAACTGGAAGGGTGAATACCGTTAACCGGAAGCTTCGGCGAGAGTATTTCCACCTATTAGGCCAAAGCATGTTTTCAAACTCAAAGGTAAATTCGAACCACTTTGGTTAGCCTTAGTTCCGTTCCGGAACACTCCAATTGCTTGCTTAAAACAAGCCTCTCATTTTATGTTAATATTACTTTCAATGTTGTTTTCATGCTATATTTTCATTATATATTCGATTTATTTCACTCGCATACAATCTCAAGACTCGCATTTACAATCTACTCTCGCGATCTCCAAACAATACTAATAATCGCAAAACTAACACGAATCGAAACTTCCTTATTATTAACTATGTGCTCTATACTTGCTTATACATACGTGTTATACTATTTTAACAATGTGAAACTTGCGTCCTATACGTGTAACTAGAACTTGCATATTAAATCTATGAGAACAACTTGAGCTTACGTATTTTGTTTATCTAAATTTGCATTAATCCCACTGATCTAATCTTACCCACAAGCTTTTTATTGTTAACCAAAATCCTGGTAACTTATTTCCTAAATTCAAAAGTCACCTTGTTTAAAAACGCTTATGCAAATTTTCTTATGATTCTCGTAGATGTCTTCCCGTCTCAACAACATCGATCTCAACCAACTGGCGAGCCTTATTGCCCAAGAACTAGTTAAGATTCTCCCTAAACCTAGAAACACCAACAAACCCAATTCCAAACCCCGAGGATACCATCCAGGACAACACAAACCATGTAGATACTAAACCTTCTATGCATACCCTTACCAAACAAACAAGAAAGGGTAACCGAAAACGCAAAACCCTCAAACGAAACCACACTTCGACAACTCCTGAGACTCCGAATTCCAACAAAAAGCAGTACCGTGGAACCTTTCCGCTATTCGACAGTTGTAAATAACACCATCCCACTCACACCCAATGCCGCATATGCGCCAACTGTGGTACATATGGTCATTTAGCCAAAAACATGTCGCCGTACCACTAAACCAGGACCCGAAAAACCTACTAGTACTACCTCATTCACTAAAGCCAATGGATGGATATGCTCCGAGTGCAACGATCCGACCCATGGACGCAACCAGTGTCCAAGACTTGCCATGGTGATCTACGATGCTGGAAGACCCACTCACCACACTAAAGAAGATTGATTTATCTTTTCTTTAAAAAAAATGATAATTTCTTTATGTAATGTTTTCAAGAAATTGTTCGGATTTGAAATTTTCTTTTATGAATTAAGACATACTAATGTTATCTTAGGTCACAATCGTAATTATCGGGAAAATTCAAACATCGCAAAACCCTTTTCTCCTCGCGTGCAATCTTTTTCAAATTTTTGAACAAAGTTCTTCCTACTATTCCTAAGAGGATGCCTATTCTTATATAAAATCTTCACTTTCAACCTTCAAACCACTAACAAATGTGTGTCAAGTGGGTATAACAAACGAGATTTTAAATGGTAAAAGTGTTAAAAATAAATTTTGTTTTCAGGACGCCTAATGTCGTCCATAAGAAAAGAATTTTTTTAGCAAACAGGACTTATGAGCAAAGACACGCTAAATCAGACAACCTACTTCTTTATAATCCCAAAAACCTTTTCTCTTGAAATCGTATCACGAGTCAAAATATTCATCAACGCCACACTAAAATTGTCAATAAACTATTTTCCTCGCTTAATAAAATGGATTTTTCATAAATCAAACGACCATCTTCGATAAGACTTTTACACTAAATTTTCCCCACTTCAACTAAATATGTTTTTCTTTAACATCCAACGGACTAAATTCTTCTACCATCAAACTTGACCCTTAATCTTAACAAGCTAAATTGCTCACGTACCCATAAACTCAATTTGTAATGAACTCGAATTTTATGTTGCCCTCAGTCAAAACATTTTAGGCGAGAACGTTTTCATTAGGAATCCAATTGTCTATGCTTTTGTTTGATTTTATACAACTGAACGTAACAACATATGCACAAGTCTACACCATTATATCATGAAACCATAAAACTACGCCAAAAACACGTACGGTTAACAACATCAAAAACTTGCTTAATGCCTTTTCACATTATGTGCTTGCATGTCACGTTGCTTACTTTGTTTACAACATCAAAACTATCTAATGCCTTAGCCTAGTGTCTTTTCCTTTGTGTATAAGTATTTTGTGTCCACTAGCGACCCACACATAACTAAGACAAATTATGTGGACCATACGACAATCGGACTAATTACGAGTGCACACGTAATTACAAAAATTGGGCGCATGGAAAACATAACAAGTCCCAGTGTGTATAACCTATCATGACTTGAATAACAACAAGGATGAGGTATGATAACGGCATGGTGGATACGCCGCCGGTACATCCTATACATAAATGTCCTGTCATACTACCAAAAGTAGAGTTATTCATGCCATGAGAAGTTTTGGGTGTCGAGTTTAAATTTTGACCAACACTTACGTTATTTATCTTTTGCAATACAGTTTATGTTATAGTTTACTAGTCTAATTACACTTGCATCATTTGTCTTTTATGCATATCATAACCTTGTTTTGAACCACACTCTCTACTATGCAACATCATCCTTGCTATGAATAATCTATACTTGCAATCTCCATCGAACTTCGTTCCTTCCTTGTGCTTTCCTTGCTTAATCAGCAATCCTCTCATTATCAAGAATCTATTTCTAAATTCCGTAAGCTTTGGCCTTAATCTCTAAAAGCATTTATACATGTAAAACAAGATTCATCTATCACTTTATATATTTCCTTGAATAATTATGTACTGAATTTCAAAATTAAATAACTACTATTTATTTCGCCAAAAATCTGTTTTCCAAATAGTCCAATTTCTCGTTTATTTAATCACTTCTAAAAAGTTTTTCCTAACAAAATTTTCGACCTTGTGCAAACCAAATATCTATTACTAAATATTGTTCATTCCCACATCTAGTCACTCATTATGTTCACATTTTTAATATTCCACCCAATTACCCAAGGACACCTCTTTTACAAGCCAACAAATTCTACTATTTCATATATGATATACCGTATAAATACTTATTTTCTCAAAATTTCTATATATTATACAAATATACTTACCTACCTTCAATATTCACTATTTCATACCGTATAAATACTTACTTTCCTAAAATTCTTACTATTTTTTATACACGGTATACATACCTACCTTCACAAGATTTTTTTCTATTTTCATGTATGTTATACTGTATATTTATTTACTTTTCCAAAACTTGTTGCATCAACTCCATATACAAACCTATTTATGTGTATCCCTTACTTTACTATCTACAAAATGCTTATGTCAGTTAAGTTCTCAAATTTCTACGTACAACCTTAGGTAAAATTTGAAAAGTACTTCTCTTACGAGCATAATTATCGCACAAGTGACTAGATACCGTATTCACTTTAAACATAATAAACTAACAAGCTTTGTTCTCGTATATATCCACTTACCTATTTTTCAAAAGGTTGACTCTTAATTAAATTTCGAGACGAAATTTCCTAAAGTATGGGAGACTGTAACATCGCGTGATTTCTACTTTTCTTGTATTTTAATTTCTATACTTAACACATTTTAAGTTCGCCTTTATCCGCTTCTTGTATGTTACCCCTACCCATTCATGACGAGTCGTCATTATAATTTATCCTAATCAATTTAGGCATTATAACTAGAAACTCATTTAGTTAAGATCTTAGTTTATATATATATATTTTTTTAATAAAACATATATATTATTAATAAAAATAATGCTTTTAGTTTTTTTTTTTAAAAAGAAAAGAAAGCAATGACATTTGACTTTTAAAAAAAGTAATAATAACTACAACAAATTCCAAGTGCCGTCCATTTTTTTTAGTTATTTATTTATTTTTTCTTTTAAAGATATATTTACCACTTAATTCACTTCTAACCACCCTAATTAATTCATTAAATACCCAACCCCTTCACCCCAACTATAAATACACCACTCCTACCCATTCTAACACTTGCTCATTCCTAAATCCTCTCTAAACCTCCCAATTCTTCAAAGAAATCCCAAGTGTGGAAGTCCACTTCTAAGTGAGTTTTCTCATAAACTCCAACTTTATTTTTCTTTCTTCACTTCTTTTCTTCTTCTAACCCCTTGGGGAAACCTCTAGGACCTTGCTCTTGTTTGCTATGGCAAATGATGACGAGTAGGACACCAAAATGAGGCCTCAAAGGTGGTTCATCTTCTATTGTTTTTATGCACTAGAAGATTAGTTGAAGTGATACCAACCAAGTTCACCAATAACTTAATATGGACTTGTGCTATGGTTAATGGTTGACAAAGGAAAGCCAAGGCTCTTCCAAACTAAGTCACCATACACTACTTTAATCTAATAATCCAACTCTTGAACCTAAAACGATTTCCTTTCTAATTCTAGTTATTCGGAGCTAAAATCTTCAATTCTCAAGACCCGTTTTTTGGGAACTAAATAACACGCCCTAAGGTGAGTTCATACTTGTCCCCCTTTTTATTCTTTATTCTTTGGGGCTCAACATGTATCACTATCAAAACTCAAACGATTTTAAACTCTACAATCTATTATGCTTAGTCTAAAGTCTATCATATTCTAAATTCTATCATGCGTAATCTAAAGTATATTATATGCTTGTACGCTATGCTATGTAGAATTATTTACTCTAACATACAAATGTTCATATAGTTGACAACCCACGTTGCATGTATAGCGCTATAGGATGGCTATCTGCCCCCTACATGGGTCATGTTAAGCAAAATTCTTCGTGGCTAGTCGCCGTTTGTATGGTTCTCTTGCATATTTCTATAAGCAAAACTTTATTATACTATGTATGTATGTCAAAACTAGTATGCTCACCAATGCTTTATGTGTTGACGGATATTTTATACATGTTGCAGGAAATATTTATTGCAGGACATTCAAGAAAACTACTTAGGATTGGACATAGAAACTCACTCTAGTTCAAGTTATCATATTCTTGTTGTTGTATTTTTCGTTATTTGAACTACTTGTATTTCTATTTTTAGACAATAAATGAAATTCTATCTTTAAACTATATTGTCACAAAATCTAGTGTCATGAAGTCTTTGAACAATCTACCACAAGTCTCGCCCCGATGTATTCCGCCATCGGTTGGGGTGTGACAACTTATTTACACGTAGAAAAAAACGTCAAGAATTTATCAGTTTTTATCAAAGATGACATTTTTTTACGACATACACTTTTGCATGTCATTAAAATGGTGTATGTCATAAAAAGAATGTCATTAAAGGGTATTTTTCTAGTAGTGGAATGACTATTCTTGCCCTTCTAATATGCTTATTAATTTAGAATATATATATATATATATATATAGGGGAAGTATATGGAATAAACCCTCTTTAGATGAAAAACTTCAACAAACCCATTGAGTGGACCATGTTGTGCCACATCAACCACTCTAATATAATATGTTTTATAAAGTGTGAGGGTATTTTAGACAATTACAACTTCACCTCTTTCTCTCTCCTCTCTCTTGATATATATATATATATATATCTATTCTCTCTTTCTTTCATTTTAATTTTCAAAATCTAGTCTCTCTCATCCCCTCTCTCTATTTCAAAATCACTAGATCTGAATCTGGAAAACACACAACCCCCACCTAGAATTACAACCAACACCAAAAGCAACACCACCACCCTCAACATCACCACTGCCACCAACCGCCGCCTCATCCCCCTGTTTTACATATGTGTGTACGTAGAGAGAGAAATCTATGAAATTTCTTTGGTTTCTTCATCCATCAATCGATCTTGTTAAGGTGATTGATTAATTCTTTGAGCTCTTTCTTTCTATATTTTCATGCTTTGATTTATATCTATTATTATTATTATTCTGAAAATTACGTTTATTGACTTGCTGTAAGTAATATTACAAAATGTATACATTGTAAAAGCATTGAATCTTTGATTCAGTTTGTAATAATTTATTTTAGTGTATAGTTCAAATAATTAATTAACCTTTGTATTAAAATTCCAATTTTTATTACTGTAAGTAATACTAATTAATTAACTTTTGTATATGACTTTTACAGATCTGCTTTGCTAGAAGGATTCTAACTGTTGTGGCCCTTGTGGGTATTTAGCGACGGCTGAGTTCAATGTCGTCGCTATCTGTTATTAAAGTTTAAAGCTTTATAGTATAATTGTTTGATTTTGATGTTTATTTTATTAGGTTTTGGGTTTTGTTAGAATAATAATAATAATAATAATAGTTTTGGGGATAGTTTTTGTTCGCTTACCAAGTGTTCGATCAAATGCTTGAATGAAGAAAAAAAAAACTTATGTCAACCTTTTTTATTTTTTTATTATTATTATTTTGTTTATGTTAGATTTTTATTAGATTGGGGACATGAAGTTGATAGATCACATGTGATTGATGAATAAATTTGTAGTCTTTTTTATGTTAGTATATGCTAACACATGTTAGTGATGCTCCATTATGTGTTTGAGTATCCAAAACTAACATGTGTATCTGTTCCAGTGTTGGTTTTCACGAGTAGGCTATTGGAACAAGGCGGTGTTGGTGATGTGGCTGTGGTAAGTGATGTTTTTTTTTATAATTTTTGTATTATGTTTAATAAATTTTTGGCAAGTGAAATTGTTATGAACTCGTATAGGGTACATGTCTATTTTTTGCGGTCCGAGTCTTGTATGCTCACACACGTTAGTGATGCTAACACATGCTAGTATATGCCCAACTAACAGGTGCTAGGACCCATATGACATACATTATTTTTAGTAAGACATGCATTTTAGAATATGCTAACACATGCTACTGATGTCTTTTATTATATTATATATTTCGTGTGCTAGTGTTTTGATTTTAGAATATGCTAACACATGCTAGTATATGCCCAACTAACAGGTGCTAGGGTTCTGATTTGATTTTTTAAATTTATTATTGTTGGATTTCAAACCCTATTAATCGTATTTGAGTAGTTGTATTAACATAGTTGTAAAATTGAGTATGATATACTTGGCACTGCATATTTGGTGTTGTTTATACACATGTTAGTGATACTAACACATGCTAGTATATACCTAACTAACAGATGTTAGGGTTCATATGACATACGTAGTATATGCCTAACTAACGTGTGTTAGGGTTCATATGACATATGTTAATTCAGTAAAACATATGTTTTAGAATTACACTACACATGTTAGTGATGTCTCATTATATGTTTCGGAGAGTCTAACTAACACGTGTTATCTTTTTTTGTAGGTGAAGAGATGTTTCGTGTTAAAGATGAAGATGGGTATCAAGAATGAAGCATAGCTAGATCTTTTTTATGTTAGTTTTTTTATCATTTCACAAATAATTATGTATGTATGAAAACTTTTTTGATACATTTTTAGTATTGATTGTAATGATCGTTTTTATCATTTATTAAATAAATACACATTTTATGTGTTCTTTTACTATGTTCTTTTAGTATATGTTTGGTAACACATGTTAGCGATGTCTCACACGAGGTCAGAATTTTGCATCACAACACTAACGTATGTTATTTTTTCGTGCTGGAGAAAGTGTCATAAAGTAGGAGAGAGATGACTTGACAAGTGTCAAATCAACCTTTTTAAACCTAGGATTCAGAAAATTAAATTATAAAAAAAATCATTTAAAATGACCTTAATGCCCTTAATCTACCTTTTTTAAGCAAGTGGCCCACTTGTTTTTGAATATTATATAGAAAATAATTAAGGACCATTGATCAAGTTTGATCAATGGTCACCATAGAGTTTAAAGGGTTTTTCATGAAGATGAGGTTTCCTCTTTATCCATCCCCTATATATATATATATATATATATATATAGGATCCGGATATTTTGAAAACTCCTTTGATTTGCGAGAACTTGAAAACTCCCCTTGTCCAATAGTATGTTGACACATAAGCTAGCCATGGGTTTTTTATTCAAGGGTATTTGTGACAATTACTATTATTAGTCTTACACACTTGATTAGATTGTAATTATTAAAAAGATATTATGTATATAATATTAGTAATTAGTACAAGCTTTTCTCATAATCCCAAGACACACATCGGGGAATGTGTGAGGATGAAACTCCCGCCCAAAAATTATATGCAGTATGTTACCTTTTTGTTATATATAAATACACCCATGCAACAAACTAAGCATTCCAAACCATCTTCAACAAAACCCACTCAAAAAAAAACCCTCACACTCACTAAAAAAATGGAGAAAGCAGAGGATGGTGACAACAACATCGATGTTTTTTCTGAAAAAGAACTACAGGAGGTAGCCGTTTTCTTTAGGCAAAACCCACAGCCGATCAAACAAGGGGGGGCTGGGCCATCATCTCAGGATAGGGGGAAAGGTTTGGCGGATGAGTCGGATATTGGGGTGCTCCAGTCATGCATCCAAGGGGAGTCTTCTCGTCTGATGAGGTGGAGTCAGCTACTGAACCTAATGACAACACCCCTACCAGTCACCGGGTGATCGAGGCTGAAGATGGTAAGTTTTTTGTTTTTTGAAGTGTGGTTTTTCAACTAGATTGGGGACCGTAAAAAGGGTGAAGGGTATTGTTACGCATAGGTACATCCTGTGTTCCAAGGCTGGTAAACCGCAAACAAAAAGGAAATTCGACACGTTAGATGAAACCTCATTGAAGATTAGGCAGTCAACTTTCCACGTATGCGACTGCAAGGCGGGGGTTAGAGCTAAGTTATGTAATGCTACATCATTTTGGGAGATTTACCACTTTGAAGAGTCGCACAACCACATGCTTGTTCCTTCGTACAACAGGGACTTAACAAAAACAGGTAGGAAGCTGGATTTTGCAACAAAAGAATTCATCCATCGTGTAAGTTTTAATAAAGTTGGTCCGACGGTAGCCCACAGAATGCAAGTTACCCTGAAAGGCGGTCACCACAATGTGAAGGGAACCCCTAATGATTACAAGAATTTTGCTAAGAGTGTCCGTGTGTTTGTCGGCAATAGGGACTCGCAGATGATGATCGATAAGTTGGAGGACAGGGTGAAAAACCTACCAAACTTTTCATTCCAATACAGCCTTGTTAATGGTTAGCTCAGATACCTTTTTTGGGTGGACGAGATATCCAAGATAAACTACCAAGCTTTTGGCGAGGTGCTTGCGTTTGATGCCACATACCAAACGAACAGGTCAAAAACTTTTTTGCCATAAGCCCATGTCTAATTTTTATGCATTTGCCTATATATATTTTTTTGTGTATGATGGTGATTTTTTGTGGTTTTTTGTGTGTTTTGTTTCGCGCGGCCCCTAGGTACAATCTTATCTTTGTCCCTTTCACTGGTGTCGACAACAATAAACGTTGTGTTACATTTGGCGCTGGCCTGCCGTTTAGCGAGACTATAGAGTCATATTGTTGGTTGCTAAACACTTTTCTCGAGGTTCATGGGAAACAACCCAAGTTGGTGCTAACAGACCAGGATCCGGCGATGAAGCAAGCAGTGGCTGCTGTTTTTACCGAGTCACGCCATCGACTGTGCATGTGGCACATTATGAAGAAGCTGCCTGTAAAGGTAGTGAACTCCTTTTTGTTCATACACCAGTGTAAGTCTTTTTTTTTTGCAGTGGGGGGTATACTAATCCTTTTTTTGTTTGTTTGTCTGTTTTTTTTCCCTTTTTTTGTATTTTTTAACAGATCGCAGGAGGTGTTCATGACAATTCAGAAGTTCGGGCTGCGATTCATAAGTTGGTATGGAATGTGTACATTAAGCCGTCTACATTTGAAAAACGATGGGAGAAGCTACTTGACAAATATGGGCTGAACGACAATGAGTGGTTAAGAGATATGTACAACATCAAGGAACTTTGGGTGCCTGCATACTTCCGTGAAATTCCAATGTCTTGTCTCATGAAGACTACTTCCTGTTGCGAAAGCTCTAATGCGTCATTCAAAGTTAATTCAAGCTGGGCGAATACCCTTGTGCAGTTCTTGTTGTGTTTCGATACAACGATGGACACGCAAAGGTACAATCAGGGGGTTGCAGAGTTTAACACTGACCATCGGGTCCCTGAATATAAAACTAGTTTGGCGATCGAAAAGCATTGTGCTATGGTGTACTCTCAGACGATATTCAACGAGGTTCGGAAGGAAATACAGAATGGGCTACTGCTTTGCTTCATCACAAACCAGGCAGAGGTTGATGGCGTTAAGGAATATACTGTTACACACATTGACAAGAACTCGGATGTGGTGAACGATTTCACGGTACGCCGCCCCTGTCTAAAGTTTTTGGAACATGAACAGCAGGTTAACTTTCTTTTTTTTTTTTGTTTTTTCTCAGGTTAGGGTGAACTCTGCTGATGGGGACACGACATGTTCATGTAACAACTGGACACGGATTGGATACTTGTGTCGACATATTTTTTGTGTGTTCAGGTACACAAAGGTCGAGGCAATGCCCGAGAAATACATCCTAGACCGTTGGAGGCGCGAGGTGTTACCTAAATCTGTTTTTAGCATAGACGCTCAGTATGGTGTGGACAACAGCGCTAGTGCCGTGATGCGCAACGACTTGTTTAACATGTTTAGCAAATGTGTCGAGCGCCTAACTTCTGAGCCTGATCGTTTATCGGCGTTCACAGATCAACTCAAGGGTCTGATGGAGGGAGTTATGATAGGGGGGAGTAATGAACCCGGTGAACCAGAGGTTGTGAAAGAGGCGATAATCGCGGAACTGCTAGGTGTACCGGAAGATGTCGACCCAGCATGCAGCAACCCGCAAGGAATAAGGAATAAGGGATGTGGCACGAACCGCCGACTAATTGGACCTGGTGAAAGGGCGGTAAACCAGAGCAGGAAGAACCCGCGCAAATGCAGGACTTGCCAAGAATACGTGACGGATCATGATTCCAGGAACTGCCCCAAGAAGAACCAACAACCAGCCCCCTAGTAACATGGTTGAACCGGCTACCCGTAGAACTTTTTATATTATATGATGTGGTATAAAACTTATAAAAAAACCCCTGACCCCCCCCCCCACACCGCGTATCTTTTGATATGGTGTAAATGCGTGTTCCAGACCTAACTACTTTGTGTGGAACTCGCATTTTTTGTAACCATGCTAAATGTTTTCAGAACGGCTTTTTTTGGCGGTAGGGGATTTTTGTTTTTTATGTGGTAAATTATGTACAGGCAAAAGGGCACGGGGGCTGTGTTTTTAGGCGTATTTGTATTACGTCGGGGTGTCTATGCTTTCTGTTTTGTAATGCAAACTCAGTAATGGAAGGGTGTTTTATTTTAGTATGTGGGTTATATTTGGTTTGTTGTTGGGGGTGGGGGGGGTTACCCCAGTGTAAGTGTAGGAACACCACAAAATCACTAAATGTCCCTACTAACTAGTAACAATGACACATGTTCGTTGGCAAATGGACAGATTAATTATAAACATTCAGTAGATACGTTCGACTGAAGAAACATTTGTGCGCGACCCCAGCGTAAAGGATCCCATGGTATTAAAAAAGACACAACATATATAAAAATGAATTGTTTCTCCTTTTTTGTTCACACCAGTGTAAGGGGGATGTAAAAATACTACGTAGCCACGATGACAAGAATACTACGGGAAAAAACTGCGTTTTTGTGCATGGCTTATTTTTTTTACGACTACCCACCCATTTTTTACCCCAGTATAAGAGGGATACATTAAGATACTAAATTAGTAACAATGACACATGTTAGTTGGTAATGGACAGATTAAGAAAGTGTAAACGTTTGTAGATACGTTCGACTGAAGAAACGCTTGTGCGCGACCCCCCAGCGTAAAGGACCCTAAGGTATTTTTTAAAAGACACAACAATAAAAACGAACTGGTCCCCCTTTGTTTACACTAGTGTATGGGGGATACCAAAAATACTACGTAGTTACGATGTCATAGGATACGCAACGAAGGACAGATTAATTACGATGACACCAGTGTAAGGGGGGATAAAAACGAACTGGTTTCCCCTTTTGTTTACACTAGTGTTTCTCCTTTCTTTGTCCACACTAGTGTAAGGGGGGATACAAAAATTTCCGTTTTTGTTCATGGCTTATTTTTTTTACGACTACCAACCCATTTTTTTACCCCAGTGTAACAGGGATACATTAAGATACTAATAAACTTTTGTGCGCGACCCCCAGCGTAAGTTGGCAATGGTCAGATCAACAAAGTGTAAGCATTTTTTTTAGCCGTTTTTGTTTGTTTGGCAATGGTCAGATCAACAAAGTGTAAACTTTGTTGTCGATACGTTCGACTGAATAAACTTTTGAGCACGACCCCAGCGTAAAGGACCCCAAGGTATTTAAAAGACACAACAACAAGAACGAAGTCTTTTTCCTTTTTGTTTTACACCAGTGTAAGGGTGATACAAAAGATACTACGTAGTTACGATGACATAGGATACGTGACGAAGGACAGATTAATCATAACCATTAAGTACGATATGTAGTACAAACCAGTCAGATTAAGTTCAAACATCACACCAAAACGCACAGCCAAAACATAAAACATGTTTTAAAAGTTTACAACCCACCAAAAAAAAAAGCTACTAACATGTGTCCCAAGATGGCATTAGTCACCAACACGCCACCGGTTTTCATCGACGTAGCATATCAACCGAGATCCGCTTTTTGTAGATGTTTGTACGTGCCAGCAAGATCTTCGTTGCATACTTCCTCCTCAAGGCATCCACTTGTGCTTGCTTTCTTTTACCATTCAAGTTGAAGCCACACGTGAAGGGAACTGAATCGCCCATGTATTTCTCCACGTGCCGCATCAGGAACACGCCGCAGTCCGAGGTGTTCTTGTGTGTAGCCCATGGGACATCCACCCGCCTGACAATGCGTCGCCCCATCACAGCTGCTTTAGGGTGCCTCACCAAGCGAAGGTATCGAACAAAGATATCTTTCTGCAACAGTTTACCAGGTTTTCAAGTTTACAAACGGTCATCCCCTTAAAAAAAATTTAAATACATAAAATAAACGAATAAAATAAAAGTTTTACCACTTTGTATGGCGTGCCCTTATGCAAGTAATCGCGGTTGTCTCTTAGCGACACGCTTGACTTTCTGGGGGTGTTGTTATCTATCACGCATATATCTTCATTTTTCAAGTCAAAGTCCAGTACGTAATAGTGGTCCCACTCCAGGATAGGCACGAAAACCATATCAAATGCCCCCAAATCAAGCTGAGTGTCATCGCCAGACAGCGCCCCTGACAAGCCATTCCTAATAGCTATCATACAACTACCCTCACTGTCCTCTTTCAAGTTTAACATCCATTCTACCTGTGTTAAAAAATGTTTTTGTTTATCATTTACATTGGGATAATTTTTTTTTTTTGTGGCGAATTAAAAATAGGGTAGATAAAATCCGTAACATGACAAGTAACTCACAATGGTGGAGCAAGCAAGAAATAAGCGCCGTGGCCCGTCAGGAAGTTGATATTCCGGGTCAGTGTTAAGGACATGCGCCCAAGCATCTATCACTGTCCCATACAACCTCCTACCCACGGCCAAAGACTGTAGGTAGGGAGTCTCGGCTCGCAAACCGTAAGTTGTCTCAAACATTACATAGCTGTCATACAAAAAGAAGAAAAAAACAGTCAGGGAACACTGGTGTAAAGGGGTTCTCGAAGACATCCGCATGGGGGGCGTGGACACTTACGGGTAATGCTCGGTGGGGTCTATGCCTGAGGAATCAGAATCTTCTTGGCTAATAATGCTCCCCTCCTTATGGCCCGCAACATTTGATCTCCTACAGCAAAGTACGACACAGGGATCCTAAGTCGCTGTCCATCACAAATAAAAATTAATAAAAGCTGTTATAACTAGTTTCTTACGCTTTCTTAACCTCTGCAAGTGCTTGCTCCATCAGCACGGTCTTACTGGTCTGTTTGAAAAGGAAGGCCCAGACGGTTTTTTCCCTCGTTGTGTCTCTCGTCTCTATCTCGACATCAGTGTGCAACGAATCTGGTATCCTGGCCGCCATATTTTTTGTCATGCACCGCCGCGCAGACACATTCGTGGGGCTGCTGGTAGTCGTAACCGAAGTGCCAACCCCTGACAACCTTTCACCTGCCACATCATCCGGCACGTTGACGACTAAATCTTTCGCCTTATCTTCCTTGCGTGTTTTGCCTGCAGGGGGGGTTAAATTGGAATAAAAAAAAACAAACAAAAAAAACACCAGTGTATTAACATGTGCCACACAAACCTGCTACAGGGCTGCTATCTCCGAGTTGGGTTACACCCAAACTAAAACTGGGCTGGCTGAAAGCAACAACCTCCCCTGGTGATCCTACAAACCAAGAACAGAAAACCCAAAAAACAGGAAAATGGGTCTCTCTTTTTTTACACTGATGTAAAAAAATGCGAAATTTAAAAACATTTAAAAATAACAAATAAAACAAAGCAAATCATCTTAACCTCCCACACAGCTGACTGCGGCGTTTCCACAGTTATGCGCGATGTCTTGAGTCAGTCCCAGGCTAAAACTTGGCTGGCTTGGTGCGGTCGATGGCCCATCTTTTACACCTGCAATCAAAAAATTAAAATATTTTTCATATAATGTTTTTGTTGAACACCAAACGTGTATTTTTCTTGGCATCCATACCTGCACCGGCCTTCCATAGTGTTGATGCAAGACCAAACTTCATCCTATGTGCTCCCATCGCCCCGGCTAGCGTGTTTTGCATTTTCCCACACCACTGGGCCACAGGAACAAATGCTTGTTTTAAACCCAACCCCAATGAAGCAGGTACTGCTGATGCACTTTTTGTAGTCTCCACACCAATGTGCATTGCCACGTTTTTTGACGCCCGTAAGTTAGGGTCATTCAGGTCAATAACTCCTGCGGATGGATTGGTCGGTATAGTGGTAACTGGGACATTTTCGGTGTTTTCTGGAGATTGCCCAACTGGCCTGACCCTGGCTAACAACCAATCATTTTCATCCCCCGAGTCTGATGAATCATCCTCGCCCCCCGAATCGTCTCCCCCAGTCGAATATCATGACCGTCAACTTCCGTGGACTCCACACGCCCGTCCGCACCTGGAAACCCAAGACGTTTTTTTTAGTTACACTAGTGTATAAAAAAAACCAATGCCTTTTTTTTTGTTTTCACATACCTTGGACATCTACAGGAACAGTTGGCGCTGCGCCAATGCCATAGCGCTCACCCAACTCAGTCACCACATCCATGATCTTCTTTGTAGGCGTATCTAATGTTTTCGACATCTCACCAGCAGCTTCATGAGCAAACGATAAAGATTTTTTGTAGTCGGCTGTCAATGCCATCACACGCACGTCATTCGGATGTGTCGACGACAATGAGTTCAAATTTTTCTCCACGCCCATTTTCAGCAGCTTAAATTCTGCCACCTTTTCACGAGCCACACGCAAATCCACCTATGATACCAAAAAAAGATTTTCCAAAAGGTAAAAAAAATGTTTGTAAACTAAGTACAGTAAATTGGGGGGGCGGGGGTACCTCAATGTTCTTTCCCACACCACCATCGTCTCCGAATGCTCCAACGTTTAATTCCTTTGTCTTCCCTAAACCAAATCCACCATTCTTTATTTCATGTTCTTGTCGCGCAGTGAGCAACTCTTGTGTCCAGTAATGCATAGCACGCACACCGGCCTAGTGCTCATTCCGTTGACCGAAAAACTGTCAACATATAATAGCTGCGTAGGAAAAAAAAATCAATGTCACAACAAAATATAACGAAGGGGGACGGGGTGGGGGCGGAATTATATACACCCAAAAATACCGTCAAGAAAGTCAGCGGCCCAGCAAATGCACAGGTTGGGTCCATACGTCGCCACTTATGCTTACAAACTTTAAGCGATTGCACCATGTAGTCGCACCAATCGATGTCCTCGAATCTGGTCTCATCAGTGAAGCATTTCGGAATCTCTTCCTTGCAAAGTCCGTTTTTGTAAGAAGTAATCATTGTAGTCACGAAAAGCATAATGAAATCAACCTTGAAAGTAAACATGTCCTCATACTCATCCTCCATGATCTTTTTTGCTATCAACGTCGGCGGAAGGTAACCTGTTGTGGGGTAGCGATCACGCCAAACCTGTAGCGCTGGGTGCAATTCCTTGGACTCGGTAAGACTCTCAAACTTAATGGTGCCACGTGGAATCCCGAACACCGTATGCACAACCGCAGGATCAATACGTATTTTCTCTCGCCCGCACTCCATGCTCATCTTATCCGGATGGAAAGCATCAACCGCATAGTGTGCTACCTTAACCGGGATCCCGTCAACCACGAAACCCAACATCTCAGCGAAACCCATTTGCCTGACTGCTTCTTGTTGCCTGTGACTAAGCTTAGAAACAGCCAAAAACAGCTGCTGGGGGGACGACCTTGTCTTCAAGCTTACCCGGGATTGTGTTGTCCTCAACTTCCGTTTGGGGCTCGCTTTTTTGCTGTCACCGACATTGTCCCCGTCAGAGTCCGAGTTGATCTCAACGCTCCTTTTCCGCTTCTGAATTTTTTTAAACACTGGTGTAGATGAACCGACGTCTACAGGGGTGGCTGTTAAAAAAGAAATATAAAAACCTAATTAGAAAACACTCGCCCCTTTTTATACAAAAAACAGTGGGGTACAAATTTTTTACCAACTTGTAGCGTCGTAGGGGACGCAAACAAGTGCGCCCGCTGCTGATAATTCTACATGCTGCCTCCTACCACTCCTTGTCCCAATAACCATGGTTTGACACACTTAACAACAGTTGCGTCATAGAATCACACACAATCAAAAAAATAAAAAACCTTTTGGCACAAAAACGGTGTAATAAAAAACCTTTTCATGTATCAAAAGTAAACCTTTTTTCGCATACACCAGTGTAAAACGGTGTAATTGTACAAAACAAACCCAGGAAATGCATTCCCAAATAACAAAAACTTACCAATCTCAAAACAATCCCAAAATAAAATTTCTGATCAAAAACCCAAACCCAATGATGATTACTTCTATTTACGAACTCTAGATCAAAACCCACAAAAAATAAAAAACCAGAGGAAAACCCCAAGTTATGAAGTCGTTTTTTCGCCAATAGAAGATGAAATGCATGTCCAAATAACAAACATATACGTTAAATCCCCCCCCCACCGCACATTACACCGAAGCAAAAAAAAAACTAACAGCAAACGAACTCATTTTCAGCGATGATTATGCATTTGTAAACAAAAATGCCCAAAAGCAAACACCTAAATCAAAAGAATCTTAGGTTTTTACTTACATTGTCTCTTGATCGTCAAACAAGATTCGTCTTCTTATGCTTGTTTTGCAGAGAATTTGCTCTATTTTTCCCCAAGAAGATGAAGATTAGGTTTGAATTTTGGAGAGAGAGTGAGATGTTTGAAAATAATCTTTGATGGGGATAGTGATGTATGTGACGGTTTGGTTGCAGAGGAGTGATAATATTTGTGCTAATCTCTACCAAAAATACCCTTAAGGATCATTATTATAATCACAAATTATTATCAAAGGTAAACATTGCACAAAATAACAAAAAAAGTGTTAGATGAAATCTCAACCATTGATTGCTCAAGATCAAAGGTCCAAAAGGGTTCCTATGGTTCTCTCAACTCGTGGTGGTTTTCAAAGTATCCTAACCCTATATATATATATATATATATATATATATATATATATAGGGGAAAGATCCGGTACAAATAGCTTTTTTGGTAAGAACTGTAAGAATCAAAGGAGGGTATTTTTTTTTTCAAATTTTTTTTCCCATATTGTTAAACATGTATTATAGTATTGAAAACTATAGTATTATTGTTAAACATGTATTATAGTATTGAAAACTAAAAAAAAAAAATTGATGTAGAGTAATTACATGTAGAGTAATTACATAATTACTCTAGTGTAAACTAATGTATTTATCTTAATGACGTAATTACACTAAATTTTTTTTTTTTTGTATTATTCATCTAGAAAGAATTTTTAAGCATATGAGAAAAAAAATTCTAAAAAAAAAAAAAAAATTTTTTTACCCCTTTGATTCTCATAGTTCTTACAAAAAAACTATATGTATTTGATCTTTACTCTATATATATATATATATATATATATATATATATATATATATAGGGTCAAGATCCTGTACAAAGTGTTTTTTTTTTGTGAGAAGTGTGAAAAGGTGTTTTGGCCATTGGATCATCTTAATCTATGGTGTGGATTAAGTGAGTGGCATTTTGGTAATTAGTGTTATAATATTAATAATAAATTACATGGCTAAGGGGTATTAAAGTAAATTAGGCACACACATTTAATTGACAGCTCTTAAAAAATGGAAACAACCATTCACTCTCATTTATTTCTCTCTCTCTCTCTCTCTCTCTCTCTCTCTTTTGTCTCTCTATTCTCATCGCCAAAATGAATCTGGAAAAAAAAACTTAATAACTTTCCTAGTTATTTTACAAAAACAAAACAAAGTGCAATACTCAATCATTACAACCAACGAAGATAGAACAATATTATATTGTTTTTTAGAAGATAAGAGCAAAACACAAAGCACTAAAACACTGTGCATTTTGAATGTTCAATTCTTAGAAAGAGCTTAAAAGCTTACGACCAATAAACATGCAGCAGATAAAACAAAATCATGGAGAACTATTCATCAAACTTCATATATCAATATCACACTGGATTATGTCTGATGAAGATAAAACACTGGATCTAGTGTGTTTTTTTTAATGTATTACTGATTGTGTATGATGAAGATAAAACACACTGGATTATGGAGAAGATGATGATAAAACACACGGACTGTTAAAACACAAGTTGAGAATATGGTGATAAAACACACTGGTATGAATGTAAAACACCTTCTGCATGATCGCGTGTCCAGATTTATTTTGGTGTTTTAAGAATAATTAACCTAATTCATACGTATAACACCATGGACCCATCATCTGAATAGTTGGACATTTCTTTAAAAATAAGTCATTCAGATAAAACACCCCTAGTATGACTATAAAACACTTCTCGATTTGTATATGCGAAAAATGCTGATCTCGATTTGTATAAACAAAATGCTGGTTCGACTTGTAACAAATATGTTGTTATTTATGAATGTGAAATATGATTTAGAAATATTAATTGGTTTCGAAATTTGTGGGACTTCCTAAAATTATGTAAAGCAATATGACAAATATAGCCCTATTAAATAGAAATGATAAAGGACACTTGTCACCTCCATAGCACTTCTTACATTTCTCACAAAAAATCCCTTTTGTACAGGAACCTAACTCTATATATATATATATATATATATATATATATATATATAGGGGAAAGGGAAAAGAGAAACCCCCTAAAATGAGAAAACCAATGGAAACCTAACTAGTGGTTCTAATTAATCCACCTCACTATGTTTTATTTTGGAGGGAAAGGGTATGTTAGACTTTTTGCTTTGGTTGCTTTTTCAATGTTATGACACCTGATTTGTACTAAAGGTCTAGATCATTATTATTTACTTTCCCCATACACCTTCCCACCCTTTCCACTCTCAATAACCCACACCAACACCAATGTCTTCTTCTGGGCCGTCTTCTTCCTCTCATTAACTTCACTGAAACCTCAATAAGTTCACTTAAAGTTCTTCCTGCCTCATTAACTCTTTCATGCGATGGAATCGAATCCTCAAATCAAGCCACATTCAATGATCTTGGATTCTGTGAATAACCATGCACCGTCTGATTTTGTATCAGAAACAGAGGATGATAGTGGTGATACTGGATCTCAAGGTTTCTACTTGATTTTTTTAACGCCGATCATATAATATTTCCTACTTTGTTATAGCACTGCTCATGATCATAGGGTTTGTAGCAGGTTTTTATATATTTTAGAAAGTAGCATTTTTTTGTTTGTTCATGTTTATAGTGTTTTTCATAGTTATAGTGATTTAGTTATAGTTTTTTTAAAGTTTCCAAATTTTGTTGTTAACAGGGTTATATAGTGTTAGGATGTTTTTTAATGGTTTTACTATTATCTAAGGTTTTTAGTTATTTTGTTTTAGTTTGGTTTGTAATGTTTTATATTTTTTTTGCTGTTTTCAGGCCTTAATTTTGGTTTCTCATCTGGGTCTTCATCTTTGTTGAGGAATGTTGATGGAGGGGAGCCTATTGATGGAAATGAAATAGGAGTGAATGAAGAGATATATGTAGGTGTTGAGTCTGGTAAGAAACTTTTGCCCAACATTGACTTTACTATCATGCTCTTTGTGGTGGTCATAGCAGTGTGTGGTGAAAGCTATTTTTTGGCCAAAGCAGAAATTTTTTAAACCATGGAGAGAATCTACATTATATATGTTACATGTGTTACATAGAAAACTGTTTTGGTGTACCAACTTTTTTATTTGAATATATATTTTTTATAGCTTTTTTTGTGTCTTATATATTTTAGGTACAACATGCTTTGTGTTAAAGAATAGACTTATAACGTATGTAACACATAAGGGGATTATAAATATAGAAATCTAACCTGTTTTTTATTTAACAGGTGAAAACCAAGACATTGAGCCGTACTATGTTATTGCAACCCCGAACGGCACCCAATTCTGGATCCCCAATGTTAGCCCCCGGTATTTGCCTGCTATTGGTCAGGTTTTCCCGACGTTTGAGGCTGCAATGTCCATGTACAAAGAATATGCCAGGCAGGCCGGTTTTTCAGTTAAGAAGGGACAAACCAAGGTTTGGACGGGGGAACCGACACACAAGTACATGCGTTGTTGCAAATATGGTAAACCTCAGTTTAACAAAACCTTTGACACCTTAGTTGAATCTTCTGTTAAACCCCGTAAAACTTCGTTCAGCCTTTCCAAATGCCAAGCCCATGTGTTAGTGTCAATCACTTGTGGAGGTTCGTTGTTTAAAGTCATTCGTTTTAACGATGTTCACAACCATCAGCTGTGTGATAAAGATAACATTGACCTTAGTAAGATTTCTCGTAAACTTTCTTTCTCAACTAAACAATTCATTCATAACATGTCTCTTAACCGAGTTGGACCTGTGAAAGCTCATCGTTACTTAGTGTCTCTTAAAGGTGGTCACCACAATGTGCATGGAACTGCTTCTGATTTCAAGAACTTTAGTAAGGAGCTTCAAATTTTTATCGGCGAGAGGGACTCGTCTTTATTCCTTGACCGCCTGCGTGATCGGTTTGAAAACTTGCCAGACTTTTTTTATGACTTTGTTGTGCGCGATGGTAAACTGCATTCTGTTTTTTGGGCGGATGAAATTTCAAAATTGAACTACAAGGCCTTCGGTGATGTTGTGGCGTTCGATGCAACATACAACACAAACAAGTAAGTTACCTTAACGTGCGTTACAGGTTTTATGTGTTTGCATTTTTTACTGCTTAACATACGTAAATAACATGTGGCTGTTCATTTAACGTGTAGGTACAACATGATATTTGTCCCTTTCACTAGTGTGGACCACCACAAGCAGTGTGTGACTTTTGGTGCAGGATTGATAATTAATGAGACCATAGATTCCTACGTTTGGTTGCTTGAATGTTTTTTAAAAGCTCATGGTTCACAGCCCAGGCTAGTGTTGACCGACCAAGACCCGTCGATGATGCAGGCTGTACCACAAGTGTTCAGTGAGGCTCGCCACAGGCTATGTATGTGGCATATAATGAAAAAACTACCCAACAAGGTAATGTTATGTAGGCACGTACTTAAGTGTTTTATGTTAAAGATGTCTTACATTTATTTATGCTTCTGCACCTAGGTTGCTACTGATATTTTATCCAACACTGAATTCCGGTCCTGCATTCACAAATTGGTGTGGAACATTTTCATAAAACCTTCAACATTTGAGACTCGATGGAATGCGCTGCTAGAGACATTTGGGATTCAGGAAAACCAGTGGTTGAGCGATATGTTTGTAATCAAGGAACTGTGGGTGCCGGCGTACTTTAGGGAGATTCCAATGTCATGCTTGATGAAAACAACATCCAGAAGTGAGAGTTCAAACAGTGCATTCAAGGTCAATTCCACTAGTGCCCACACACTTGTTCAGTTCATGTTATGTTTTGAATCCCGTCTCGATAGCCAACGTTACCATCAGCGTGTTGCCGAGTACAAAACATCATCGACGGTTTTTTATGGGTCTACGGACTTTCCCATTGAGCAGCATGCGTTTACCTTGTACACCAATACTGTGTTTCAGGAAGTTAAGAAGGAGATTATGAAGGGGAAGTTTTCATGCTACATCTCCAATGTTGATGAAAAGGACAACATGCCTACCGTCTTTTCAGTCACCCAACTTGACAAGCGTCGTGATGTTACCAATGTTTACCAGGTACCCTTTTATGTTATTGTTAGAAACTACTGATGTTATTGTTATAAATGTTTTAAAAATTTATGTTACCCGTGTAACAAGTTAGTTGTACCACACCAGTTCAGGCTATTGGACTTTTAATAAGTTGAAATTTTCAACCTTTTTGTCTGTTAGGGGTTTTTGTTAAAAAAACTAATTGCTACATGTGTAACAAGTTACTTGTACCACAGCAATCAGGGTTATTGAACAGCCCTTGCAGTGTAGCCAATGTGATTTAGGCTGAATATTAATCCTAGACATAATAAACCCTCTTGTTACATATGTAACAATTTAATTGCACCAAACACCATATTTGGAATTTGATTGTTTTGTACTTCTGGTTATTTAGTTTTTCTCTGTAAAAATTCCCTAAAGTTTCTTAGAACTGTTAGAAAGTTTGCTACATGTGTAACAAGTTAGTTGTGCCAATATACTTTTGTCAGAGTACAGTATGTGCATGACTTTGGATTACACAGCTGTTATAATTATGTACTTTTAATACTTGTTGCATTCCTAGGTCTTACCATTTCTAGCATCAATTATGCAGGTGCGGTTTGATAGCATTGATTCAACGGCTGAATGCTCATGCCGATGTTTTACGCGTCTCGGCTACCTTTGCCGCCATGTCTTTGCAGTTTACATGATTAAGAAAGTTGACCGCATCCCGCAGCAATATGTGGTCGAAAGGTGGTTACGTGATATTTTACCCAAGAGAGTGTTCTCCATTTCTGGACGTTACGGTGTTGACACTCATCCAGGTTCAATGTTGAGGAATGAGGTACTTGAACTTGTAACTGAATGTGTAGATGTTGCCAGAACTGATGAAACTGCACTGGCGGACTTGGTTGAACAGCTCAAATATATCAAATTGCACTTGTTATCCAGGGAACCAATTTCTGTTATTCCGGATCAACCGTCTCCAACCGACGTGGAAGAAATTATTGGCCAATCGGCTAATACTGAAACTGTGGTTGCCAATCCTGATGTGGCACGCAACAAGGGTTGTGGGAAAACTCGAAGAATATCTGGAGCTGGTGAGAAGGGCAACCCAAAGCGTCCGAAAATGCCTAAGGCCCCACGCCTATGCAACAACTGCCACCAATATGTCACGGATCACGATGCAAGGAATTGTGAGAAGGTTGCTGCGATGAAAAGGGCCAAGGAGGAGGCGGCACAAGCCCGGAAAGCCTAGTTAGGTTTATGGCAATTAATGGGGCAGCATTACTATCCCTGCTTTTTGAACCATGTTGGACACTGGTAACAGTTAGAAGCACATGCAGTCCCTTTTTGTTGTTACGTGTGTAACATGGTTGCCACATTTTGGTGTGTTTGTTGTTCCCCAGCTACTTCTATTTTTATTTGGTAGAACTACTTTTATGTATAATCTTCACCCACTAGACATGCTTTTTTGTGGTTTGTAATATATAATGTGGTGTGTTTTAGGATCTATGTTCTGTCTTATAAGTAGTTGGTAATAGGGGCCGCATTGGTAACATACGCAACAAAAAGGTAGCTGGGGCAATCTGATTATTATATTAGATCCCCTATATTACATATCATTATTTCTGTGGGCCCATGGACAGAAAAAAGCATGGGTATGTGTTGTAGTTTTGGTACGGAAGACCTAGGGAACTACCAAAATCTAATAAAATATGTACTTGACAAAGTAACAAATGAAGAGAATAAAATATAAAATCATGATGCACTCCCTAGCACCCAAAAAATATTTATGACATGTTGATTTGACATAAAGCAAAATCTACCACTATAGCATTAAACACAAATTAAATTATCACCAACCACCCAACCACCCATCCTTGAACTTAGTTTTTATACCTCATTTTGGTTAAATAGAAATCATTGTTCCATCCCATAATAATAGTGTTCCTAACTTACCAAAAGAAACACTTTCTGCAAATGGAAAGCCCTTCAAAACCTCATGCAGCCAAGCGCCAGAAGGCAAAAAGCGAAGAGGAGGTCACTTCAAAAGTAACTGATTTTTGGGCGTTACTGGAGCGTACTGAACACCAAGTCATTCATGGTTGGAAGAATGTTAATGATCCCAACGAGAGCAAACTACCGAAAAAAGGTGTCGAAACTCTAATGATGGAAGATGGTAATAGTACACCGCCGACGTCGGGTGATGCACAGATGGAAGTTGATGGAGGGGTGTCAGTTGGCACTGCGTACTCGGTAACCAAAGAGCCTGTATCAATATCGGCTGTTGCATGTCCAGGTGTTGAGTATGATCACGAGTATTGCGGTTGTCCATTGTGTCCAAATTCACCAAATACCCTCGCCAGGTGGGCAAGTTATAACCCTTGGGAAGACGAGGACAGTGAAATGTCGGAGCTGAGCATGGAAGCGCAGTATGGATCATTCTCGCCATAATGGCTGCAACTTACGATGGTTATCCTTTTGTTGATTAACCTGTTTTTACTGGGTAGTCGTACTTTTGTTATGTGTTATTGTCTAAGTCTTAACCTTATTAAGGACTGTCTATGTAGTTTTTTATTATCATGTGTTTGCTTAAGACTAGTGTGGTATGTCACAGTCTGACCATGTAGCTATCTGTTATGTATGTAACAGATTTGTTAAGTAGTAAAATAACATATTAACCCCTATGCTTTAACAATTGTCATGTACCCATTTTTAAACCTTTTTGTCTTTTAGGGGTTTTTGTTAAAAACATTGTGCTACATGTGTAACAACTTAGTTGTGCCACACCAATCAGGGATATTGAACAGCCCTTGTGGTGTTGCCAATGTGATTGGGGGTGAATATTAATCCTAGACATAATAAACCCTCATGTTACATGTGTAACAGGTTAATTTCAATCAATTTGGCATTTGATGGTTTTGTACCTCTGGTTATTTAGTTTTTCTCTCTCAAAATTCCCTGAAGTTTCTTATGACTGCTAGAAATATTGCTACATGTTTAAGAAGTTAGATGTGCCAATATAGTTTTGTCAGTGTACAGTATGTGCATCACTCTGGATTACAGAGCCGTTATAATTATGTACTTTTAATACTTGTTGCATTCCATATGTATTACCATTACTATCATCAAAAATCATCTTTCCTTTTTAAGACTAGCATGGTATGTCACACTCTAACTAGGTAGCTATCTGTTATGTACGTTACAGATTTGTTAAGTAGTAAAATAACAAATTAACCCCTATGCTTTAACACTTGTCCTGTACCCATTTTGCAACCTGTTTGTCTTTTAGGGTTTTCTGTTAAAAACATTCTGCTACATGTGTAACAAGTTAGTTGTGCCCCACCAACCAGGGGTATTGAACAGTCCTTGTAGTGTAGCCAAGGTGATTGGGGGTGAATATTAATCCCAGACATAAGAAACCCTCATGTTACATGTGTAACAAGTTGATTTCACCAAACACCATATTTGGTATTTGATTGGTTGGTACTTCTGGTTATTTAGTTTTTGTATGTCAAAATTCCCTGATGTTTCCTATAACTGTTAGAAATATTGCTAAATGTGTAAGAAGTTATTTGTGTAAATATATTTTTTTTCAGTGTACAGTATGTGCATGACTTTGGATTACAGAGCCGTTATAATTATGTACTTTTAATACTTGTTGCATTCCATATCAGTTACCATTTCTTTCATAAAAAAACATCTTACCTTTCTAAGACTAGTATGGTATGTCCCGTCACACCCCTAACCATGTAGGCACCTGTTATGTATGTAACAGATTTGTTAAGTAGTCAAATAACATATTAAACCTCTCTTAATCATTTAACCTATAACTCAATATCCACAACACTCAGAATACCTTACCACCTCACCATTTTAAACTATATTAACATATGTAACACTCTTTACATAACATATGCTAACAACACTTTTACATACGTAACAGAATAATATTATAAGCAACACAGCTAGGTGTTCAACAAGTGACCATACTAGTTAAGTTATGTTACAGAACCCAGCAGTATGTTAGGTGTATTATCACCCAAAAAACAGTTTTAAACACTACATAATTGTCATACACAGTTAAACAACCCCCCCTTCACGAACGTTCCTCTTTACTTCAAATGTGCCCTAGTTTCCACCTCACCCTTCTTTGTGTTAACCGGTGAACGCAAAATATGCGCTGTGTACTTCGAACGTAGCTTGTTGATCTCGCCTTCTTTAGTGCGCCAATGCTTACTGAAATTGCATTCAAACGGTACATGAAGCCCCATGAATCTCTCCATGTGTCTCATTAGGAAGACCCCACAATCCGTGGCATTACCAGCCATTCCCCACTCTACATCCAACCTATGTATCTCCGCCCCTCCGATCTTTCCCGCCTTCGGATGGTTGATGCTTTTAAGGAACTCCACAAACATGTGCTTCTCAATAATCATGGATCATGAAACCCAAAAATAATACATCAGCGAAAGAAACATTTGTTTTAAATGACCAATGTTTACGTTTTTCAAAAGTGATAAAAACAACTTACATATTTGTGCACAGTATCCTTTTTGTGAAAGTCAGCATGATCCTTGCATGTTCGCCTCCCTCGTTTTTTGTCATTATCAATCAGCATTATGGCGATATTCTTTAGCTCAAAGACCAATAAGTAGTAGTGGGCCCTTTCAAGGATCGGGAAAAAGACGATATCATATCGTTTGAAGTCACGGTTGGTCTCATAGGCCGGCACTGCGACAGACATTGCGTTTGAAAACCGTGAAGCTCGTCGGATCGGATCACACTTGGTATCATTAAGCATCCATGGAACCTATTTTTTTTTTGTTAGCAAAAAAAAAAAAATCAATACCAGTTTCATAACATACGTAAACCGATGTTGTCTTTTTAAATAACTTACCACTGCGGTTGTGCTTACAAACAAACGAAGAGGGGCCCCGTCCGATTTCAACCTCTCCTCGTAGTTTAAGACATCCACCCAACAGTCAATGATCACATCCATCACCTGCTTCCCCGGCTTCAAAGTTTTGATCATGCTACGTGTGGCTTCCACGTCACATAAACTTTTGAACAACACCTCACTGTACACATGTTAACCAAGATAAATTTTTTGAAGCAGTCTTATAAGTTTAAACATTGGTCATGGTCTTACTTGGCAAGTGCGTTATCTATTTCATCATCTGGTATGTCTACATTTTCCACCTGTTCTCCATGCTCTATGCTGAAAAAAACAGAAACCAAAATGCCACCAGTTACACATGTTACAGCAGTTCAAGAACTTATTACCACATGCATTGTTCATGTTACTTACCGATTACTTATGGCTACCCTCCTTCTTTTGTCACACCCTCAAAATCCACTTGCGGAGTTTTACCGCGAGGCGCATGACAAACCAGGATCCAAACCAACGATCACAATAAACAAGTCTAAATGTAATTAATGCAATACCAAAACATAATTTTAAAATCCCGTTTACAGCGGAAGCTTATTCAAAATAAAGTTCGACATAAATAACCAAAGTTCAATGTTTATGAAATCATGCAACTCTATCTAGACGCCGTGCAGACGCGTGCGCCCTAGTTCCATTGTGCTACCTTAGCGACCTGAGAAAACATGTAAAAGTTTACGTCAGCACAAAAATGCTGGTGAGTTTACAGGTTTGCAGTTCAAGTACCAAGTCCACCTGTCCATACTATAACAAATAGAAAACCAGTATACGCTAGCTAGGCGTACGTTTTGTTACTACCACGATTGGAAAACCATTACTAACTCGAATACCAAAAGTATGCCCGATGTATGTTCCTGTTGTTCCTGTTGTTCCTGTTTGAGACAATATGCACCCGCCGACCCTCCAAGTCGACGAGCGGGGTTGATCACTCCCAATAGCGCTATTCACATTTCCCCGTTGTGCAAACCCGCACATTCATGGTTCCCCCCGGGACTTCCAAAGATCGTGTAGTATACGTTAGAACCCATAGTATGACAGTGGTTACCAAATAGTTGTTTTAACACATGTTTTCTCCCCCGAAAACGTAAAACCAGTTAAAAGAGGGGCCGTAAACTCACCTTAAGTTCCTTTACTCCTTAACCCGAGTAAACTCAGCTGCTATGCTAGTCCCGTAAGGTGGCGACCTAACATACGACAGTTACAAGTACTTAGACTAATAACCCGCAGGTTAATTAGTCCCTAGATGTCCAGACCATAACCAAGTTTGTTTGAAAACACCGTGACTGTTTAACTGACCCAAAGTACAAGACTCGACATCCCATTGGTGACCCGAGACTCCCCGTGTTATGTTTACGCTCCAAAACATACAATAACGCAAGTATACTTAACATACGTTAACACACAACAAGTTATAGCACATAGTTCACGTATCACCGAAATACATCCAAATATATGTTACCAAGTTATTAGACATGTTACAAGGTTCCTAGCATGTTACTATATCTTAAATCGGGTCTCGGAATGCTAATTTACACTTACAGCAGCAGTACACGCGATTAGGAAAAGTCAACTAGTGATTAGGAAAGTCAACTAGTGATTAGACATCCTATTCGCCCCTATTATAGGCGAATAGGGGCTATTCCCCTTTACTTCATGCGATTAGGGGCTATTCCCCTGAACTTACTAGTGATTAGGGCTACTCGCATGAACTTACTAGTGATTAGGGCTACTCGCATGAACTTACTAGTGAATAGGCTTCTACTCGCCTATATATTGGCGATTAGCCTTGTACTCGCATGAGTTATAGACGATTAGCATTGCTACTCGCCTGTAACCATGCTGTTCCGGTTTTTCGCGCGTTTAACGCTCCAAATCAGATCCAGAACGTGTGTAACTACCCAATATCATCCCAAACACTATCCTAAATATGTTTAACCCAAAACCCTTCGTTCAACCTCGTATAATCAGTCCTGCATGCAACCCAAAACAATCCAAACACTATTCCCATAGCATGCAACATCAATTAACGTATGTAATCATAACCCTATTATCCAATTACTGAGATTTCTATCATTATAATAACAATATTAATTCTGACCTAGCATGATAACACATCAAAACATCATCAAGATTCATAAAAATCCTATCTTTCTAATCATACATACCCATAACGCATGTTAATTAGTTATAATCCGTTTAACAACCCTTATTGACGATTTTCAGAAAGCTTTTTCGTTTATGAACAGGTCTGGATCATTAGGGATTGATTAAAAACGTTTACAAAGTGTTATGGATGAGAATCAAACCTTGGAATTGTAAAAGATTGATGGTTAGACCTTGAAACCTTGTGTTTTTGATCAAAATCGCCTTCCAGAGGTTGTTTAAGTGTTTGGGGCGGTTATGGGACGACTAGGGTTGATATTAGGGAGTTTAGGAGGTTAAGTGTTGTATTTATAGGCGTTCCTAGTCGTTCCAGCACGTTACATGCGATTGTGCAGCAGTTCAGGCGATTAGGGCTTGTAATCGCCTGACAGTTCTAGCGATTAGGGCCTACTCGCCCTTATCATCACACGAGTAGGGCCTACTCGCCCTTATGGGCTCCCTACTCGCCTCCCCTATAGGGGAGTAGACCTCCTACTCGCCTATAGGGTTTGGCCTTGTGTGTTTTGCGCGTTAAACCCCGTTTTAACATATGTTAATGCATATTCATGTACCGACAAGTCATATAATGATTGTAAACACATAACACAAGTAAATACACATATTTACACTTGTTCACCAATTCCCGGGACTCGAGACTCGTACGTTCCGTATGCCCTGACGATCCTACAAATCGTCACCGTTTGTACACTTGGTTAAGGACCGACATCTAACGAACCTCTAGACCAACATCCAATGATCTTCTAGGCTAACCAATAGTTCCCGAATCATATCCCGACTTAACTAACCCAGTTAATTACAATGTACGCGTGACTCGCTAAGGTAGACTTTCATCTAGGCAACGTTGTTAACCCGAATTTGCCAGGTGTCACATCATCCCCACGTTAAAAGAATTTTCGTCCCGAAAATTTGCACAAGTACAGAAAGAACAAAAGAATTAACGAAGGAACCAAACAAAAGATAGAAACCAAGAGAGAGATTTACCCGAGTTGTCACATCATCCCCACGTTAAAAGAAATCTCGACCCGAGATTCATTCAGCTGCCGAAGGGACATGTCTCGACTCGAACGCTTCCTTAGGAAAGAGGTGAGGATACTTAGACTTCATCTGATCCTCCCGTTCCCACGTATATTCCGGTCCCCGGTTCGAGTTCCACCGAACCTTAACGATACGAATCTTGCTGTGACGTAGGCTACGAATCTTGTAATCAAGGATCTCCACAGGTTCTTCCACAATCCGAAGACGATCATCAACCTTGATCTCTTCTAGTGGAACGATGAGAGACTCGTCAGCCAGACACTTCTTCAAGTTTGACACGTGAAAGACGTTATGTACGTTACCGAGCTCCGTCGGTAGATCAAGTCGATATGCCACCGGCCCAATCCGTTCCAGGATCGTAAATGGGCCGACATATCGCGGATTGAGTTTGCCACGCTTCCCAAAGCGTATGACGCCCTTCCACGGTGAGACTTTTAGAAGTACCTTGTCATTGACTTGGAATTCCAGTGGTTTGCGACGCTGATCAGCATAACTCTTTTGTCGGTCCCGTGCCGCCGCCAACCGATTTCGAATCTGTACGATCTTTTCCGAAGTTTCGTACACTAGTTCAGGCCCAGTGAGTTGACTCTCGCCCACTTCAGCCCAACAAAGAGGAGAGCGGCATTTCCGTCCGTACAGTGCCTCGAACGGAGCAGCCTTGATGCTCGTGTGATAACTGTTGTTGTACGAGAATTCTACCAATGGCAGATGAGCTTCCCAACCCTTGCCAAAATCGATCACACACGCCCGCAGCATGTCTTCTAAAGTTTGAATCGTACGCTCACTCTGACCGTCAGTCTGTGGATGGTAAGCCGTACTCATGTCCAGTTGGGTACCCAAAGCCTTGTGTAAAGACTTCCAGAAGTGAGAAGTAAAGCGAGAATCGCGATCCGAGATTATAGAAACTGGCACCCCGTGCTTAGAAACAACTTCTTTCAAGTAAAGGCGAGCCAAACGATCCATGGTGTCGGTCTCTTTAATAGCAAGAAAATGGGCTGATTTCGTTAACCGATCGACAATCACCCATATCTTGTCGTTCCCGCTTGGTGATTTAGGAAGTTGTGTGACAAAATCCATAGTAATCCGTTCCCATTTCCATTCCGGAATTTCAGGTTGTTGCAGGAGACCCGACGGTTTCTGGTATTCCACCTTGACCTTAGCACAGGTCAAGCATTTGCTCACGTATGAGGCTATGTCCGACCTCATGTTTGGCCACCAGTAAAGCACCTTCAGATCTTGGTACATTTTATCCGAACCAGGATGAATAGAATACCGGGACTTATGAGCCTCATCAAGAACAAGCTCCCGTAGTCCCCCGAATAAAGGAACCCATATGCGTTCTGCGAAGTAGTGCAGGCCATCAGGCCTTCGCTCTAGGTGCTTGTCGGCACCGTGCATGGTTTCAGCTTTAAGGTTTTCCTCCTTCAAAGCTTCTAACTGGGCAGAACGGAGTTGATCAGGTAACGACGAATGGATAGTGAGCTGCAACGCCCGAACGCGACGAGGTTTAGAAGATTCCTTCCTGCTCAAGGCGTCTGCTACAACATTCGCCTTGCCAGGATGGTACTTAATAGCACAATCATAATCGTTCAAAAGTTCAATCCAGCGACGCTGCCGTATGTTCAAGTGTTGTTGATCGAAAATGTGCTGGAGACTCTTGTGATCGGTGTAGATAGTGCATTTGGTACCGTACAAGTAATGTCTCCAAATTTTCAACGCGAATACCACGGCACCCAACTCCAAGTCATGAGTTGTGTAGTTCTTCTCGTGCACTTTGAGTTGACGAGAAGCATACGCAATCACTTTCTCGCGTTGCATCAACACGCAACCGAGTCCATGAATGGAAGCATCACAGTAAACGACAAAATCATCAGGACCCTCAGGTAAAGACAGAATAGGAGCAGAACACAGTTTAGACTTCAGTTCTTCAAACGCGGACTCTTGTGATTCACCCCAGTCGAACTTCCTATCCTTCTGAGTGAGAGTGGTGAGGGGTTGAGCAATCTTCGAGAACCCCTGAATGAAACGGCGATAATAGCCCGCAAGGCCTAGGAATTGCCGCACCTCAGTTGGCGTCTTTGGTGCTCCCCAGTCCTTGATCGCTTCGATTTTTGCTGGATCGACATGAATTCCTAGTTCATTGACCACATGTCCTAGGAATTGAACTTCGCGTAACCAAAAGTCACACTTTGAGAACTTGGCGTAAAGTTGTTCTCGTCGCAAGAGCTCCAAAACTAACCGCAGATGTTCCCCGTGTTCGGTCTCGTTCTTGGAGTAGATCAGAATGTCATCAATAAACACAATGACAAACTTGTCCAGATACGGTTTACAGACGCGGTTCATCAAGTCCATGAAAACCGCTGGTGCGTTCGTGAGACCGAAAGGCATGACCAAGAATTCGAAATGGCCATAACGTGTTCGAAAAGCAGTCTTTGCAACGTCAGCCTCCCTGACGCGCAGCTGGTGATAACCGGACCTCAAATCGATCTTGGAATAATAACTAGAACCCTGAAGCTGGTCGAATAGATCATCGATACGTGGAAGAGGATAACGGTTCTTGACGGTCAACTTGTTCAGTTCTCTGTAGTCTACACACAATCGGAAACTCCCATCCTTCTTCTTGACAAATAAAATCGGGGCTCCCCAAGGGGAAGAACTTGGACGGATGAAACCCTTATCCAAGAGTTCCTGTAACTGGCTAGACAATTCCTGCATCTCGGGAGGTGCAAGACGGTAGGGGGCCCGAGCAATAGGAGCAGCCCCTGGTACGAGATCAATACCGAACTCGACTTGACGATGAGGAGGAAGACCAGATAAATCATCGGGAAAAACATCAGAAAACTCGCGTGCCACCGGAATGTCGTCAATCTTCTTCTCATCGCTAGTGGAAACAGATAAGAGCGCCAAAACGGCTGGGTAACCCTTTCGAAGACACTTAAGGGCTTTCATGCTAGAGATGATGTTTAGCGAAACACCACCCTTGATACCGTACACAGAAAGAAATTCTCCATCAGGGAGAGGAATCCGAATAACCTTATCGTAACAGACGATCTCCGCGCGATACAAAGATAACCAATCCATTCCTACCACAACGTCAAAACTACCCAATGGTACCGGCATAAGGTCGATGGGAAACGATAAACCCGACAACTCTAACTGACACTCCCGAAGAACACTAGTAGCTTCAATCGTTTTACCGTCAGCCAACTCAATAATATACTTGGTCTCTAATGGTACAGGTACTACATCTAGCAGTCGACTAACACCCATGGATACAAAACTCTTGTCGGCACCAGAATCAAATAACACGCTAACAGAATGATTATTGAGAAGAAACGTACCGGTGACTGTATCAGGGTCCTGCCTAGCCTCAGCAGCTCCAATGACGAAGGCACGTGCATTTCTGCCGCCGCCCCCGTTGTTACCATTCCCGTTGTTTCCACCCTGTTTCAGTTTTGGGCAATCCTTCTTGTAATGCCCAGTGTCACCGCAGTTGTAGCACCCTTGTTTCCCTGTAGTACCCTGAGTAGTCGGAGCTGAACTGTGGGTCGGAGCCTGAGTCGATGGAAGTGTAACCCGACAATCTTTAGCATAGTGGCCTGTTCGCTGGCAGCGGTGACAACGGTTACTGTCGCAGTTCCCTTGGTGATGGCGTCCACACTTGTTGCATTTGGGCAGTTTTCCCGCATAACCACCCTGCTTATTACCCGAAGACGATGAACCCCCATTATCAAACTTTTTACCCTGCTGTGCAGACCCAGACCCTTTCCCGTCGTTTTCCCACTTGCGCTTATTGTTCTCTGGAGCCTTAGCAGTCGAACCTTTCGCCGGCAAAATTCCCTCATTCACCTTTAAATTGGTCATCCTATGGGCCGATCGAACTACCTCCGCATAAGTAGGATGATTCCCAGCAGCCACTAACCCAGCAATTTCCGGCACTAACCCGGAGACATAATGTTCAATCTTACGATACTCTGGCACGTGCAAATCGGGACATAGCACTGCCAACTCATTTCTCCTCACAGTATACTTCTCGATTTCCGATCCAGTCATCTTGAGGTTCCACGCCTCATGCTCCAGCTTCTGTACCTCTTCCCTCGGGCAATACTCCCGCTTCAGTAACTGCACAAAGTTCTCCCATGGCATAGCATATGCCTCCCCAATACCCATGTTCTGGGTAATACCATTCCACCAAGTCAATGCCACGTCCTGAAATAACGCAGCCGAATACTTCACCCGATCTTCTGGGAGACAATTACACATTAGGAATACCGACTCCACTTTCTCCAACCACCTAAGCAAACTGACCGCACCCTCGGTGCCAGAGAATTCCTGGGGCTTGCAGTCCCGGAACATCTTGTAGGTGCACATGGGTGGGGGTGGGTCAACAGGACCACCTGAAATGAAACGTATGAGAAACCACGAATAACGTACACAAGACTCACCAATGAGGCAAAGAAAATGGATAAAACAACTTACCACCACCGTTGTGCCCTAACTGAAAGGCAGCCTGGAGCAAGTTGTTCAGATCAGCCTGTGACAGGTTAATACCTCCACCACGACCACCAGCACCACCACGACCACCACCGCGTCCACCATTGCGACCACCTCCTCGTCCTCCACGCACTCCAGACATGATTCTGGCAGAAAGAACGAGAAAATTTAGTTTCGTAGTTAAAGATAACCACTAATGTTCACAAGATCACAGCTAGATCCAATCCAGGACTATCCCTTCAAACCCAGAGCTCACTAGGACTTCCATGCATTTCGTTTTATGATTTTGTGTGCACCCAAAATGATAAAACGCTCTACATGGTCCTCCAAGTGTTCTCCTAGTTCAAAGTTCAAATCACCGAACATAGACTCTTAGCTACACACCGTAATACTACGGTAGTTCATGACAAGTGTTTCTATTGGAGTGCGAAAGGGAGATGTCCGAGCCTTGGACAAATCTCAAGAGCACACGAGTTACTCCAATAGACCACACTGCCTAGAAAACAAGTAACCCAACCTAAGATAGAACGGATGATGTAACGCAGAAAGACCAACGATTTAGAGACACCCCGACAAGACCATACGTAAACCACTATAACGTTTAGTACCATGTGATCGTCTAGTGTGTGCGACTCGGCTATAGACTAGACTCTACATGCAGTCCTAGTTCACTATAACCATTGGCTCTGATACCAATCTGTCACACCCTCAAAATCCACTTGCGGAGTTTTACCGCGAGGCGCATGACAAACCAGGATCCAAACCAACGATCACAATAAACAAGTCTAAATGTAATTAATGCAATACCAAAACATAATTTTAAAATCCCGTTTACAGCGGAAGCTTATTCAAAATAAAGTTCGACATAAATAACCAAAGTTCAATGTTTATGAAATCATGCAACTCTATCTAGACGCCGTGCAGACGCGTGCGCCCTAGTTCCATTGTGCTACCTTAGCGACCTGAGAAAACATGTAAAAGTTTACGTCAGCACAAAAATGCTGGTGAGTTTACAGGTTTGCAGTTCAAGTACCAAGTCCACCTGTCCATACTATAACAAATAGAAAACCAGTATACGCTAGCTAGGCGTACGTTTTGTTACTACCACGATTGGAAAACCATTACTAACTCGAATACCAAAAGTATGCCCGATGTATGTTCCTGTTGTTCCTGTTGTTCCTGTTTGAGACAATATGCACCCGCCGACCCTCCAAGTCGACGAGCGGGGTTGGTCACTCCCAATAGCGCTATTCACATTTCCCCGTTGTGCAAACCCGCACATTCATGGTTCCCCCCGGGACTTCCAAAGATCGTGTAGTATACGTTAGAACCCATAGTATGACAGTGGTTACCAAATAGTTGTTTTAACACATGTTTTCTCCCCCGAAAACGTAAAACCAGTTAAAAGAGGGGCCGTAAACTCACCTTAAGTTCCTTTACTCCTTAACCCGAGTAAACTCAGCTGCTATGCTAGTCCCGTAAGGTGGCGACCTAACATACGACAGTTACAAGTACTTAGACTAATAACCCGCAGGTTAATTAGTCCCTAGATGTCCAGACCATAACCAAGTTTGTTTGAAAACACCGTGACTGTTTAACTGACCCAAAGTACAAGACTCGACATCCCATTGGTGACCCGAGACTCCCCGTGTTATGTTTACGCTCCAAAACATACAATAACGCAAGTATACTTAACATACGTTAACACACAACAAGTTATAGCACATAGTTCACGTATCACCGAAATACATCCAAATATATGTTACCAAGTTATTAGACATGTTACAAGGTTCCTAGCATGTTACTATATCTTAAATCGGGTCTCGGAATGCTAATTTACACTTACAGCAGTACACGCGATTAGGAAAAGTCAACTAGTGATTAGGAAAGTCAACTAGTGATTAGACATCCTATTCGCCCCTATTATAGGCGAATAGGGGCTATTCCCCTTTACTTCATGCGATTAGGGGCTATTCCCCTGAACTTACTAGTGATTAGGGCTACTCGCATGAACTTACTAGTGATTAGGGCTACTCGCATGAACTTACTAGTGAATAGGCTTCTACTCGCCTATATATTGGCGATTAGCCTTGTACTCGCATGAGTTATAGGCGATTAGCATTGCTACTCGCCTGTAACCATGCTGTTCCGGTTTTTCGCGCGTTTAACGCTCCAAATCAGATCCAGAACGTGTGTAACTACCCAATATCATCCCAAACACTATCCTAAATATGTTTAACCCAAAACCCTTCGTTCAACCTCGTATAATCAGTCCTGCATGCAACCCAAAACAATCCAAACACTATTCCCATAGCATGCAACATCAATTAACGTATGTAATCATAACCCTATTATCCAATTACTGAGATTTCTATCATTATAATAACAATATTAATTCTGACCTAGCATGATAACACATCAAAACATCATCAAGATTCATAAAAATCCTATCTTTCTAATCATACATACCCATAACGCATGTTAATTAGTTATAATCCGTTTAACAACCCTTATTGACGATTTTCAGAAAGCTTTTTCGTTTATGAACAGGTCTGGATCATTAGGGATTGATTAAAAAACGTTTACAAAGTGTTATGGATGAGAATCAAACCTTGGAATTGTAAAAGATGGATGGTTAGACCTTGAAACCTTGTGTTTTTGATCAAAATCGCCTTCCAGAGGTTGTTTAAGTGTTTGGGGCGGTTATGGGACGACTAGGGTTGATATTAGGGAGTTTAGGAGGTTAAGTGTTGTATTTATAGGCGTTCCTAGTCGTTCCAGCACGTTACATGCGATTGTGCAGCAGTTCAGGCGATTAGGGCTTGTAATCGCCTGACAGTTCTAGCGATTAGGGCCTACTCGCCCTTATCATCACACGAGTAGGGCCTACTCGCCCTTATGGGCTCCCTACTCGCCTCCCCTATAGGGGAGTAGACCTCCTACTCGCCTATAGGGTTTGGCCTTGTGTGTTTTGCGCGTTAAACCCCGTTTTAACATATGTTAATGCATATTCATGTACCGACAAGTCATATAATGATTGTAAACACATAACACAAGTAAATACACATATTTACACTCGTTCACCAATTCCCGGGACTCGAGACTCGTACGTTCCGTATGCCCTGACGATCCTACAAATCGTCACCGTTTGTACACTTGGTTAAGGACCGACATCTAACGAACCTCTAGACCAACATCCAATGATCTTCTAGGCTAACCAATAGTTCCCGAATCATATCCCGACTTAACTAACCCAGTTAAGTACAATGTACGCGTGACTCGCTAAGGTAGACTTTCATCTAGGCAACGTTGTTAACCCGAATTTGCCAGGTGTCACATCTTTCCTCAGAACCACACAACATATTCAACGGATCCTCGTCCCTGTAAACAAAGTTCCACACAGCATCATCATCCTTCGTGACCCCCTCTCCCAAATTTACCCCCCTTATGTGAAAAGGTGACTTATGAACGTATGTCACATTCCTTTCACGTAGGGGGTTTCTCTTGGTTGCATCCATCATGGCGATGATTTCTTGACGCATCGCCAAGGTCATGTTGTCGTCATCTACTTGCAGATTTCCACTAGGGGCATACTCATTGTAAACCTGAGTCTGTGCGTTATATGAACTCACGGGTTGCACCAACGGATACACCATTGATGCGACAACGTCCTGGCAAACTGTCTTTTCATTTGGAGCCACACCGCCACCATCTGTAACGTACGTCACAACTTTCATTAGCTGACTGATCCGATCCAGCAGTTCAACATTGTTAAGATATAGAGTTGATACCTGATTCACCTGGTTGGTCCTTCAAACCAGATTCCATTGTCTGAGACATTGTGACAGATCCTGTAAGATAAGCATTAAAAACTGTTAAAAACACAGAGCATTTATATAACATTTCTGTATTTTTTTATTTTTAAGAAGTGAATTCACACCCGACTCCCCCTGATTTGCTGGTTCTGCCTGTGTTAAGCCAAAGCTAAAAGTTGGCGCATCGTTGCTATCCGGTGTCGACATACATGGAAATATCCAGGAGATTCCTGCAAATGTGTTACCCCAAATAATATGTGGACCTTTTGTGGATTATAAACGTATTTCAATTTGGTTTTATTTGCATACCTGCTTGTGTATCTTCCCCCGCCTCAGCAACCTGCTTGCCCCTATCACTAGTTTCTGCCCTGTCCGGCTGTACTTCTGTAGGACATTTTCGCACGAGCCCACTTATCACACATCCAAATCAGCTATCCATGTACTTATAAATATTACAATATCATACCTGACTCTTTGTTACTGGTTGTGTGCACATCTGCTTCGCTTGTTGAAATTTTCTCATCGCCTTAAATACAACGTTTAAAACACATGATTAATATGTTTGGCAATGCATTATACCAGCCTTTAGTTGTGGATATATATGGTTTTTATAACAATACCTATTTTCTCCTCTTGCAGTTGTTCATCTGTTTTTGTGTCTCCCACCTTCACACTTGAGTCATCTTTGTTGTCTTCACCAGTAGCTTCATGTGATGGAGTGCCGCCTGAGGAGACTGTGTAACATACGTCACCAGATAACAATCATAAGACAGTTGTATACATTAGCAATTTTATAATAGTCAACCGGCATACCTATTGGTTCACTTTGTGTTGCTGCCCATGTTTGTGTGGTCACAACCTCCTGTTCAATCTCATTGTTTGGTGCATCCAGTTCTGAAACAACAATATTATCCCGTGCTTAAAGTTAATTAACATTTAACAGCTAGTCAATTTTCAGTTTCTGGTTTATTACGATTTTACACGTGTATAAAAAAGAATTCATTATTTACCTAATTCGGCCTCTTATGTTGCACCCAAGGGTTGTGTGCTCACCAATTCCTCTTCATTGCAAGTGGGAACCACATCACCTAACACATTTTCAGCAATTTGTCTGCTGGCATCGACATCTGTAACAGATCATAACATTACAATCTTAACAAATACTCCCCACCCGCTGACCTATGCGTATGTAACCAAACCTACCCTAGCTATATTTTACTTACCTTCTTTTTGTAGTTCCCCTGATTGTCCTGCTACATCCTGTTCATTTTGCCCGTCTTCACTAACCTCAGAAAATTTGTTGGTTAAATTCCTGGCCAGATCTTCATCTCCTGTTACGTATGTTAAATATATAAACAGTCACACACAATGCTTCCTAATGAATGGAATGTGCATAGTGTTAAATACATAAACAGTTAAACATAATGTTCCTAATGTGTGTAACACATGTAGCACCTGTTTTTGAACCATCATTTTTCTGCTTTGCACTGTCATGCAGATTCTTCCTGTATTGGCTTAGAATTGGACTTTCCAATGCCCCTGCCTCATCCAACGTGCCACCAACGCTTTTCTTTTTTGATCGTGTGATTGGGGACTTGTTTAGCGGTGAATCACCCAAACTCAAAACATCATCCTCGACTGCTTTTCCTTTGTTGCTTTGTTCAGCCTTATCTGCTAATTTTTCGATATAGAAGTTCAATGGATTTATATTTAACAAAATTGGGTATTGGGCTTAAACATCAAACTTGCACTTACCAATGGTGGTACATTTACCTATGGCAGCTATAATAGAGGAGATTTCTCCATCAGCATTTACACGCGCAACAGCTTCGACCTCACTCGCCTTCCCCATGTCTTTAATGAACTCACCATACCTAGCCTTGACAGCAACAACTTCTTTTCTACCTGGATAGTCCTCATCTAACTTGCAGATGGCCGATTCAACCCTCTTTCTCGTTCTAATCAAAACATCGACGAGATCCCCCACACTTGCTACCCTTTCCTGTTTGGTAATTTTTTGTTAGCATGCCATAAATATGTAATACGGGGAATACATGAACTGTTTTGTTTGTAATACATAACATGTTACAAACCTCGATGCTTGGCTCATCTATTCCAAGCTTCACACCCTCGTACGAAGTTAACGGTTTCACAGTACCCCTTCCGAAACCCCCTTCTTTTATCTCAATCCTTTCCCTGTCTCTTAACCTTTGGAATGTCCAGAAACTCATAGGAACCACCGAAGAATCAACATCAACACCTTTTCATTTAAAACTATCAACGTACAAAAGCTGCAAAATAGATGTCGTATACATGATTAGTATCAAGAAAACAAATACGGTCAGTAGTACCTAAGTGAGTATGTAACATACGTAAAAAATTAACTTACTATCAAAAAGGTTAGTGGCCCTGTAAAAGGTGGATCCAAACTCTCTCGCCTCCAACCAACTTTACAACTCCTAAGCACCTCCACTACTAACTCACACCAGTCAAGTCCAGCAAAATCCAAGTCATCCGTCAGATAGTCTAGTATGTTGTCCTTCAAACTGCCTTGTTTGTGGCAATCAACCATGATAGTATAGAAGCACATTATAAAATCCATTCGGAAATTGAAGTCATCCTCACCATTGGACTCTTTCTCAATCATATCAACCATTTGTTTTGGAGATATAAACCTGCTCGGCGGGTACCTCTTTTTCCATTTAGCTATCCCTTCATCATGTTCGTCCCTACTCTCTAGCGCATTGAAAGACACCCCTCCAATCGGAATACCGAGTATCTTGTGCACGACTTCAGCATCAATGCTAAGAGTTGCAGACGGCAAGGTCAACTCCAAACTATCCGGGTCGAAGTTATCCACAACATAATGCCCTAACTTTGCTGGTATCCCATCCATTTTTATACTGAGCAGCCGGCCAAAACCCATTTCCTTCACCGCCAGTCGTTGTTCGTCGCTTAGTATGTTTATGCACCTTGTAAACTGTGTTGGTGATGACCTAGTACGTATTCCCAGCCACTCGTTCAACTTCGACCTTTTGCGCTGCTTACGAGGCTCCATGCTATCGTTCCACGACTTCTCTGCCCTCTTACGTTTGTTTGCCTTCTTTGGTTTGGCATTTTTGGTCCTTGGTTTTTCAGATGAAATCTGTAACGCTCGTGCTTTTGATCTGGTCATCCTAACCGGTGAGCTCGAGGACACATCATAGACAGGCATGGCTTCTTTACCTGTTACACATGTAACCATTTTAGGTGTTAACTTTTTAGTCACTATAGCAATGTAAATATCAATTTATCTGAACTGATCCACCTTTCTTTGTTTTTGTTTGAACTTCTCCAGATGCTATATTCTTGTTTGCTTCTACAAAACATAAGAAATCAGGAGATATGGCTGAACGCCATCACATAAAACTGATTTACATACGTAACCGGCAAAGAATCGAAAACATATCTTATCACATACCTTTATTTTTCGCTGCCTGTCGAAGGCATCGGTTACAAAAGAAGGACGGCTTCTCTGCTTGACACAAAACACAACAATTAGGAAATTAAGGCATAGTAATATACTTAACATGGCTTTAAAATCTATTTTCAATACTGACCCTTACCCTTATGTGGCTTCACGCTTGATTCATCATCGTCACTTTTTCCAGTCCCGGAAAACTCCGCATCACTATCATCAGACGCTTCAACTGATGTTTCTCCACCCTCCTCGTCATCTGTAGTTTTCCCCCTAGACGGCCCTGGATCATCATTCGGACAATGTTTGACGACTTTTTTACACCGTCTTTTTAAATTGACAAGCGGTGTGTCCGAATCATACTCTAATAACAGAACAGTTAAGAAAACATAATTACATTCTAAACAAAATATCATCATTAATACAGGATTAGTACAAACACAAATAGAACCAGAGCAGTATATAAATGAAAATATCCTCAATCATTAATATCCATAATATATGTAATACCTACCTAATTGACGCTTTACTTCTTTGGGGTCAGTGGTTTTTTTTGTAGTTCGTTTACCACGTCTTTTTGATTTTGAATCATCAGACAAAATGATCACTTTCCTTTTCTTCCTGTTTCAAACAAAGTATAAAGGTATTCAGGCCATATGTCCATTTTTCAACATGAGTATGTCACATTCACAAGGCCCCCATTCACAAGATACCCCACCCTATAATTATTCATACTCTTATAAACAATTTCCAGAACCCCCATTTCAGGGCATATCAACTATTCCAAATTCAAAAACTTCGATACCAGTAATTTAGTCCACCAGACTCGAGAACCATCAAAACTTTTTTACAGTGAATAACAATGGTAATCAAAAACATTAAACACATACCTTTTTGAAGTTTTCTTCGAACCTAACCGTCGAGCAAACGACGATAGGCTCCCCATGAACGATGCCATCCTTTCGTTGATGGTTGATCACTAATTGTTTTTTTGGTTTCTTCAAATAATCTTGTTTGGTGATGAACAACCACTCTCGATGCACTGTTAGAGAGAACAAGGGTTGGGGGGATTTTTGAAATTTGGAGGTTTGTATATGCAATAAGAGAGAGGGAGATCTTATTGATAGAGAGAGGAATTGATTTGACGGTTTCTGCCAAGCATGCAGTAACCAACAGAGATTGAAGGTCATTTACTACAATACCCTTATTAATGCCCCCTCTCCTCCTTTAATGTACTTTATTGGATTTTAATATGGAGATTAAATCTAGACCATCCATCAAGTTTAATCAATGGCTACAAATGGGTTTACATGGTTTACTCATTTTGGAGGGTTTTTATTATACCCATCCCCTATATATATATATATATATATATATATATATATATATATATATACTAGTATGAAACCCGCGCGATGCAGCGGCAACAATTTAAAATGTGGTACATGTTTTCGGTTAGTTTACCCGTCTTCTCGTAATACAAGGTATTGTACGTCTGTTAGTTTTCTTATTTGTGAAATATATTACAACTCAACTATGTTAACTCATCAATATTCACGTGCTACATTATTATCAAGCAATATAAGTGTTGAATTACACCAGAACTACACGTTGAATTTGTGCCATGGCATTATGAGTTTTCTTCTTTTACTAATAGAAGTCAAATTACATTTTTTTGCCAAGTAAATTAATGGTTTATTGGATTTCAGAACGAAGAATATCATAGGTAGACGTCATATTCACTAAATAATCTAGCTTTAATGAATTATCAAGCAAGTCTAAAACGGTAACAACAATGATAATGTTAGTAAATATATATATATATATATATATATATATATATATATATATATATATATATATATATATGAAAACGTTAGGAATTTGTTATTAGTAGTTATGGGTTATGTGGGTTAATTTTGTCATTGGTCCGATTAAAAATGTGTCTAGTTAAGCAAGACAGTATGTTATCCTATTTCTGGAAAGAGGGGTGTATGGTTAGAAAAATTAGAAAAACAAAGGTGCGGAATGTATTGCTTCAAATTCTATGGGATCAGATAGTACATGATCATTAGAAGACTAACGGACAATGAGACAAATTACTCAAATCAATGAAAATCAATTTAATTAAAAATATTAAATTCGAATTGTTCCATGAATTAAAATCAGAACTAAAGTCAGTTTCAAACATGACAAAATTTAGATGCTTGTCTTAACACACCATTAACATAAAACAAATTAACATAAAGCCAACACTGGTTAATGAACAACAATCAACTCGTATAAACATGAAACTAAATTTCCAAGATGACAAAGCACAAAATACAACCCAAATTACACTATAAAAAAATTCAAATGGGTAGGACACTTATTCAAACAAACAATTAGCACAATAAATCCAATCAAGATATAAATACAAATACACACAAAACAAATATAAGTTATATTGACATGTGTAAAGAAAATATATCCAATCAAAATGTAAATACACACACAAAAGAGTTATATTCGTGATAATTAATTAGCATTGACACATCACTATCTCCTGCAAAACATAAACCAACTAAAGTTAAATAAGTTCTCTGCTTAAAGTAACATCTACATTTATGTATGTTTCTGGCCCGTGTAATGCCCAAAACTGTTTTTTTTAACGACAAATTTTTACTCCTTGTGAGACTTGAACCCATGACCTCCCCTTAGATGTTTCTAGAAATTTTGCTTCCACCATTGGGCCACCAACCCCAATGGCGCCCAAAACTGTTAAAACACAAAACATAGACATAATATCCAAAATTTTACGGTTAAAGACAAAAAACAAGGAAACATCTTCTAATTGCAGGATGTACTAAAAATTGTATTTCGATATGGAGCAGAACGTTTGGCAGTGTGTGAGGTAATCCTTTCACCATTTTAGGACCTGAGTATGAGCACACCCTTTCTGCGGTCTTCACTCTTTCTTGTACCATATGAGAAAGAATCAAATAGTTTCAAAACTTGACACATCCATTCAAATTTTGATTTTTCTATTATTTTTTTTTTATAAACATAAACATTTAGTTATATGTTAGATTGATTATAAAACTCTGTTATAATGTTAATATAAATTAGTTTAGAAAATATTAAAAAAAAAGAGTCAACATAGTTGACCAAGTCAACAAAACAAACACCAATAGATTTACCTGCAGCTGTAGAAATTAACCGTCTCGAGCTAACATGATGCCTACAAAAGCGCCCAATTAATTATTTCCCAGATTGATTGTGTGCTCTCACAAACTTTGAAGACAGGATTAAGCAGAGTCGGCCCAATCATTTAAGAGCCCTAAGCTGAGTAAAAATGTGGGCCCTTTTTTTGTTTTGGTTGTTGGAAGTTCCATCTCCATTATTTGGATTTAGGACATGCAACAAGAAGTTTTTATCTTCAAACAAGACTATCTTGTTGTTATGTATGATTACTGATTAGTGTAGAATTAGTAGATGGTTCAATAATTTTGGTTTGATATGGATAAACATTATAAAAAAAGGTTTCATGTTGCACTTGTAGAATCCATAATTATAAAGGATGATTATAAGAATAAATAAACATGTATAAAAATTTAGTATTTCAAAATCCAATTGAATAGTAACATTGAAATGAAATAACCAACGAGTTATTATAATTTTTATTATTATATATAAAGTTACATAAAAAATATATATATTAAGTTGGTTCAAAATAAAAACAATATACGGAGTAATAAATTTGCAGGTATAGAAAATAAATATTTGCAGGAAGAAAAGATGAAAAGACAAAAAACCATGTAAAGTGGAAAACAAAGTTGATTCCGGGAGGATCGAACCCTCGTTTTGGAATACAATACAGCTATCAAACAAAAAAGGATTGACCGCTTGGCCAAATGCTACTTTAAATTATATGATTTATATTTTTAGTAATGTACGTTAAGCTCTTGGATATTAAATGGGGGCCTTACATATTTGGGGGCCTTAAGCGATTGCTTAGGTTCTTTTGTCATTTGGGCCGGCCCTGGATTAAGAAAAGTTGGTCCATTTGGGTGCATTGCTCTCACAATCTTTAAGAGCCTAAAAAAATAAATACATGTTGGAATAAATGATAGATTGATCACAACATGAAAAAATAATATATGAATTTAAAAAAAAGCCACTTAATGAAAAGGAGTTCATGTCTGAGATTCAAAAGTAAAAGAAATAATCAAGAATAGCGGAATGTTAATTAAGATGCAACAAATTTTTTTTTTTTGACATTTTTAACCAAACCTACTTTTGTCATGAGTAAATCATTTAACTTGTTAAGAAGTGATTAAAGATCCTTTGTTTCCATGCTGAAAACCATTCACTTTTTTAAATTACATGTTTTTGATAAAGTAAAAGCAGGCGAGAGTGTCGTACCAGTATTATAACAACATGCGATCCTCACCTTGTATGCTTCATGATGGGTTGTGTAGAGAACGTTACCTACAAAATGAATATATGATCAGTTACTTGATCCGCCAAACATTTTCAGTATACCCTTCAAGTCGAGACCCGAAAAAATATATAATAACTAAAAATCAAACTATTATGGTGCAGGTTACATAGATATCCTCCATTCAAAAAACTAGAGTTTCAGTTTCTAATGAAGGGAACTTTGGCAAACAAATCAATCGTTGTAGTAAATACCATAAGTGAAAAGTGTTATGCGGTTTTTCCAAATTGACACCACTGATCAATAGCTTAAGGTAGGGAAAAAATATTGTTTTGCTAGTCAAATTGTTAAGTCTAGCACGGGTGTTAGTATTTTTTTTCGTTCCCTTCGGATTTGTACCTTTCTAATGAACCAATCTTTATCATTCCTCTTTCTAGAAATCCTCATCATGATTATTACATTTAATGTTTTCAAATGCTTAGTGTACACAGTCACCTGCCCAAACCTTTATATGATGAAATTTCAGTGTTTAAAAAGAGAAATCTAAAAAACTAAGTGTTTGATCTGAGAGCATTGAATCTTATAAAAAAATTAAGTTTAAGGTAGTGTAGGGCGGTAATGCTTCCATCTTTTTTATATCTAAAGTGTTTGAACACCTTGTGTGCCTTCAAATTTCGCATGTGCATCTTCATTTAAGCTTTATACCACCGGAATCAGGTCGAACAGACCCGGAATCACTTCATAAAATTAATTAGTCCAATTAATTTAAAGGAAGTAGAGAGAGAAAAAGACCAATAGCCTCCAGGTATATTTAGTGCACTTATTTATTAATTCATGAAATCATTATTTAACAAATTTTGACGAATTGGCCCTTTATTATGAAATTTGATTTGGAAGTGGAACCTTGTGACCAAAATGAAGGCCAATGACGCTTTGGTAGCAATGAACGTCCACATACAGATAATGGTAGCCTTTGAAAAGGATTAGAACTTACGGTTTTGATGTGTTTTTGAAAATTTCAGACACATTATCTTCTGTTCTGGAATCTTAATTGAAGGTTTCTCTACGACCCTTGTTGCAGTTGCTTCCTATACTCATCACAATGCTACCTAAACGGAAAGATAAACAAAATGCAACTAAGAAGACAGCTAACTCTCTAGTTAGTATTATTTACTCTTAGAGAATGTTGATACCCTATTAAAATTTGAAGGTTCTGAACCAGATATAGTATCTTTTATTGCTGCAGCTAGGCTTTGAAATTCATTTGTAGCTCATCAACATATTAGAGATAAAAAGCAACAAAATTGAGAACCGAATTGCTACCCACACTTGTAAAGAACAGTTTAACAAATCAGTTTTATGATAATATCAAATCAGAAACATTATTATCAAATATAGCCATTCAAGATAGTTAAAATTTGTAATTACACACTTCATTAAAACAAAACTAAATAATGACAATTACAGCCTTCTCTTTCTCACTACACTCCAAACTCACATCGAGTTCAAAACATAAAAAAAGCTGAATTGTTTAGTCCTCTTGTCTGGTGGTTCCCTCATTGACTTGCCCAATATACTACTGCAAATATATGTTGTTAAAAGAAAAATTAAATGCAGGGACATACAAAGCTTATAAGTCGCTTCCTTCTTTGACGTGTCACTCGGACTGCCATTGGGTGAAACGCTCAAGCAAATCAAGAACACATAAGTTTTTTTTAATCTATAACACTTAGCTACCTTTACTAAAAACAAATATATAAACACAAAGTAAATCAAGAGCGGATGAAGTACCATTACTACGATTTGAACAAATCTTAGAGAGGTGCAAGTGCATCCTCGGTGACTGTTACTTGCAAGAATGAACATGTTGACGTTGTCGTTGTAAACAATACATGAGTGACTACTTTAATAATTGCAGCCGCTTCTTCAGGTTTGCATTCAAGAAGAATCCCCTGAAAAAGACGAACATGAATGATTAGCTAAACACATCTTAAATAAATGATTAAATAAATGATTAAATACCTTTCCACATGAAAATCCACTACCACTTGTGTGAGTATTCATCAATCCTGGTCTCAAATTCTCAATCTTCCATAAATTAGCAACATCTCCTATAAAATAACAAACAGAAATGTCTTACATTCCAAGACTTTACTAATAATATCCCCCATGGAAACGATGTTTCTTAATATTAAGTATAAATTTTTGGAGAATGACCAAAATTTATTTTTATATTAACAATTAATATAATTTAAGAAATGTAAATGGGCACCTTGTTTGCCAACAAATTCCATTCAAGTATCAAATGAAGTTCGTCTTAGTCATCAACTCCCAGACCTTGTGTTGTAGCAAACACTGCAAGAATAATATAAGATACCTCAGCCACAACTGATAAATAATTAGTATAATTTTATTCAATGTTCTAACCTGGTTTTTTAGCAAGCTCTATGTCATCATCATCGCCTTCCACCCACAACCACTATCATTGAGGAACCCCCAACACAGATATGAAATTATTACAAAGATCTGACTCAAGTAAAAAACAAAAATCGGTACATACAGTTATGCCAGATAGAGATAACAGAAGACTACCAATATAGCTGTAACAACATAACTGAGGAGAGGTTGAGTGGTGAAATCTACAGTTGTCGATATGTTCTATTTACAAAAAAAATCACCAAACACCGGAAATGAAGTTGATTAGAAACTTACCCCATGGTTGTCGAGTGGTGAAATCTACAGTCTTCGATAAGAAGATCGGAAACATGAGGAATCGCTAACTTAACCGGACAACAAGCATCTACAGCCACCGATGAGAGTAAAATCGGATCATATCTGTCTCCTTGAATATAGAGAGAGAGTGAGAGAGAGAGAGAGAGAGAGAGAGAGAGAGAGGGGGGGGGGATGGAGGCGGATAAGAAACGTGGATATGAAACCCTAACCCTAATAATGTGTATCCCGTGTTTTTTTTTTCTTTAGCTTAATAGGCTTGTACCTAATGCCTTAAAACTTGTACCCTTTAAATGTTTTAAAGCTTTTGTGCATGGAGTCATTGTACAATATGCTTCAAGGTGTTGTACATCTCTTAAAAGTGGCAAATGACCATTTCTGCCGTTCCTATATGCTTATTAATATAGTATAGATAATATATATATATATATATATATATATATATATATATAGGCCAAGGGTATAGAAAAAACCCAAAATTTTGAAGAAATTCCTACAAACCCATCATGTGGCCAATAAGCTTCCACATCACCCCACTTACTTTCAACCTGTAAGGGTACAAGTGTCATTTTACACTTCCCCCATTTTTCTAAATTTTGAATCTTTTCCCCCACTTATATAAACCAATAAATATTCTCCCTCCTTCATAACTTTTTTCCAAACCCAAAGATCTGCAACCCAAACTCTTCATCTCTTCTTTACTTCCACCACAAAATAAACCAAACAAACGGAGATGGTGGTGGTGGCTTCGGTTATGCAACTAAGATGGATGGGGAAACAGAACAGGGGTTTCTATACTATATTAATATTGAGATAGGATGGACACAAATGGTCATTTGACACTTTCTTAAAATGTACAATGTATTAATGCTTGATGTACCACACATTAATGCTACAACCTTAAAGATTTTTAAAAGGTGCAACTGTTGATGCATACTTTACAACTCTTTGAAGCCAATGCAAACAAGTAGATATCACATGAGACAATAGGGATTTTAGGCGGATAAATTTTCCATTCAAATTTTGAATTCCCGCTCCCCAATTCCATATACACACATAATCTCTCTCTCTCTCTCTCTCTAGATTTGCAATGAAAACTAAAAGGAAACAAGCAGAAACTTATTGTTTATCTACAAATTTCATAGTGAAATCAAAATCAAAATTGTGGTTGTTCACTCTGGATTTGATACTGTCTTTGAAAACCGTCTCACCGTTGTGGGATCTGAAAATTATCGCTAACATTTTTTTCCCTACGCTCTTTAAACCCTAACAACAAACAACCTATTTTCTTCTACGTTAATCTCGCCATGGTAAATCTCGGGTTTATTTTGCATTTTGTTGTGATTTTGGATCTCAATATTGTGTTATTAGATATTGAATTTGTTTAGATGAAGAGATACAGGCAACCAGCATATCAAAGTGGAGCTTGCTGCAATTCTGCCCTTGGGATGGTAATACTCTGTGTTTCTTGATTAGTTCATGTACTGTTGTTACCTGGTTTGATGTAATCTTATTATTTAGATGATTCATATGATGTGAATTTTTACTCTTCCCTCCTTTGTGTTAGGGATGTATATATGGTATTGTGATGAGAGTTGTCCTAGGCCTGAATGATTTTATCTTTCTTATGTAATTTTATTATATGATTTTTTTAGTTACTTTTGGCATTGTTTTGTTACAGTGTGATTTTATCTTCTCATGTTGAGATTATTATTTACAATGTGGTATGATTGTGCATTTTAAGGTATGGCCACACCGTTTCTTTTATTGCTGCGGGTGAAGGTACTACTGAATATCTTTGTGTGTAAATATTTGGTTCTTAGAGCACCTAAGGCTAGCTAGCGATGCTTTGAGTTGGGTTATAGCATACTCATATCAAAATGTTTATAGATGTTGGTTAGGTGGTTAAAAGCTGAGATAATTTTATATTGTTTTGGTTACAAGTTAAAAAATGATGTGTTGTGGACTTGTGGGCAAGAACCATTGGATTTAATATTTTCATTGATGGATATCCAACTCTTTTTTATATTTGTTGTTTGTATAGCAGACACATTGGTTCAAATAACTTCAACATTCTTGCAAAGTTTATCTCCTTACAAGATCCAATTTGTTGTGTGTGTAAACACAGTCAACTGTCTTTGCTGTTGACTTCAATTCATTTTATTATTGTAGTTAGGTTTTTTGTTATTAATACCTAAAAGATCAACTTCTAAAAACATAGTTGTGGGTTTCACCGTCACTGTTAAAAGCTAAGTGATGCTGAATTTACCCCCTTTAACAATGTTGACTTTAGTCCAAAAGATTCTCATTTGTGTTTGTTTTAAACTTAACATGTATCTGGTTGTCTTGATAGTGGTTTTGGAAATTATACAACAATAACTCTAATCTATATACGAATACGATGGAGTCCTATTTTCTCAACTTGTATGCATGACTTCTTTTAGCTTTTCCTTGTACGCGAGTTAAACTTGTTGCTTGCTTTATTAAATAATTTTTCATTGTAATCTAGAACCTAACTGATCTTGCTCAATTGTGATCTATGAATTTTTCTTAATATCATTGCCCAAAATTTTGTTAATATTGATTTCAACTATGATTTGTATGTACCTGGCTCCAATATAATGTCTTTCATGTTTTTTTTTTTAATTTCTCTTACATGTTTCAAGTTAGTATTGAAATGTTGCTGGTATCAACTCTTTGTTTCATCAAATGCTTGATTGTTACAAAACATATGGTTGCCCCTATTTATAGTACTCTAAACATAGCAAGTCTTAGGATCTTTACATGAACATCCATAGAATATGTCTATAAAGGCGTATAGAATGCAAGGTAGGGAGTGGATGATGCCAATTAGGCTTTAACATGCTACCTTACTTGACATACTCTCCTGCGCATGCTGTTTTATATTACGGGGTTAGTTCTAGCTGTATCATCACTATAAAATGTATAATAAAGAACTAACAATATAAGTTGCAGATGTCATTGAAACATGTGTGTATTTCTGCAATGTTAAGCTCAATTTGCTGGTTGTTTATTATTGCTCAGCTTTTCTTGTTTTCTGGTGCAGATTAGAGCACTTTGAATTATGGACTTGAAAGGGTCTAGGTTGTTGGATGCATGAAAGGTTCATGCAGGTATGTTGGTATTCGATTATATATTTTGCATGATTTAGAAGTCGTTTTATTTCATTCGTCTTAGGTATATCCTTGGTTTAAAAAAGGGCGCTTGGGGTGCGCTTTAAGCGTTTGAGGCGCGAGGCGTTTAGGAAAACGTTTTTTTTTTGCCAAAAAGCGCTGGACTACAGGAAGCGCCGCCTCGAGCGCTTGAGGCGCGTGCTACAGTAGCGCCTCAGCCTAATAAACCCTTTTAAACTGCTTTATTTGGCCCGCTACAGTAGTGGCTCGTTGTTTTTATGTTTTGAATATGTTTTTTAAGTGTTACTGTTCAAGGGGGTGTTATAATCATGTTTTTGTGCTTATGATTGATTAACACATAGAAAATGTCATATTGACATATATAAAATTTTTTTTAATACTATACGTGAAGCTCTCGCCTCGCGCTTTAAGCCCCACGCTTCGGATTTTGGACCCAAAGCGCCTCGGAGCGCCTCGTGCTTTTTTAAACCAAGGGTATATCGTTGTTCTGTTGCTCAAGTGATTCCTTGTCTTTATTATTATTGGTCAAGAAGTACAAGACAAGTTCATGCAATTATCCATGAGATTTGCAAATCTTTGGTTGCATATATGTTTGTTCTCGCCTAAATGCCAGATTTATTTTATATATGAAAATAATAATAGATACATGTGTCTATAGGTGATATAGTGTCAAATATCACGTTACCATTAACTAATTGGATTTTCATGGTTTGATGTAGATCTGACAGACCACCTCTACTAAAACGCAAGTTATCAATCCAGCAAAAAAAAAGTATAGCAATAGGGTATGCAAATGAAAGAGGATAAAAAGCTTGTTTTTATGGTATATTTTAAAAAAAAATAATGTCGTCTGAAAAAGTTATGGACGTTAAAAAAATGGGGGTGGAACTCAACCATTGTCGGTTATACCTATTTTGCCATTCTTCCTCTCTTTTAGAAACTCATCGTGTACGTTTCCCCTTTTAATCTCATCCATTAATTTATTATGATCAAAAGCCCAAAATACTTATTATACTTTTTACGTTAAACTACTTTTTACATCAAACTTTCTCCAAAGATAAGTGTACTGTTAGTCTTGACACAAGTCCTTACATGAACTTGAATACAACATGTATGTCAGTTGATTTTCATGTGCATGTTCCTTCTAATCTTGAAAGCTGTTTTTTTTTCATAACTATAAATTTATAGGAAAAATTACAGAAATCGTCCTTTATGTTTACATCGTTTTTCAGTGGTTGTCGTTTAACTTTAAAGTTGATGGACATCGTCCTTTATGTTGTAAAATCTTGCATGTCTCGTCCTTTTGGCCTAACCTGGTTAGTTTTTTTTGGTTAAGTTTGGTCACGTGCAAGGCATATGAGGGCATAAATGACAATTTACCCTCTGATTTCATCTCCTCCTTTATAAACCCATCTCTCTCACTCACACAGAAATCTCTGTGCACTTCACCGCCCTAAACCACCCCACCCCCTTTCTCACCACCGCCTGCCACCACTATAGCCAACCACCACCATGCTATTTATTGAAAGCAAATATAACCACCTAAAGTTCCAAAGCATATTCTTACTTTTTTGGATCTGGAAGATGAAGATTTTGAAGAAGCTTTGGATGCCTCGGTAATCGGATAGGGTGGCTGGTGGTGGAACGTGTGGGTGATGGCGATGGTTCTGGACGGTAGTGTTGGTGGTGGTGGTAGGTGGCCGGAGTTGGTGGCTGTGATGATGATGGTTAAGTTATCTTTCCCCTAATTTATCATGATACGCTAGCAAAATAAGTTTCATTCCTTGATTCTCAATCAATCCGACCTGTTTTCCCTCGGTAAGGCTTTGGTTTGCAATTTGTTGCTCATTATGTTGTTGTTTGGATGTCAGATTTGTGGGATTTCATGCTGTTGTTTTGGAGATTTTATAAGAAAGAAGAAAATTGTGTTAAAATGGTAGGGGTGGGGTTAGGGTGTGTTAAAGAATTAAATGTTAGGGTTTTTTTTAATTATGGAGGGGATGTCAGATTTGGTGAGATTTCATGGTGGTTGTCGGATTTGAGGGGTTTCGTAGTGGCAGGTGGTTGTTAATGGCACTTTGCCAAGTGGTGGTGGTGGTGGAGTAGGGTTGTTGATGGCAGGTTGTGGTGGCGGTGGTGGCAGATTTATGGCAAAGGTGGTGGAGGTGTGGGATGGTGGTGGATTTGGTGGGGATGGTGGTGGTGGTTATTGAAGAATGTAAGTGATGGTGGTGATAAAGATGATAGAGATGAGGGCATAACTGTCATTTTGCCCTTATGTGGGTCCACATGACCAAACTTAACCAAAAAAACTAACTAGGTTAGGCCAAAAGGACGAGACATGAAAGATTTTACAACATAAAGGACGATTTCCATCAACTTTGAAGTTAAAGGACAACCACTGAAAAACGATGTAAACATAAAGGACGATTTCTGTAAGTTTTCCAAATTTATAAAACAAAATTTGATGTTTATTTCTCCTGTAGTTTTAATTTTTGATGTTTAATACCAAACCTATTTACTAATTTGACATAACTTACCCCTTTAAGTCTTTTTATTGAAGTTAGTAGATCAACATGTGTATGTGTCCCCTTTTATCAAAGACCAACCTATTTAGCTAAACATATTCAAGTGTTTAATCCCGAATATATAAAAATAGAACCAATCAACTGTAACACCCCAACCGATGGCGGAAACATCGAGGTGTCACGTATTGATGATTGTTCAGTAGCTCATGGTAAATAATAAATTTCAATAATTGATTTAAATAAATTACATACAGTTGTTCTAAAGAATTTTGTACATCAAAATGAAAAATACTAGATACACATCTTCAAGCATTAACTCTAATCTTCAAGCACGCTATAATCTGAAACATGTTAAGTTGGAAAGATGGGGGGGGGGTGAACTATAAATAGTTGGTGAGAATACATAGGTTTTGCATATAGTTGAAAACAATATGATGTATAGCAATCATAGTTGAAGTATAATAATGAGTAATGATAGAATATGAGTCCGACATGTAACAATGCATCTTTTGTACAATCAAACCTTGTGTCGACTGAGACCTAACTCGCAAGTTAGTAAAAGTGTAACTGTTATCGATCATCCCTGAATTTATGCGGGGGGATGGGTTTGTCAGACCTATAGCGCTATAATCTAAACAGGCGGCTTGATCAATGTTAATGATTGTACTGTGTCTTTTTGTTACAGTCAAATGATAGAATGAGTAAATGATAGTGTAATTGAATCAAAAGTTTCAACAATGTAAGAATGAGTAAATGATAGTGTATAAAATGTTTAAACATGTTTCACCCCAAAATGTAAAACTGAAAAAAAGGGGCTATGTAAACTCATCTTAGGTGCATAATGAGTTCGTGCGTTTTATTGAGCGTGCAAACACTTAGTAATAATGCCTTGGAAAACTCGAAACTAGCTAGAGGAGATAATGACGGATGAAAACTTTAGTATATGGGAGATGGGATAATAATGTTTTTTTTTTTTTTTTTTTTTTGAATGGTATAAAGAGTTGAATTGTAGACTAGTGTATTTATAGTGTAAAATTTGGAGTTGTAATTAGGGACTACTTTGACTAGGATAGAATTTAGGAACAACTTTGACTTGACTAGAAGACCATATTTACTAACACTTTGACTTGACTAGGAGACCATATTTACTAACACTTTGACTTGACTAGGAGACTATATTTACTAACACTTTGACTTGACTTGACTAGGAGACTACGTTTGACTTTTCAGGTTTGACTAAGGGACCTTGAAAGGGTTTAAGTTTAATTGGTTTTAATTAACATCACAAAACACCAAATGGTGTAGTGGTTTGTGTGGTGTGGTTAAGGTTTAGCCCGCCAGGGACTCAGGTTCGAATCCTGGCATAGGCAAACATTTTTTTAACGTTTTTAAATCAGAATTTAATACAATCCAATTTAGTATTGATTATACGTCATTATTTAAACAAAAGAAAATTAACAAAATGGATGGTAAAGATACTGTAAACATGAATCAGATGAATAAACGAGGGAGTTCTATATATATATATATAAAGAAAATTTGTGTGATGTTACAGTCTCCCCTACTTTTAGGAACTTCGTCCCGAAGTTTATTTTAAGAAGAAACATTTGAATAGTGTTGAGGATAGTTAGGGTGACTATGGTTCAGAGTAGGGTAAGAGTTTAAGGAATGTATAAGATAACCATAAATGCTAGATGGACTACCAAATAACTAGGGTTTGTTATTGGTCTGACCCTACAGTATCCCTTTCCACGTATCATTAGTGTTTAAATATAGGGTGTATCGCAGCTAACCCATCACACCTCTGATACTTCGAAAACATACGGGGTATCTCCCAAAACCTTAATATAATTTCACACTACCTTAATGTACCTGTAAATTCATGATTACGTTCCGGACCGCAATCACCAATTTACCTTACATTAGGGTTTTGTGTCCTTCTATGACTCTAAACACACATGTAAGTAATGCAAAATAGCCTTGTGATTGAATCGTATACAATGTATCCAAAAATAAGTCCAACTGTTGAGCAGGAAAAAGACCTCTACCAGTCAGTGAGTAAGAACCTCTACCGATTGTTGAGCAGGTGCGATAGCCTCTACTAGTCGTTGAGCAGGTTGTAGGGCCTCTACCGACTGTTGAGCAGGCATGATGACCTCTACCAATCGTTGAGTAGGTTATTTGGTACTCTACTAACTGTTGAGCAAGTACTTCATCCTCTATCAGTTGTTTGATTAAGTGTACCAATTATTACACACATGAATTGCAAATTGATAATATGTACATGTAAGCAATCAAGTATCAAGTATAGCATACGAGTTGTAATAGAGTTGCCCTAGACAAGGTTAATGACTCTAGGTGTGTCTATAGTAAAAGTTTTATATTCCATGAATTCTAGTTTCAAATGTTCAAATATGGTAGATAGTCAAATCCTCATGTATAACTAAGGATTATGTTTGATGCAACACACAATCAAGTTTCAATAGTTTGGTTATCATGGGTAACTAACTCATGTGTGAGAAGGTGAAGGATATGAATTTAGTTCTTGAGAGGATGATGAAAAATCTTGAAGCAGAATCAAGGTTGTGAGAGATAGTGAATGTGAAGATAGTTGATAAAAAGTTTATTTAATAGTAAGGAGATTATGTAGCAGTGTAAATTTTGGGGTTTGGATCAAAGGTTATAATCAAGTGTATAAGAAAACATGATTGTGGTATATGCCAAATATTGTAAAAATTTGAACAAGTTGAAAATGAGTGAGTGTCGATGGAGAATTTAGAGACTAGATATTATTCCTATGGATAAAAAAAATCTTATTTTCAAAATTGGTTTTATACATAAAGCAAAAGTTGTTAAATAGTACAAGCTAAGTGGGCTTTGATTAAAATATTCCCGTTAGTTGGAGATTTCAAACATGACATTAGGTTTTGAAGATCAAGGTTCTATTAAGTGATTTTTAATAGTTTAAAGCATTATATAGAAAATTGTTTGTTACGTCAATAAATAAACAATTGAATTTAAGTTCGAAGACATATTTTGAAAAAAAATATGTACTTTGTAAAGTTACTAGGTAATGAAAATACAACAGGATTTAGAAATCTTTAGTTTGTGCTAAGGTATGAGGTTATAGTTTTTAAAAAATAAATAACATGTGGAGAAATGAAATAATATGATTTGGGTAGGGTGTTGAATATTTAAAAAGTGGCTAAGATGGTAAGGTGAAGTGTGATTGTGAAATCCATAGATGGTTATGAAATGAGATTGATTTAAGCTGTAAAATTTTGAGATTTTAGAGCTTAGTTTAAGGAAAGTGAGTGTAATCATTTATTCATTAATTAAAACGAATAAACGAAAACGTTGACTTATCAAAACTTCTAGATTCTAATAACATAGTGAAGACATGCTTTAGCCTATAAGTGAACACTCATCCGGAGAATTCCCAGGTAGGCATCCGGGTCCCTCGTCTGATTGGGATTTAAGCTCAATGCCAGTCCTAGACAGAAAACTCAGAATACAGGCATTCACCCTTCCAGATTGCACGTGTTCGTTTTTAAAATCTAGAACTTCGACGAGATCTTCAAGGTGGTTCAGGCTAAACCTGAGGGTTTGTCCTATTAGTCTAAGAGTAGATCTTGTGATGGAGAACAATCTTCTTGTAGGGACTAAAGTAGGGATAAGAAGTAGGAGGGAGATAGAGAATAGAAACAAGTAGGGTTGCAAGTAAAAGGAGCAAGTACTGATTATAATCCTATGGTTATAGACTAGATTATTTTTCTAATAACCTAATTCCCAATAACCATGGCTCTGATACCAATCTGTAACACCCCAACCGATAGTGGAAACATCGAGGTGTCACGTATTGATGATTGTTTAGTAGCTCATGGTAAATAATAAATTTCAATAATTGATTTAAATAAATTACATACAATTGTTCTAAAGAATTTTGTACATCAAAATGAAAAATACTAGATACACATCTTCAAGCATTAACTCTAATCTTCAAGCACGCTATAACCTGAAACATGTTAAGTTGGAAAGATGGGGGGGGGGGTGAACTATAAATAGTTGGTGAGAATACATAGGTTTTGCATATAGTTGAAAACAATATGATGTATAGCAATCATAGTTGAAGTACAATAATTAGTAATGATAGAATATGAGTCCGACATGTAACAATGCGTCTTTTGTACAATAAAACCTTGTGTCGACTGAGACCTAACTCGCAAGTTAGTAAAAGTCTAACTGTTATCGATCATCCCTGAATTTATGCGGGGGGATGGGTTTGTCAGACTTATAGCGCTATAATCTAAACAGGCGGCTTGATCAATGTTAATGATTGTACTGGGTCTTTTTGTTACAGTCAAATGATAGAATGAGTAAATGATAGTGTAATTGAATCAAATGTTTCAACAATGTAAGAATGAGTAAATGATAGTGTATAAAATGTTTAAACATGTTTCACCCCAAAATGTAAAACAGAAAAAAAGGGGCTATGTAAACTCACCTTAGGTGCATAATGAGTTCGTGCGTTTTATTGAGCGTGCAAACACTTAGTAATAATGCCTTGGAAAACTCGAAACTAGCTAGAGGAGATAATGACGGATGAAAACTTTAGTATATGGGAGATGGGATAATAATGTTTTTTTTTTTTGAATGGTATAAAGAGTTGAATGGTAGACTAGTGTATTTATACTGTAAAATTTGGAGTTGTAATTAGGGACTACTTTGACTAGGCTAGAATTTAGGAACAACTTTGACTTGACTAGAAGACCATATTTACTAACACTTTGACTTGACTAGGAGACCATATTTACTAACACTTTGACTTGACTTGACTAGGAGACTACGTTTGACTTTTCAGGTTTGACTAAGGGACCTTGAAAGGGTTTAAGTTTAATTGGTTTCAATTAACATCACAAAACCCCAAATGGTGTAGTGGTTTGTGTGGTGTGGTTAAGGTTTTGCCCGCCAGGGACTCGGGTTCGAATCCTGGCACAGGCAAACACTTTTTTTTAACGTTTTTAAATCAGAATTTAATACAATCCAATTTAGTATTGATTATACGTCATTATTTAAACAAAAAAAATTAACAAAATGGATGGTAAAGATACTGTAAACATGAATCGGATGAATAAACGAGGGAGTTCTATATATATATATATAAAGAAAATTTGTGTGATGTTACATAAACTGATGGTTCGGTTAAGTTATAACCTATTAACCGAAAACTACGGTTGGTTTTGGTATTAGTGTGTGGCATAGCTGAATTGAGATCTATAAGGCTTATGACAAAGATAACCTACAACAAGGCTACAAATAAGAAAACTCACAAATTATCCAATATATTACCTGATAATTGATAAACAAATAAAAACGAGTATCGTGTTGTAATTTGTCGCCACCGCCGCATCGCGCGGGTTTCTTACTAGTATATATATTTATATATTATATATTATATATATAAAATCATTTGCCGTTCAAAATTTTTTTAATGTTTTGCATGCTATTTGAATTCGACTATTGATGCATGAAAATACATCACATATTTTGAGTCTACTCTCCACTGAGCTTGCTCTATTTTTTTATTCTCCCTCCTATATAAAGGATTCCCTCTCTCACATATACACACTCTCTCTCTCTCTCTCTGTTAACAATATTGGATCTGGATTTTGTTGAAGATGAAACCTATCTTGTTGAAGATCAAATCTTTGTATCTCCTTTTCAATCAAGGATCAGCAAGCAACCGATCTTGTTTATGTTACTAGAGCAATGTTGAAATTCTCCCTTTTTAGAACCATGCTCTCTTCTCCACGTCACTCCACCGCCACCGTCCTTGTTCTCCGATCCATCTCCACCACCGCCATGGCTGACGATGATTCCGCCATGGATTCCATTTTATTAGAGATTAATCCCTTCATGATTTCATTGATGTACAATATTTTTTATAATACAATAGAGTCCCTATAATTATGGAAGGGATAATCACAATTGAATTGGTACAATATAATCTATAATTATAATATGCTAATATACCCCCGCAGTCGAAGCGGGAGGTGACCGGATGCTGAGACTCTCTCGAAAATCTTCAAAAAGAACGCGAGGTAAACCTTTGGTGAATATGTCGGCAACTTGGTATCGTGAAGGGACGTGTAGAACGCGGACCTGACCCTTTTGAAACTGCTCGCGCACAAAGTGAATGTCCAACTCGATATGTTTGGTCCGCTGGTGTTGGACAGGGTTCCCAGATAAATAAATGGCACTCACATTCTCGCAGTAAATCAAAGTTGCACGAGATAATGGAAGGTGAAGCTCGAGGAGAAGGTTTCGTAACCAGCAAATTTCTGCAACAACATTTGCAACCCCGCGGTACTCAGCTTCAGCACTCGATCTAGAGACCGTAGACTGGCGTTTCGAAGACCATGAGATGAGGTTATCACCAAAGTAAATGCAGTAGCGCTTGTAGAACGCCTAGTGTCAGGACATCCTGCCCAGTCCGCATCGGTGTAAGAGATAAGAGACTGAGCAGGTGAGCTGTGTAGAGTGAGCCCAAAAGTCACGGTCCCTTTAATAGCGACAGGATTACATGATTGCATGCCGGCCCGAGCGATGATTTCATTGGCATATGTCTGTTGTGAAAGAAACATAGTGTGACGGGTGCGAGACACTGAAATGCCCAAAAAATAGCTGAGAGGACCTAGGTCCTTCATGGCAAATTCACCTGCTAACTGTGTCATGAGAGAGTGACGAAGACGGTCAGACGAAGTGACGAGTAATATATCGTCAACATAGAGAAGAAGATATGCTGTTTCGGTGCCCTGTAGAAGAGTAAACAATGAGGCATCGCTCTTACTGTGATGAAACCCAATAGACAATACAAAGTCGGTGAACCGTTGGTACCATGCACGAGGTGCCTGCTTCAACCCATACAATGATTTCTTGAGAGAGCATACATAATCTGGAAACTGTTTGTTGCGAAAACCCATTGGTTGATACATGTAAACCGTTTCATGGAGATTCCCATGAAGAAAAGCGTTGGTGACATCCAGTTGATGGACGAACCAATGTTTAGATAATGCAATGGATAGCACAGTGCGAATGGTGGCCGGTTTAACAACCGGGCTGAAAGTCTCTCCACAATCAATGCCAACCTGCTGAGTACGACCATCACAAACCAGTCGAGCCTTGTAACGCTCCAAAGAACCATCAAACCTGTATTTATGTTTAAATAACCACATACTACGTATAACATTCATGTCAGGCTGTCTAGGTACTAATTCCCAAGTTCCATTTCTAACAAGTGCATTATACTCGGTGGTCATGGCAGAGTACCATTCCGGTATAGACAAGGCATCGGTAGGATTCTTGGGAAGAGGTACGACAGAAGGTGTGGTAGATGTAGTGAGGTTGAAGGGTAGCTTGGGTTTGTGAATGCCGCTCATGGAGCGGGTGTGTATTGTGCGGGTAGGTGGTGGGGGTGGTGGTGGGGCGGTCGTAGTGGTCGGAGGGGAGGGTGAGGTGGCCGTGGGTAATGGGTGTTCGGGTGAGGCAGTTTGGGGCGAAGGCTGGACAGGAGTGGGTGGATGGTTATCGGCTATGGTAGTTGGGCCGGATGGGTGTAAATCAGTGGGTTGGGCATGTGGGCCAGATTGGGTGGAGGAATTGGGCTGAGGTATGGCAAATTGGAGGTGTGGGGTTAAGTGAAAGGGAAATGGGTCAGTTAAAAATTCATAGGTGGGTGAAGGTCCAACGGTTTGCCTAAAGGGAAAAGTCGTTTCATCAAAAGCAACGTGCCAAGAAATATAGACCTGTTTGGTTTTCAAGTCAAGACATCGGTAACCCCTATGGGTAGGAGGATAACCTAGAAAGACACAAGGGTGACAACGGTTTTCAAGTTTATGAATGGTGGTAGTGGGAGATAAAGGGTAGCAAAGACAACCAAAGACGCGAAGGTGATCATAGGTCGGTGAAAGGAGATAAAGTAGTTCGGTGGGTGTTTTGTTTTTGGTGGCTTTATTTGGAAGTATATTAATTAGATAGGTGGCGGTTTCTAGGGCAAAGGGCCAAAGGTGTGTGGGGAGGGAGGCATGAGCCATGATGGTACGGATGAGGTTATTAATTGTACGAATTTTTCTTTCGGCTTTCCCATTTTGTGAGGAGGTGTATAGGCATGAAAGACGGTAAAGTATGCCATTGGTCGTGAAAAAATTTTGAAAAGAATTGTTGACATATTCACGACCATTGTCACACTGAAAAGTTTTTATTGTTCGTTCAAATTGGGTTTTGATAGTAGCGGCAAATTGAGTGAAGGCTTGGAAAACGTGGGATTTATGGGTAAGGGGTATGGTCCACAAAAAATTGGTATAATCATCCAAAAACAAAACATAATATTTGTAACTTGACGAACTAACAACGGGAGAAGTCCAAACATCACTATGAATCAAATCAAATAGTTGTAACACATTAGAATTAGAAGGAAAGAACGGTAATCTAGTACTTTTACCAAAAACACACGAGTCACAAAATTTATTATTCAAAGTGTCAAAAGAAATAGAAGAAACATTTTTAAAAGAGTTCAAAAGTTGACGTCTTGGGTGGCCAAGACGTTGATGCCAAAGGTCCGAAGTGATTGCAGCAAAGGCAGTGGGAGCTGTGGAAGAGGACCCAAGCACCAGAGGGTAGAGATCACCGCTGCTGTTGCACCGCAGGAACGGAGTCCGCGTCTTGAGGTTCTTCACAAAAAAACCAAACGGGTCAAATTCAACAGACACAGAATTTTCTCTAGTGAAACGACGGACATATATAAGGTTTTTAACTAATTTGGGTGAGTACAGTACATTTCTAAAGATAAAGGGTGGGAATGGTTTGGGAAGGTATTTGGTGCTTTGACCTAAGACCGGAATAGTATTACCATCACCTACAATAATATGTTAGGGAATGCAAGAGTTAGAAAAAGAATGGAAATCACCTTTGTCATGGGTCATTGTGGAAGAAGCACCAGTATCCATGTATTGTGTAGGGTCAGGTTGCTGCAGTGACATCGTGTAGAGGGCCTGCTCAATGTCTGTTGGGCTGTAGGCGGCATAATGATTTTGATGTGGGCGTGGGCCTAAGAGACCCTGCTGCTGGGCCGCTGAACTACCTATGGGCCGACCAGAATTCGGGTAAGGGCATGGGGGTGTGGGCCAGGGAGAGAAGTGTTGGGCTGGTGAGTATGGGTATTGGGCCTGTTGTTGCGAAGGGTTTGTGGACTGGGAGGAGCGGTAGGGGACAGTGGGCCAGGAAGAATTCCAAGGAGTGAATTGAGGGTACCAGTATGATGGGTAGGGTGGTCGGCCATAGTACCCACGGCCGCGTCCACGGCGTCCAGGACGGCCGCGTTCACGACCAGAGGAAGATCGATCAGGTCGGGTCGGGTCAGTAGGTGGGGTACGGTTGGTTGTGGCGGATAGGGCTGTGGAGGCTTGTTTTGAGGCATGTAACGCACGCTCGGCTTTGTTGGATTCCTCTTGAATGAGTTTTGACCGTGCGTTGTAAAAGGAAGGAAGAGGGTCGGTATTTTGGAGGATGGTTGAGATGCTCTCGTATTGTTCGTTTAATCCCGCAAGTAATTGAAGGACCAAACGATCATTATCTACGGGAGGACCAACATTGGCTAGTTGGTCGGCTAAGACTTTTATGGTTTGGCAATAGGCGATCATGGTAGGAAAGCCGTCTAACCTAGTGTTGGAGAACTTGTTCATGAGATGGATTGCGCGAGCACTCTTATTGTCATGAAACAAGTTTTCAAAAGCAACCCAAGCCTTGTGAGCGTTGGAGATGTTATTGATGATGGTGTGTAGGAGGTCGTTAGAGATCGTAGTGTATAGCCATTGTAGGACAATGGCATCAATACGATCCCACTCGGCTTGGGTGGTAGAGGATTCGGTGGCCGAAGGTTCGGGTGGTGGTTGAAGATGGTCATCCACCATATAGGCTTTGCAGTGTAACTTAAAGAGGGTGGCCCAGGTAGAATATTGGGAGGACTCGATTTCTAGGACTAAGGGTACGAAGTTTTTGATGTTGGTGACGGTTATGGCTGGGTGTAGTTTTGAGTCAGACGGGTTAGAGGGAGAGGTGGTAGAGGAGGCATTGGATGTGGTAGACATGATGTGTAGAAGGGTTTAAGGGGCCGGCCAATAGGTGGCTTACGGCAGCAGCAGAATCAAGAAGAAGAAGTGATGAAGCGGTCGCAGTGGGCAGCCGCAGGGGATTGATGGTGGCCTAGGGTTAAGGAGAACCTAGACTCTTGATACCATATTAGAGATTAATCCCTTCATGATTTCATTGATGTACAATATATTTTTAATACAATAGAGTCCCTATAATTATGGAAGGGATAATCACAATTGAATTGGTACAATATAATCTATAATTATAAAATGCTAATACATCCAACTATAAGTTTCATTTTTATTTTTGTTTTTTTATCAACTTTTCATAAATGCAAGTTTGACTTGAAAAGTCAACAAACACATTAAACTAACAAATAAATGAGAAAAAAGAAAAAAAAAGGAAAAAAAAAAATCCTTACTTTGAAGCGACAACAGGAGTTTGAGTATGATTAGCTTGTTTAGCTAAACACCACTTGTTTAGCTTCGTTAATATAAGTGTACTCTGTTATTATTGTTATGACTTCAATTCACCTTTTTTTATTGACTTGTGATGACAATGTTTATTAAATATTAAATTAGCATGGTTTAATTATAGTTTTTTTTTATCTTGATTTCTCATTTCTTTCAGTAGGAGATAAGGATTTGACACTGTTAGTGGTTTAGTTTTTTTTTTTTCAAAATATATATTTTTTTTTTTGCTTTGGATAACAACTAGAAAATTGTGCAATCAACTAAGTCAAAAATAAATGTGGTTATTAAGTCAACAATCAAATGTCTTCATCTCAGGTTCTTGGAAAAAAAAGTTTGATATTATTCCCATTTTATATGTTTATAGTTATTAGTATAATTTTGCTATGGCACATGATACTGGGCTTTTATCGTTTTGAAGTAATAAGGTTTTTTGAATTTGGTTTGTTGACCTCTAATTTGAAACTTCATCTGTTCTATGTTGCGACTATTTCGTATGTAACAGTAGAAAACATTTTTAATATAATTTTGAAAGGGGTTAGAAAACATTTAATGGTTAGAGTTTGAATTTGAGCTAATTAGTGTTTGGTAATAAGAAGTTGTTTGTGATGGTTTTGAAAATGTATGTTTGCATCTGTTTCGTATGTAATACCATAACTAATCATGTTTACACGTAGGTAGCATACGTTAACACGTAGGTTTACATATTAACAAACCTTTTTTATATGTTATTATTATTAATATGTTTTTTAATCAAAATTGGTGAATTTTAATGTCTCTTAACATATGCAACAATATGTCTGATTTGTTTTTTACCAGTATGTGTATGTTTGTATGAGTATTATAATGTGTGGAATGTATGTTTGCATCTGTTTCCTATACTGCGCCTGATTCGTATGTAACAACAAAACTAAGTTGGTATAAATTAGTTACCGATTTTTTACCAGATACAAAGGTTTGATTTTTTGCATATTATAGAGGAAGAATTGGGAAAAAAACTCTTGAATGGAATGTCATTGATCATGGGATGAAATCTATGTTTGCGTCTGTTTCGTATGTAACAACATCACTAAGTTGGTATAAATTTTTACTAGATACAAAGTTTTGATTTTTTAAGTTTGATAATCTTGATAACTAAATGTATAAAACAATGTTTTTTTTTTTGTATCAGTTTCGTATGGTTTTTTGTAATCCAGTTGGTTAACATACGTTAAGCGGGGGGGGGGGGGGCTTTACATGTAAATTGATGATTTTTGTTTTATTTTTGCAGGTGAGCATATTTTTTTCATTAAAGATGAAGATGATTATGAATAATGAAGTGTAGACAATTTTTTTTTTATTTATGATAGTTTTTTTAGCATTTGTTGATTTGTAATGGCCGTTTTGTTTGTTTTTAACACTTTGTAAGAAACAATTATTGTGTACATTTGAATGTTTTTTTATCTATAAAATTTTAAGAACTTTGTAATGACCATTTTGCTTGCTTTTAGCATTTTGTAAGTAACAAAATGCCTATAACCATATCAATTCTCGTTACGTATGCAACAATTCTGGTGCTGGTACAAAAAAACGAAAAAAAAATATGGTCTAATAAAAAAATAATAAATCAACATTTTTTAAATAATATAAACTGGCAACTTAGTTTTAACCTATGTAACACAACACATGTTACATATGTAACACGGACATCTGACAGCTTATATAACAATGTGAAAATAGTAAGAGAGAGATGATGTGATGGGTTGTCATATCAGCTTTTGTCATACTCTTTTTTCAGAAAAACCAAATTACCCTATTACCCTTTCTTGTCCTTTTTCACATATTTAATTAAATAAATATTATAGAAAAAATGGTGACCATAGATTAAATGGATGAATGGCTAGGATTGAGTTTGCAAGGTTTCTTCATTTTGAGTGGTTTTTTATTCAAACCTTCCCCTATATATATGTATATATATATACTAGTTTTTATCCCGGGAAGCGTCCCGTGTTGAAATATCTAATATAAAATAATAAAATATATTATTACTATTTTAAACAAATCTCTGCCATAAGTTATCATATTCAAATATAAAAAAAACGAATCTCTGCGCCGGGGTATAAATCTAGTGCCATTACAAATGAATTCGGAAGTTTGTAATCGATCATTCTAAAAGGAATTAACATGAAATAAGAAAAAAAGTTAATTATTGAAATATCGAACGCATTAATCTAAGGGTTATGTGATTCGCTAAAATTCATGGGTATATGATCGGGTATGTAGTTCGGGCATTTGGGTATGTTGTTTCGGGTAATCGGGTCGGGTATCACCTAATCCCAGACCCGACCCAAACCCACAATTTTTTTAAACTAATCCCAAACCCGACACAATACCTGTCGGGTTACAAAAAATAGTCATTTTTTTCTCCAATTTTTATATAGCACTATGGTACTCATTGGAAAGATAATAAAACGCTCGTTAATTTAGTGTAATTTTTTTCTTTAAAAAATCTCGTATGTAAAAGATATTAACGTTTAAAAGTTATGGGAGGAAACACGTGAGATAAAATAATAAAGGTTTAATATTTAGATTTAGTAGATTAGGTATTTAATGGATTAGGTTAAAGATTAAAATAGATAATGTTAAATCATATTTATTTCTTTTTTTTAATTGGTTTAAAGTTGCCACATCACATCTTATGTGGCATCTCTTAAAGGAGAGATTGCATAAGAGTATGACATGTAGGATTAATCCCTTTGCAATATATATATACTAGTTTTTATCCCGGGAGCGTCCCGGGTTCAAATATCTAATATAAAATAATAAAATATATTATTATTTTAAACAAATCTCTGCCATAAGTTATCATATTCAAATATAAAAAAACGAATCTCTGCGCCGAGATATAAATCTAGTGCCATTACAAATGAATTCGGAAGTTTGTAATCGATCATTCTAAAAAGAACTAACATGAAATAAGAAAAAAAAAGTTAATTATTGAAATATCGAACGCATTAGTCTAAGGGTTATGTGATGCGTTAAAAAATTAATGGGTATATGATCGGGTATGTAGTTCGGGTATTTGGGTATGTTGTTTCGGGTATTCGGGTCGGGTATCACCTAATCCCAGACACGACCCAAACCCACATTTTTTAAACTAATTCTAAACCTGACACAATACCTGTCGGGTTACAAAAAATAGTCATTTTTTTCTTCTATTTTTATATAGCAATATGGTACTCGTTGGAAAGATAATAAACCGCTCGTTAATTTGGTGTAATTTTTTTCTTTAAAAAATCTCGTATATAAAAGATATTAACGTTTAAAAGTTATGAGAGGAAACATGAGAGATAAAATAATAAAGGTTTAATATTTAGATTTAGTAGATTAGATATTTAATAAATTATGTTAAAGATTATAGCAGATTAGGTTAAATCATATCTATTCACTTTGCAATATATATATATATATATATATATATATATATATATATATAGATATAGATATATATGTGCAATCTTCATTTATTCATTCAACATTCATACAAATAAAATTATTTTTTCGTTTTCTTTCAGTTGGAAATTGTCGCACGAATCAAGGAAAGTACGATTAAGGCGTATGCTCAGTTACATACCATCAAAATCCCCATCTTTGTGTATTTAAACCATTCATACGCCTATGTAAGTATAACATTTTTCTTTACTTCTCCACTGGCTTATATCCTGGGAGCGTCCTGGGTTGAGAAATCTAAATAAAGTGAATAAAATTAGAAATATCTAAACTATAAAAATGGCATCTATGTATCAACTTACATTAGATACTTTAAAAAAATATACCAAAAGATCCATTTCATCTTACAATATCAACACCTAAAACAGAATATTAAGATCACGCACTTCAAGGGGACAAAGATTGTTTAGCACCAATACATTCAGTCAAAGGTCTTTAACTACATGCAATAAGATTTGAGCTATTTCAGAATATGGTAGAAAAAGAAAACATGGCAATTACCTGTTGGAGAGCGTCCCGGGTTGAAATATCTAATATGACATAATAAAATATCTAATATGACAACATAATTAATGACTTGCCAATATATGATTAATGAATATTATTATTATTATTATTATTATTATTATTATTTTAAACAAATCTCTGCCATAAGTTATCATATTGTAATATAAAAAAAAGGGTAATTGGGTCGGGTATTACCTAATCCCAGGCACGACCAAAACCCACAATTTTTTTTTAAACTAATATATCCCGGGAGCGTCCCGGGTTGAGAAATCTAATTTAAAATATCAATTTTACACCTGAAATAGACTGATGCGTTTTACAGTTACATGCAGGAAAGCTTCGGGTAGCACTTAACCTAAAACAATTAACAATGTATCTTCAATGTTAGTGCATAACCTTAAACACTGTATAACTCTAATATTAAAACCTAACCTAAAACAATGTACAACTCCAATGCTAGCACATGTTGTAAATAAAAATCATATTTACTGGTTTGAACATAACTAATGACTTGCCTATACATGATTAACGAATAACCTGAACACTTTGTGTTTTTTCCTGTATGAACAAAACCACACAAAAAAAAGTCAGGTTTTTTTTTCCTCCATTTTTTATATAGCACTATGGTACCCGTTGGAAAGATAATAAAACGCTCGTTAATTTGATGTAATTTTTTTCTTTAAAAAATCTCGTATATAAAAGATATTAACGTTTAAAAGTTATGGGAGAAAACATTAGAGATAAAAATCTAATTTTGTTTTTAAATTTTAAATTATTATTTTCCTAAAATAAAGCCCTTGCCACATGGGATGACACATGGCACACTCAATTAAGAGAATACCCTCTTTGAGTGCCATGTCATTAAAATGGCTTTGGTTTATTATATGTATAGATTATCTAAAAAAGATTTGAATGTAGATAAACGGGGGCAAACTGCAAATTAGACAAGTGAATCATGTTTATCAGTTTATTGCTTCACTTACCATGTGTAGTGGGGCGGGAAAAATTTAAGGCCCCCTCTCTATGATTGGTCATCGTGACAGTTGAGTCAGCATGAGGTTTTAATTCAAAATGGGAGTGTAGTGGGGGGCGCTAATCTGTTTTTATTTTTAAATTAAGAAAAATAATAAAAAAAAATAAGAAGATGGGAGAGCAGGAGAGAGAGTCTGAGGTGTAGAAAGATGATTGGTTGTTGTTGGTGATGTATGACGTTAAATTTATAAGGCCCCGCCCATTTTTAGCACTTAGCGCCCCCTGCAGTGGTGTTGAGGGCGCGAAATTCGTTTTCATGCCCCTAATCACGCTTCACTACACATGGTCTATGGACAACTCCTGATTGGGTTAATTAGATGATGATGAACTATGAGGCCATATGAACAATTGTTTATTTTTAAATAACGAGTAATTAAGGTATAAAAAGGTTAATTAGGTGATGATGAACTACAAGGTCAAATAAAAAATTGTTCTTTTATATAAGTCATTAATTTATCATGTAACTTTCTTTCACTCATGTATTTTTATCTTCTCGACCTATAGCCTAAGTTGTGGTTATTTAATTTTGGGTTTATGTAATTTAAATTTTAAACTCAATGGACATAGGAGTATTATGCCATTATATACTAGTTTGTATTAATTTTGCATCCTTTATTACATATATGTTATTGATTAGTAGTTGATTTGCTTAATCCTTTAAGCTTACTTTATTATCTTACCTTACGAGTTCCTATTATTACCTATATGCCTTGTGTAGATTTCGTGGTTTCAAGTACGGGTGATGATGTTAGCGGTTAGAACTTGGAAGCGAACTCGCGCACAATCCGGCTATGGTGTATCACATCCACCACTCATTTGGCATAACATTCACCTTACCGTTCACCTTACATTTGGGGACTCTGTCGCAATATTCGTAGCATGGTTACCACTGCTGTTCCAGCTACCATCCAGCATGCTGCTACTCTTGCTTACTGCCATACCGACGATGCGGTATGAATGGGCTCATTGACACCAAAACAGTCGTACAAGGGTGATAGTTCTGGAAACAAGCGCAAGTGGTTCAACTTCAAGAAGGGAAGAAGAACCGAGAGTCATACCAACAAGAAACCCGAAACTGTAAAAGGCTTCGTTGCCGCCGCTACGGAAACTCTGCAACAAATTCAAGTATCACCATGTAGGGACAAGCGACAGTATCAAATGCGAGAAATGCAAGCGGATGGGGCATCCCACTGTGTAGTGCCGGGCTAAAGCAGTTGAGAATCCTGATGGCAAGCCAGGATGTTTCGAGTGTGGAGCAACCGACCATTTCAAGAACGACTGCCCCAAGTTGAAGGGACAAGCTGGTGGCATGGCTTTTTATCATGGGTGCAGATGATGCGCGTGAAGATCCCAGCGTTGTCACGGATACGTTTCTCGTAAACAACCATACTTCTTCTGTACTTTTTGATACCGGTGCCAATATGAGTTTTGTGTCAACCGACTTTAAATGGACCTTGGATTGGAGTCAAGTAAGTTGCACACCTATTACTCCATAGAATTGGCCAATGGTAGGATAGTTAAGTCCGAAGAGGTAGTTATGGATTATGCGTTGAAGTTAGGAGATCATGTTGGGTCTGCTGACCTGGAGAAGAACAGATGATTAGAAAGCCAAAACATGCTATCAGTTTGATCCTTGAATAAACAGTCCTTACAACTTACTTCTCCCAAAAGACTGTTGACCCTAACTACTGTTCTATCCAAACAACTGCTCAACAACTGCTGATACAAAGAACTGCTCAGTAAACAACTGATGAAGAACAACTGCTGACCAAAGGTCTGATGAAGAACAACTGCTGATACAAGTACTGAAGACCAAAACACTGCTGGAACCAACAGCACTTAGGCTCCAGCAGTGGATACAAGACCATCAGAGTTTATCTACAACAGCTGTTTAATATCAGTGCTTTCAATGTAACAGTAGTTTGTAATAGGCAGATGTTTACGTTTGTTATTCTGTTAGAGGTCACTGTCTTAGGTGACGTCTGCCTAGGTCATCAGTGCTTTGAGTCTGTCTATAAATAGAATAGTGCTTGTACTGTTCTATTGCATCACACACACAAACATTCTCTCAGACAAACACTGTGTGATCAGGCTGAGGGGGAGTAATTGTACGATTGTAATCTTTTAGATAAATGAAAGCATTCGATCTGAAAACATTTACTCTCTTGTTTTGATTTACAGTTTATTATTCCGCTGCACTTTCATTCTATTTTCAATTCATTATTACCATATTTAGTTAAACAATCAAAACAAACAAACTCAGATCCTAACAATTGGTATCAGAGCTTGGTCAATTAAATTCGATCTAACAAATCAATTTAATAATCAGCTCACAATTATTGATATCGTTTGTCTGTTAGATTGAAAACAGAGTAATAGTTTAATTTCGTTTCAACCGTTTTTAAACAGACTTTGTTTTTTGAAAAATCAGAGAATGGCTTCTATCAATCACGATCCACATAACACTGGCACGAACAACAAGCCACCGATGCTTGTCAGATCTGAATACAATATCTGGCAACGTCGGATGAGCCATGTTCTAGCTCTACAAAACACTGGGTGTTGGAAGTCGGTTATCTTCGGACCACATGTTCCGACTGTGCCGAGTACTGAAGATCCCAAAGTGTTTGAGCCAAAGAAACTTGAAAACTACTCCGACCAGGATTTTCAGAAAATTGAGCTAGATGCTAAGGCCTTCAGTATTGTGGCCATGGCTCTACCCAATGATATATATGCCGGGTTGTTACACTGTAACAGTGCAAAGGAGTTGTGGGATGCACTGAAAGAACAGTTTGGTGGGTTATTGAAAACAATCGTGAAATACTTAACCAACAATATGAAACATTCAGTCATGTCAAAGGAGAGTCATTAACTCAACAGTTTGAGAGATTTAATTGCTTAATTAGTGAACTAAAATTGGTTGGTCTTACTTACCCTCATTCAACCTTGAACCATAGGTTTTTGAGATCATTACCAGAAAAATGGGACACTATTGCTATTGTGATGAGAAACTCAATAGGATTTAAAGACCTATCACTGACCCAGCTTCATGGTAAGCTCTTGACCTATGAGAGAGAGCTTAACCAGAAAAAGAAGCTCCAGGACTCTGGAAAAGTGTCTGATGACTATGTGTTTGGGAATACAGCACTTTTGGGTCATGATGAGGTGCCTGGAAACACAAAGGATCAGAGTTATGATCATTTTATTGACATAACTTCAGGTTTTAACTCAGGTTTTAACTCTGATTCTTATTCACCAAACTATGCTTTCACAGCAAGTGGTGGTGATATACAGGCATCTGACAATATATCCTTTGAGTATGATGACCTGAAATACTTTGACCCTGATGATTTGGAAGAAATGGACATTATGCACCAATTGGCCCTTCTCAGTGTAAGAACTAATAATTTTTACAAGAAAACTGGTAGAAGGTTTCCAGGGTTGACTGGCAGATCTAAGGTTGGGTTGGATAAATCAAAGATCAAGTGTTATAAATGTCATAGGTTTGGTCATTTTGCTAGGGAATGTAGGGGTCAACATGGTACACCTATGATAACCTATCCAAATCAAAGACCACAGACCAACACTTATCAGAATTCCTATAATGCCCCTGGACCAAATGTGCAAAACACTGCTCATTTTGCACAGTCCTCAAACACTGTTCCTGTCCAGTATGTCCAAACCACTGTTCCTCAGATCCACTATGTGCAAACACCTGTTGCTCAAGCACCTGTGCAAACGACTGTTGCTCTATCCTCTGCTCATGCAGAGACCAGTCAACAGAGCTTCTTTACACAAGGCTTTGTTGATTGGAGCAGTCTACCTGATGAGCTAACAGATGAGAATTTTGCACTAGTTGCCAAAAATGAACCAGAAAATTTTTGTTTCATGGCTATAGTGGATGAGATTGAATCTGAGGAGGTGGTAACTGAATCTGATGTTGTGACTGATGATGTTGTTAGTGAAGTTGTTACAGGTGAAAAACCTGAAGAAGAGGTTGTGAATCTCACAGATCCCTGGGGTGCATCTGATGACTGTGAGTGCAAGTGTGATTGTGCATTGATGGCTGCTGCTAAGGTATCTCCTCAAATTCTTAAAGAGTTGTGTTCTGACAAATGTGTGATAGCATTTGCTAACATTAAAGAGGTGAATGAAAACCTTAGAAAGAAAATTTTGGATGATGAAGTTAAATTTGAAAAACTTACAAAAGATTTGAAAACAAGTTTAACTGCAAAAGAGTCTGAAATAAGCAGCTTAAAACATGAAGCAACTATAACCAAAGACCAGCTCCAAACTATGATAACAAAATATCAAAGTTGTAAAAGTGAGCTTGAGTCCACCCAAGTTGAATGTAAGAAATGGGTGGAATCATGTAGAGGATTTGAGATGCTACTCAACAAACAAACCAAAAGTCATGTGAAGTTTGGCTTTGGTTTTGCAACCACTGCTCCAGCTTTTGAAAACACTGACACAAAGAGTCAAAAGTCTGTTGAGATAGTACCAACAAACCTGCAGGGTCAAGAGATTAAAATCACTGAACCAAATGGTAAGAAAATTGTTCTTGAAAAACCAGAAGGTTCCTCATCTTTTGCTGAACTTGAAAAGTATGAATTTAAACCTACTTGGTCTGATGAGTGTGATACTCTTGAGAATTTCAAACTTGTTGATTTTAAAACACCTGAGGGAAAGACAGCTCCTCAGGCAAAGGTCATTCCATTGGCTAAAGTCATTCCCCTGAAAAATCTTCCAGCAGATGCTCAAACATCTGCTGAAAAGAAGACTGAAAAGGGGAAGAAGAAAGAAAAGACAGTCAACTTGTTCTGTGATTTCTGTGAAAAGAAGAATCATGTCACCAAAAACTGTTTTCTTCTAAAAGCATATGACATTAACAAAGGAACAAGTGAATGTGATTCCAAAGCCACATGTTCAATATGTGGGAAAAAGAATCACAAGACCAAAGAGTGCTTGTATCTCAAAAATTTTGATGTTAAAATACAAGAATACAAAGCTAAAACTCTTGCAAACCCTGTGGTTAGTACTCCAAAAGGAAAGCCCAAACAGACCTTCACCCCTGTCCAAACATCTGTTACAAAAAGGCTTGAAACATCTGCTTCTAGAGATGTCCAAGTAACAGATGCTCCACCCACAAGCAAATACCCAAGAGGTTATGGTCAACCTCCATGTCACAGTCTGCCACATGTTTATGAGGAGCCAAAGAGACCCTCTAAACCAAGAGTGAACAAAAATCCATATGGGTATTATCATCTGTCAGGAAGTGATCAAACAACTGCTGCCCCAAGTGTTGACATCCAAGCACTGGCAAATGGTCAGCAGCAGTTGTTGACCTTAATTCAGAAATTGGTCCAAACCACTGATCACCTTCCAAAGCTTGAGTCTGAAAGGTCTGAGGACCCATCCAAAGCCAACTTGGCTTTGGACACTCACCAAAACTAATCATTTACTGATGTGCAGGGAGCTTCTGCTTGTTTAGATAGTCTTTGGTATGTAGATAGTGGAGGTTCCAGGCACATGACAGGATGTAGAGCCCTGCTTCTGGACTTCTTGGCTCATGGAGGGGGTGATATATCCTTTGGTAATGATTCTAAAGGTAAGGTGTTGGGTTCAGGGACTGTACAGGCTGGAAAACTCAAGTTTGAAAATGTCAATCTTATTGATAATCTCAAGTTTAATCTTCTGAGTGTTTCACAAATGAGTGACAAAGGTTATGGCTCATTTTTCACAAAGAAAACTTGTAAGATTATTGGGCCAGAAGTGGTGAAAAAGATTGATACCATTATTGCTGAGAGCAAAGCACAACTTGTTGCTCATAGAAGTGGCAATGTGTATGTTGTTGATATGTTAAAGGACAATCCTATGGCAAATGTCTGTCTGTTTTCTGCTGCCTCCACTAAGGAGACAGAATTGTGGCATAGGAGATTGGGTCACACCAACCTTAATACTATCAACACACTCTCCAAACAAAGCCTTGTCAGAGGTTTACCATCAAAAGAATTTAAATGTGATGAGCATTGTGTTTCTTGCTTAAAAGGGAAATAACATAAAAGCTCTTACAAATCCATTGATGAGTCCAAAACTAGTAAGTGTCTACAACTGTTGCACATGGACTTGTTTGGCCCTGTTAAAATCATGAGTCTAAGAAGAAAGAGATTTTGTCTTGTCATAGTTGATGATTTTTCTAGGTTTACATGGACTTACTTTTTACATTCTAAGGATGAGACTGCAGGTATATTGAAGGACTTTGTCACCAAAGTTGAAAAGCAATATGACTTGCCAGTAAAAGTCTTCAGGAGTGACAATGGAACAGAGTTTAAAAATAAGGAGTTGGATGACTTCTGTGTGTCAAAAGGGATTGTGAGGCAGTTCAGCATCCCAAGAACACCAGAACAAAATGGGGTGGTTGAGAGGAAAAATAGGACTCTTATAGAAGCTGCAAGAACCATGCTAGAAGATTCTGGTTTGCCACTGTCCTTTTGGGCAGAAGCTGTAAACACTGCTTGCTATGTTCAAAACAGAGTTTTGATCAACCCCAGACATCAAAAAACTGCTTATGAAATTTTGTTCAAAATCAAACCATTAATCTCATTTTTCAAAATCTTTGGCTGCCCATGTTTCATTTTAAATCTCAAAGATTCCATTTCAAAATTTGCAGCCAAAGTAGACTGTGGTTATTTTCTGGGATATTCTTCTACTGCTAAGGCCTACAAAGTGTTTAACACAAGGACTAAGACAATAGAAGAAACTCTGAATGTAAAGTTCAATGAACTTTCATCTCTAAAAATCCCTGCAAACCCTGCTGAACTATTTGATTTAGATAAATTCAAATTTGAAGATATCACTGTTAAAGCTAACAATGCAGGTATTCCACAGTCTCCACAGCAAGATTACAGAACAGATGTTGTCATCCCCAGTCACTACAAAGTCTATTCTGCCTCAGAGGAAGCAGCTGTTCAAAACAATTGTCAAAACTCTGCCACAGCTGTGTCAACCACTGTTGACCAGTCTTATCCTCAAACCACTGCTTCACCCCTCACAACCACTGACCTATCATCTGTTGACAAAAGTCAATCATCTGTTGACAAAAGTCAGTCAAGTTTCACACCACTTGGACCCATTCCTCCATTACCATTTCAAACATCTGATGGCACTACAGAAGTACCAACAGATGTTACACCAACAGAGTCACCAAACCTCTGTCCATCACCTCAAAATGCCATTGTTCCATATCAAGGAGATCTTATTTACTTAAGAGCTCATCCACCAGACCAGATCATTGGCAACATCAGAGAGGGTGTGCTCACAAGAAGCCAATCCTCAAATATCTGTCTTTTTGCAGGTTTCTTATCCCTCACACAACCTGTCAAGTACCAAGAGGCACTGAAAGACAACAGTTGGGTAGAAGCCATGCAGGAAGAACTCCTTCAATTCAAAAGACAACCAGTATGGGAGCTTGTACCACTTCCTAAGGATGTTTGTCCTATAGGAACAAAGTGGGTCTTCAAAAACAAGACTGATGAAAGGGGTATTGTTGTCAAAAATAATGCCAGGCTTGTGGTTCAAGGCTTCAGACAAGAAGAAGGAATAGATTATGATGAGACTTTTGCTCCTGTAGCAAGACTAGAAGCCATCAGACTCTTTTTAGCCTTTGCTGTCAACCACAACATAAAGGTGTATCAGATGGACATCAAATTCTTTCCTTTATGGCAAAATTCAGGAGGAGGTCTATGTATGTCAACCACCTGGTTTTGAAGACACATTCCATCCTGACTATGTCTACAAGCTCAACAAAGCTTTGTATGGACTTAAACAAGCACCAAGGGCCTGGTATGAAACTCTCTCCACATTTCTCTTATCCATTGGCTTCACAAGAGGTAAAATTGACAAAACTTTATTTCTTAAATGGAAAGGGAAACACTTAATGATTGTTCAAATATATGTGGATGACATCATTTTTGGATCCACATGTAACCAAATGTGTGAAGAGTTCAGAAAACTCATGACAGCAGAGTTTGAGATGAGTGCCATGGGTGAGCTTCAGTGTTTCCTTGGTCTTCAAGTGAAACAACTGCAAAATGGCACATTCATTCACCAAAACAAATATGTAAAGAACCTATTAACCAGATTTGAGATGAATGATTGTAAGCCATGTAGCACACCCATGAGTACAGTCAAGCTGCTCACTATTGATGACAAGGATGAACTGGTTGATCAAACACATTATAGATGTATGATTGGGTCTTTATTGTACCTAACTGCATCTAGTCCAGACATTATGTTTGCTACCTGTGTCTGTGCCAGATCCCAGGCTTCACCTAGAAAGTCAAACCTTATTGCTGTGAAAAGGATATTCAGATACCTCAAAGGTGCTCCCACACTTGGTATCTGGTATCCTGCTAATGGAAACATTGAGCTTTCAGGTTATTCAGATAGTGACTTTGCTGGCTGTCACACCACAAGAAAATCCACTTCAGGAGGGTGCCAATTTCTAGGGAATGCCTTAGTTTCATGGCAAAGCAAAAAGCAGGCAGCTGTTTCAACTTCAACAGCTGAAGCTGAATACATTGCTGCTGCAAGCTGTACAGCCCAACTCATGTGGCTTCAAAATCAACTACTGGATTTTGGGATAACTGCACTTAGGACTCCACTCATGTTGGACAGTCAAGCTGCTGAAAATATCATCAAGAATCCAGTCTCTCATTCCACTACCAAACACATTGACATAAGACATCATTTTGTCAGAGACAGCTATGAAAAAGGATTGATTTCTTTACACCATGTTCCAACAGAGGATCAGTTGGCAGATGTGTTAACAAAAGCTTTAGACACATCTACCTTTACAAATCTGATTTCCAGAATTGGTATGTTAAACATGGATTAAACAAATAAAGTTTCAATAAATCTTAATAAAATGTTTCAGCAAATCAAATTTTTAAATAGCTGTTTGGTTGAAAAATCTGTTTAAAACATCTGATCAGATAAAACAACTGTTAGTTGAAAAATCTGTTTCAAAACATCTGATCAGATAAAACAACTGTTAGTTGAAAAATCTGTTTCAGAACATCTGTTCAGATAAAACAACTGTCCGCTTATATATATATATATATATATTATATCTCCAAAAAAAAAAAAAAAAACAACAGTTGGATCCATCAGCTGTTTATATCAGTTGTTTGCCAAAAACAGCTGTTATCCACCAGATGTTTCATCCATCAGATGATTGCCACGTCTGCTCATATAAGCAGAGGTTTGGCCACATCAGCGGTTTCTTTGAGCCTATAAAAACCCTGTTTTACCACAACAGACGTTACACTGTCTCATTGTATTCAAAATACTGATAACCGCCTTCTTCATTCTCAAACCCTCCATCAATCTTCAATCATCTTCACCTTCGAAATCCATTACAATGGATCTTCAAGCCAAAGCTACACACAGTTGTCTCCCCTATCTGATTAAAACAGATGACAACACTCCATTTCATTCCACCATCGACATTTTCCTTAACTCCAAATACTTACCCATCCTAACCGCTAACGCCCCCATTTATCTTGATACACTCCAAGAATTTTGGTTGAATGCTGAGTTTCTACTATAAGACAAAAAGCCTACTTCCATTATTTCCAAAATTGGAGAAACCAGTATCGTCATTACCCCTGAAACCATATCCACAACCTTCACACTGAATGACCTGGCAGGTAAGGATTCCTTTACTAAAACAGAGCTTCACACTGAGTTCCAAGAAAGAGGGTATGATGGTCAGATGACTGGATCAACTCTTTTCAAAAAGTTTTTCCCTCCAGTCATGAAATTTTTCTTCCATACTCTTCTTCTTTGTGTCTCTGCTAAGTCCACATCCTTTAATGAAATCCATTAAGGATGCAATATCTGGGTTATGCCATGTTGTCAAACTCTGACTTCAATCTTTCCCAGGGATTGTTCATGGACTTGGTATAAAATGTGAAAGCTGTCAAGTCTGGGTCAAACAATGCTTTTCTTATTTACCCAAGAATTCTTAGTGTAATCTTACAAAAAGTCTTACCAGAAAAAGTTTTCAAAAAGGGTGAGGCTATGCAAATGAAAAGCTTAACTGATGAAACTTTCACAAGAATGCTGGGTGGAAGCACCCAAGAAAAAGTGTCTAAAGTGTCAAAAGTTTCTAAAACATAAACAAAGAGGACAAAGGCAACAACTGTTGTCAAAACCTCTGTTGTTGAGCCCACTGCTCCTGGTGATCATGGCACTACATCCAGTGCTGTGAAATCCACACCAGCTACTTCCAAAAAGAAACATCCATCCACAAAAACCACCACTCAACCACAAATGAGGCTTCTGGATGTTGAGGTACCAGAAGAAACCTCTGTTGCACAACAAAAGCAACCTGAAACCACTGTTGTTACTTCCTCACAACAGTTGGACATACCTCCACCTGACCAAACTCCTCATGAATCCTCTCAAAAGGATCATGTTGTAAGCCAAGGGGACACACATCATGATACATTTGAGTCACTTGACCAAATGTTCACAAGCCCCTCTCCCAGGGCTAATTCTCTTGTTACTCCTCCACCCTCACCATCACATCATGTCCCACAAACAATGCAACCCCTGTTTGAAGCAATTGACAAATCTCAGGAAGATCCCAGTTCCTCTCTTCCACCTGTCACTGAGAGTGTACTCCAACAAGTGACTGGTCCTGAGAATATACAATCTGCTATCCCACAAACAGAAGAGGAGGTTACACCACCTGAGTTCAATGAAACTCTAGGTGAGTTTTCAAGTGGAGCAGCCACTACTGATGTAGAGACCACTGTCTCACATCAGGACAGTGATTACATAGCTAAGACTCCCTTGAAGGCAACAACTGTTGAAGCCACTATAGTGTCTCCAAAAACAGTTGGAAGTCCCCAGTACCAAGACAAAGGGGCATCTGATTCACCTATTAGGACTGAATCAGGTAGAACTACCACTGGTAGGGACTCAGATGATCCTATTAATTTAGGAGATGGGTCAAAATACCAAGAATTGACGGACAAAGTTTCTGTCATTGAAACCTCTGTTGCTGACATCAAATCTGATGTTAAGCTTATACTGAGCTCAATTGCAGATCTTTCCAAGAGTCAACCATCCACAGCTGATATAGCCAGTGAGTTATGGAAATCAGTTTCCCCCATCATCATAGCTCACAGAAAACTGGCTGATCAGACACATGAAACTTACATGGCTGAGATCAGGAATATGGTAGATGCAAGGTACAAAGATACCCATGCTGATATCAAAGCCATCAAGGACCACCTGCTGAAGACTACTGGCTCTGCCCCTACCACCATCCTCAGGGATGAAAATGATGATGCTTTCACGGCTGATGATGCCAAAAAGGGGGAGAGTGGCAGAGATAGGCTACCAAAACTAAATCCTTTTGGTTGTCCTCCTTCTCAAAAAGGCCAAGCCAAGTCTGCCAAGAAACCAGAGTCTACCAAATCAGCTCCACAACAACAATCTCCACAACAACAACAAGCAACAACAGCACCACCACAACAACCACCACAACAAACCACTGAGAAGAATAAAGCAGTAGATGACTCTGCAAACATAGAAGCTGAAAAGGCTGCTCAAGAGAAACAGAAAAGAGCTGACACTTTGGAAGTTAAAGCAGAGTCATTAATTGAACTCAAAAAGAAACAACAAAGGGAAACTGAAGATGTGGGATCCTTTAAAAGGATGAAAAGACCTGCCAAGCATGTTAGAAAACCACCATCTAAGTTGAACACCTCTGTTGATAAAACCACTGCTACTGAAACCACTGCCACCCAAAACACTGAAACTACTCAAAACACTGCTACCCAAACCACTGCACCCAAACCAACAAACATACCCAAACCAACAAACACACCTGAACATACAACCACCAAACATACATCACCAGCTAAATCCCAAACATCTGCTGGACCTACTAAAAGGCCAATAGATTTTAATCCAACCACTGCTACCAAATCACCATCACCAAAAATCATGTACACAAGGAAGAGAAAATCAACCTTTGTTGTACATTATGAAAACATACACACATCACCAAACACCATTTCAACTGCCCAATCCACTCCTCCCATCACAGCTATTTCAATCACATCATTCTCACCACACACATCCAAGTTCAAATCCCATAGACCACCACCAACCATTACACCATTGGTTGTTCAGTATCCCCTTGAACTTGATCTACTCAAGGGGGAAATACAATCCTTCTACAATACTGAACAGCCATCAGAAAGATCCTTCCCATCTCTCCCAAACTTCCCTGTTCCCCTCAACCTTGATAAATATCTGAAATACAAGGGTGAACAGGTGGATGCCATTATTAAGGAGAAATGCAAAGGGAAGGATGACAGGACTGCTCAGGGCATCCATTCAGCAGAGCTTAGCAAACTCAGAAGGATTGAAGACTTTGCTAAGACCCTGAGCAATTCCATGTCCTCCATGCCTCTCAGTGTAGATTTGGAAAAGGAGGTAAGGGAATCTCTTCTTGAACAGATAATGGCAACCAAGCCTTACAAAGCAAACAAAAAGCAGTTCAATGGTTGGACTACTCATGCTTTGAGAGAAGAACTACTCAGGATTGAAGAAATGGCCAAAGACCCCAAGGCTAAAGTCTCTACTCCTAACTTTGGCAAAGGCAGAGACCCAGTCAGAGCCTTGAAATTCAAAAGGATGAGGCAGGAGATTGTAGCTGCAAACTATGGGGAGATGAGGTCAGTTTCCAGATGGTCAGAGTTAAGGCTGGTTGAAACTTACAAAAGTCTGGAAGAAAATAGGAAGAAGGATCCCAGCCTACCAAGGAAACCAATTTACACTGATGAACCAATGATGAAGAGACCCCAACAGACCTTTAACTTGGACAGCTTACTTGAAACCTCTGATCTAACAACTGCTGCAAGAAGACAGTTCAAGAAGCAGAAGGAGATGTCAGAGGAAGATCAAAGAAAGTTTGCTGATACATTCATCAAAGAAGGGCTCTTCAATCAAATACACTATTTCTCTGATCCTACAACAGAGAAGCTCAGAGAACTCATTGGAAGACCTCCTTCACCCAACTCATCTAGAATAAAAGTTCATCTCAGCAAATCCACTGACTCAAAAATTCTAAAGTGGAAAGTCAACAAAGACAACCACGAATTGACATTGCTCAGGTCAGATGGAAGGGTTCAGAAGATCAGCATGGATGATGCTTACAGCCTATGTGCAGAAGATCACCAAACATTGCTAAATCTGGACCTAGAAAGAGATGAAGAAGACTTATTTGCTCTGAACTTTGAATTACAATTCAAAGGTCAAATCAGAGAAAGTCTGATGAGGAATAAAGATCAATAAATAAAGCCGAGTTTTGGCATCATCTGTTCTAGGGGGAGATTGTTGGGTCTGCTGACCTGGAGAAGAACAGATGATTAGAAAGCCAAAACATGCTATCAGTTTGATCCTTGAATAAACAGTCCTTACAACTTACTTCTCCCAAAAGACTGCTGACCCTAACTACTGTTCTATCCAAACAACTGCTCAACAACTGCTGATACAAAGAACTGCTGAGTAAACAACTGATGAAGAACAACTGCTGACCAAAGGTCTGATGAAGAACAACTGCTGATACAAGTACTGAAGACCAAAGCACTGCTGGAACCAACAGCACTTAGGCTCCAGCAGTGGATACAAGACCATCAGAGTTTATCTACAACAGCTGTTTAATATCAGTGCTTTCAATGTAACAGTAGTTTGTAATAGGCAGATGTTTACTTTTGTTATTCTGTTAGAGGTCACTGTCTTAGGTGACGTCAGCCTAGGTCATCAGTGCTTTGAGTCTGTCTATAAATAGAACAGTGCTTGTACTGTTCTATTGCATCACACACACAAACATTCTCTCAGACAAACACTGTGTGATCAGGCTGAGGGGGAGTAATTGTACGATTGTAATCTTTTAGATAAATGAAAGCATTCGATCTGAAAACATTTACTCTCTTGTTTTGATTTACAGTTTATTATTCCGCTGCACTTTCATTCTATTTTCAATTCATTATTACCATATTTAGTTAAACAATCAAAACAAACAAACTCAGATCCTAACAGATCATGAGTTCTGTATCGATCTTCTGCCGATTGATCTTGAAACTTTCGACATTGTTGTTGGCATGGATTAGTTGTCGAAGAACCCCGCCGAGGTTATATTTTTCGAGAAGGTAGTTCGAACTCCACAGCCCAGCGGAGAAGTTTTGTCCATACAGGGGGAGTGCAGGAAGGCTCCATTGTGACTTATATCTTGCATGAAAGCCCATAAGTGTTTGCGGAAAGGTCGTTTTACATTCTTAGCGCACGTGATCAAGAAGAAACCTGAGGAGAGAAGAATCGAAGACATCTCAGTGGTTCAAGAATTTTCAGAAGTCTTTCCCGAAAATCTACCAGGATTGCCACCCCCGAGGCAAGTCGAGTTCTGTATCGATCTCGTTCCCAAAGACGCTCCGGTAGCTCGTTCACCTTACCGTTTAGCTCCGTCAGAGATGCAAGAACTGTCCAACTAGCTGCAAGAGCTGCTTGACATGGGATGCATTCGACCAAGATCTTCACCCTAGGGAGCTCTAGTGTTGTTTGTTAAGAAGAAGGATGGATCGTTCCGTATATACATCGACTACAAGTAGTTGAAAAAGCTGACGGTGAAGAACCATTATCCTCTTCCAAGGATAGATGACCTATTCGATCAATTGCAGGGCTCCAGTTTCTACTAGAAGATTGATCTGAGGTCATGTTATCACCAGTTGCGCATTCATGAGGAAGACATTGCTAATTCCGCTTTCAGGAGGCGGTATGGCTATTATGAGTTCCTGGTAATGTTGTCTGGTTTGACAAATGCAACAGTAGTGTTCATGGATCTGATGAACAGAGTGTGCAAGCCATTCCACAACAAATTCATGATTATGTTCATTGACGATATTCTAATCTATTCACGAACTCAAGAGGAACATGAACATCATTTGAGGGTGATTCTAAACCTACTCAAGGTTGAAAAACAGTATGCCATGTTATCTAAATACGAATTCTGGATTCGTGAAGTTCACTTTCTTGGACACGTAGTGAAGGAGAAGGGTATACATGTTGATCCAGCCAAGGTAGAGTCGATCAAGAATTGGACTAGGCCCAGTACCCCAAACGAAGTTCGGCAATTTCTAGGGTTAGCTGGCTATTACCGACAATTCATTGAGAATTTTTCAAATATAGCCCAGTCCCTAACTGTCTAGACCTAGAAAAACTAGCAATTCGAATGGGGAGATCCACAAGAATCAGGTTTTCATCTTTTGAACCACAAGTTATGCACCGCGCCAATTCTCTCACTGCCAGAAGGAACCGACGATTTTGTCATCTATTGCGATGCATCCCATCAAGGTCTCGGTTGTATCTTGATTTAGAGAAACAAGGTTATTTCCTATGCCTCTCGTAAACTCAAAGTGCACGAACGGAAGTTCACAACCCACGATTTGGAACTGGGTGCAGTAGTGTTCGTGCTCAAGATTTGGAGACACAACCTTTACAGGACTAAGTGTACTGTCTGTACTGATCACAAGAGCTTGCAACATATCTTAGACTAGAAGGATCTGAACATGCATCAGAGACGATGGGTCGAGCTGCTCAACGACTATGACTGTGAGATTAAGTACCATCAAGGGAAAGCAAATGTTTGGGTTGACGCATTAAACCGTAAGGAACGTGTCAAGACATTGCGGGTTCGTGCGTTAGGCATGACTATTCATACCGATCTCACTGCTCGTATTTGCGAAGCTCGGCAGGAAGCTCTTAAGGACAGTAACATTGGGAAAGAAGCTCTATACAGTCAGGTGAGTCAATTGGAAACAAAACCTGACGGGACAATGTACTTCTTGAATAGAATATGGGTTCCTTTGTATGGAAGATTGTGTGATTTGGTTTTGGATGAAGGACACAAGTCCAAGTACTCAATACATCCTGCGCGGAAAAGATGTACAAGGACCTCAAGGAGTTATTTTGGTGGCCTAACATTAAGGGTTATATTACGGCCTATGTCAGACGTTGCTTAACGTGTTCAAAGGTCAAGGCCGATTACCAAAAGCCTTCAGGTATGTTACACTAACCGGAGATTCCCGTTTGGAAATGGGAACAGATCTCTATGGACTTCGTCACCAAGTTGCGAAAGACCCCTCGCGGTTATGATGCAATCTGGGTAATTGTTGACCGTCTAACAAAGTCTGCGCATTTCTTGCCTATTAAAGAAACAAACAAGATGGAGAAATTGTCTAGGCTATACATCAAGGAGATCGTGTCTAGGCATGGTGTGCCTGTTTCCATAATCTTTGATCGAGACAGTCGTTTCACTTCGAGATTCTGGCAGTCATTGCAAGAAGCCCGGGGTTGCCGTTTGGACCTGAGTACCGCTTATCATCCCCAGACAGATGGACAAAGTGAAAGGATCATTCAAACGCTAGAAGACATGCTTCCTGCATGTGTAATTGATTTTCGAGGAAATTGGCTTACACATTTGCAGTTAATCGAATTTACTTACAATAACAGTTACCACACTAGCATCAGAGCTGCTCCTTTCAAAGCGTTGTATGGACGCAAGTTTCGATCGCCCGTATGTTCGGCAGAGATAGGGGACAAGCAATTGACAGGCCCTGAACTCATCGAGGAGACAACAGACAAGATTTTCAGATTAGAGACATACTGAAAGCTGCCCGGGACAGGCAGAAGAGTTATGCTGACCAATGGCATAAACCATTGGAGTTTCAGGTATGCGACAAAGTCTTGCTCAAAGTATCACCATGGAAAGGAGTACCAAGGTTTGGGAAACGTGGAAAGCTGAATCCTAGATACATAGGTCCATTTGAAATTCTTGCACGAATTAGACGAGTTGCATACAAGCTCAAACTACCTCAAGAGCTCAATGGTGTTCATGACACATTCCACGTCTCGAATCTCAAGAAGTGCCTTGCAGATGAGTCATTGGTTATCCCACTAGAAGAGATCCACATCGATGACCAACTTCATTTCATAGAGAAGACGCTATAGGTATCAGACTGGAAGATCCAGAAACTTCATCGTAGTCAGGTCAAGGTACGTTGGAATTCCAAGAGCGGACCCGAGTACACTTGGGTCGTGAGGATCTGATGAAATGCAAGTACCCACATCTCTTCCAAAAGACCACCAGTCTAGATGACCAACACCGAAAATTTCGCGGACGAAATTCCTCTACAGGGGGAGAATGTGACACTCGTCGAAATCACATGTCATGACCGTACACTCACTTACACGTATACATTGTGCATGGTATTACATTTCATCTGTTGAATCACAATTTGGCCATACAGGATTCCAACAAGTCAATCCCGAGTCATGCAATCTAGCAGTAGACACACTAATTAATTCAATGTCACAGCTAGTCAAATAATTAATGCTAGATTATAGGAAATCCATGCAAAACCTTAGTTGTGGGAATCCATGCAATTGAACACAAGTTTCCAAATTTGTTACCCCGACAAGAACAAAGACAAACAATGTTCATAGATCACCCAACGTATTATCCATGGAAAACTAGTAAAAACCACGAACAACGTGCCCACATGCATCTCTAAAATTCGATCCATGTAGACTTGTGAGATTAGTAGCATCAAACAAGTACATCACCATTCACACATACGACCATGTATACTCACGTATGTAATTATACTTTAATAAACTAATGTCCTATGTGCACATATGTATACACATCGACACACAAGACACACACAAGGCCTATACATGTGTATATATATATATACGGGTATACACACACATCAACATAAGTTTGGAAATTGGCTAACTATAATCTACACATACACACAAGTAATCGCATACACACACATGACCACACACCTCTCAAACTTCACACCATAACACTTTATTTCCTAAGACTCACACCTAAATGGCAACAATCTCACTATGTCAATCCTTTCACCATGTTTGGAAAACCAAAACTAGTTTCTTTCTTTCCCTAGAAATCCCCAAAACTATGTCAATCCTTTCACCCCACAAACACCAAGACTACTTCCTAAATTAGCAAGCCACTTTATGATCACTAGGATCCATGATGCTTGACTTTAAAAAGCTCTCCATGTCCATTCCCTAGGCCAAAGTTTCGACCCTTACATTCCCAAGAAACCAAGTGTATTGTTTTGAACTCACTAACACCCTACCTTGAATACATACGCCACACCCATACATACATATGCACATATACACTCACCACCACCTCATCATTCTTATCCATACATTTCCAATACCTAGGCCCTTACACTAACATAGTAACAACAAAAAACGCATGGTCATCCACACCTTGTTAACTTGCCAAAACAATCTTTCCCCTTCCCCATGTGTTTCGCCCGAGAACCCCCTTACACAAACAAACAAGACACCAAAAGTCAACTAGTTTCACATCGATGGACATTAGACCTTTTCACTCCATGAAAGCAGGACAGTGACTTACCTTGTTTGTGAAACAATCAACCACACTCACCACCCTACCTCTCGGCTATATAAGGAGACACAAAAGCCTAAAGAAGACACACCTTAACACTTACAATACTCACTTACACATGGAAATCTCTCCCATCCTTTGTATAACCATCGGCCAAAGAACAAGCAAGCCAAGGAACCCTTAGCCGATCAAAAACCATCGACCATTGAGAGCCACGAGTCACCAACAACACCTAGGAGTCACATTATGGAGAACTAGCTTGTTTTCTTTATTTCTTTCAGCTACACACATAAGGTACATGAAGCGACCTATATCTCTTCTTTTCACTACATTTCGATTACATGTATAGTCCATCCGAGCACCACACACTCGAACAAAATACTATATATCTAGTATGTCGGATAAAACTAACTTAAACACTCAAGTTTTACGTTAGAAGTTCAATATATAGACTTATGTATACACACACATACGTACATCGATACATACACCCTAGAACATGTATGTGGACATATACGTACACACATACACGGGGATGTATGCATGTATGTATGGGATCAAGACCCGTCCTAAGCTAAGTAAATTTCACCTAATTTTATAACATACACCATCGCTAGATTTATAAACATGTGTTAAGGTCACTAAAAACATGTGTTAATAAGCTTAACACAAGAGATTTTGTGGAAACTAGGTTACACACCAAAAATGGGTATCTTAACCAGACAAAATCCATAAACAGGTCATTTTTATACAAAAATCATCGAAATGTATGTCCATGTCCCACTCGAAATATACATAACTAAGACATAAGTGTCACTTGGTAAAATTAACTAAGTTAAGGCATTTGTTTTATCATAAAAGGTTAGACATAGCCACAATAACGACAAAAACAAACATTTCCCAACACATATAGTGTGTGACATAAATGGATAAGTGATACAGAACCACACAGTCCATAGATGTTTAGATCGGGTGAACAAATGCATGGTAGATAGAACAAAACATAGACCTAAGTAGCCTTTAAATTGAATTTAGGGCATCCCAGGCCAGACATTCCACGTCAGGTTCAGTCAAGTCTAGCATTCAGACATCAGGTGAGTTTTACATGGCCCCTTTTTACAGTTTTCAGTTACAAATCTGACTATTAAGTGAACACGAGACATTAAGGTTCAGGATCCATTAAGCCCTCGTGTCATACATCACACCGTAACCATTAGCTACGGACTTAGCCATGAAACACCGGAATAGATCTATTGGTTTGACACCCTCACTTTTGGTCAGTCGCTTTGACCGGATGACAGATATCAAAAGAGTTCTAGTATTACACATTATTTCATTGTCTTTTGTGTACAAAGGGCGAGGCACAACATGTCAAGGTTTGGTTATGGGCTCATGTCATATCACATATAAATTATTGCCCTAGCTAGGCAGTAATTTAGTCGGTTTTGGATTACATGTCCATCATATACAAACCCGTGTACTCACCACTTTATGTTGACCTATACTTTTACATGCATGTTTTTCAGGAAGTTAGCATGGAGCATGGAACTTGGAAAGGTCGCGTGCGAGCATTATGGGATACTACCTTTTGAAATGTTTTGTGTCGTTTTAATCTAAACATTTTCATACAATGGTTTCTAATTTAAGACAATTAACGTTGTGTTTGTGAAACTTGGTTGTCTAATGGAAGTTCCTATTTTATTTTAATCAATGCTCGTGTGACTTTTGTGCTTAGAAATCATTCGAAGTCGCATCCCGTGTTTCCGCCTTGGCGGGGTGTGACACTTAAAACCCGATTTCAAATGATGCATGCATTGTCATGAAAGAACACTGTGAATTTCTTGTCACATATCTGTGAAAGACTCAAAAAGTTGCGGTCTATCTGCTTGACGAAGTTTATCTTCTCAAAGCTAACAATTCCGTTACTCATGCTACCTTTTTTGTGATATACCCCCTTTTGTTACCAGCAAAAGCAACATACCTGTAAGTCCAAGATCTTCCGTACATATCACTCAAACCACTGAAGAGACGCAAGAAATCAATTGAATGGTGCAGAACAAAAGATAATAAACACAAAAATATTGTATTGTTGCTTCACCTTGCACATAATCTCTAGGATTGTCTGGTACAAGTTGGTGGCTAGAGAGTTACAAATGAATGGCTTTTGAATGTCTAACCTAACTATGATTTAAAGAAAAAAATATATAGGGTCCGTTAATGCCATGGCCTACATGGCCTAACCCAAGCCCAATAATTAAACTACACCCAATTATAGTAAACTTGCTTAATAAAGACAAGCGTAAACCTATACAATTTCAGGGCCTTACAATATCCCCTTAGGTTTATGTTGTCTTTATTATGGCTTAGTAGGAAGAAACTTTTGTTCTTGATTTTCCAATCTTGAGTTTTTTGTTCTTCTCTTGAGGTATACTTGCATTTTGACCATCATCATTTTTGCTTGAAAATCTTGCTAAAAGAGAATATGGGAGGAGGATTCTCAACAACTCTTTTCTTTATCAATCTTTTCTTCCAAGCAGTTTCTTAGGTACTTCTTTATTTTTACTTTCATTGTCAAAAGATTATTCACTTTAGGTTCTTCCGACTTACGTACATCTTGTCAGTAACTAGAACTCTTTCATTTTTCATCAACTCCTGTTTCTTGACTTGAATCACATTGTTCAAATTCTCAGAATTTGGTGAGCAAACAATTTATGCAACAGAGGGTCCAGTAAACTCATGAACACCAAGTACACCCGTGTACTTCTATTTTAAAAATTTTCAAAACCTGAATTTCATTCAAAAATCAGTTAAATATTCAAGAATGGTCAATTTATATAAAAGATAAACAAACTGAAATATCAAACTATTTACAAGGAATCTTTTTTATGAGAATCATGTGAAGAAGATCAGATCATCTTTGTGAAACTGCAACACACCGTTAGTATATTTGGTCTAATTAACTTATTAAAGTGTTAATAAGCAATCCAAGACGATCACCAACATCGTTTATCCACTTAAACAAACATGCACATACGCCTTCAAGTTTGTTATTTTTTTTATTTTCTTACCATGTAGTATACTGAAATAACAATGTGTCCCACATCATGACATACCCCCGTGATCATGGTATGCACAAAGCTTGTTCATAACAGGTTAGTAAATTATTGACATTTTTATGTTTTAAAAGGTCAAGATCATCGGTGACCAGGCCTGCATATATCTAGATGCAATAGAGAGACCAATGGATTCTTGAACAAGGTTGGGCAAATACCAAATTTTCTGTATGATCATTGATTTAGGCTTTTGATTTGTGCCGTTAGCTTGAATTCTCTTTGAGAATTTGGGTTTTGCCATTTCCTTATTGCTCATTTAAAGACGTCCTGACTGTGCCTAGGTCAGCATATATCTGGATGCATTAGCAGGGTAGTCAAGACATCCCCAGATGTATCGACAATTTAAAGAATATCTCAGACTTTGGCAATCTATCAACGCAGGATTTAAGAGCATAAAATCATACGCCAATGATGTGTTACCCACAAGTTACCCAGTCATTTATTTCTAGCATGAATTTTAGACTGAGTTCGTTGTGCACTTTGCCTACCAATACATTATATAATGGAGCTGCAATCGCACTTGATTTAATTTTCTATTCGATTTTAAGGTGTGACAAGTCAACAGTTGACGTACTATCATTTCTTCTTTTTCGCACCATAAAATCTCATTTTCTGAATTTTTCAATGTTTTTGTATTTTTCTTAAGGTTTTGAGGATACATCCCCCTAAATTTGTGCTTAAAATTGAAAAAAACAAAATAAACGAGAACTATTTAAAGAACATATTTACAAACATAAAAACTAAGAAAAATCTTTATGTGTTTTTTGAAAACCATTCTCAAATTAAAGACCAATTGTTAGGAATTTTAATGCATCAAGTTTTGAACGTACCTCACTTGCTAGTTTTCCCTTCATCATCTATGCAACAAGGTTGGGCAAATTCTCATTGTCTAGGAATTAGAAAAATGTATAACAGAGAGATATCACCTGTCATGTGCTTGGAACAACCGTCATCAACATACCAGTGGTTTTTGACAATCCTGCTAGGCTGCCCCTACATGAATAAGGAAATTAGTTAAACATTGGTACCCAGGCCACATCGGTCTTGGGCACTCCCGGAGCATCTATATTAGACACTTCCCTCAAGCACATGTACTTTTCCTCATTTACAAATTTTGTTGCTGCTTCCTTTGATTTCCAACTATGCTTGGGCATAACAAATAGTTTTTCTACTTTCGAAGAAGCAGCTTTCGGTTTCTCAGGTTGTTTTGATTTTTGTGGTCGAACACCCTTCCGTTTGCTCTTGGTAGCATTTCAGTCTCCATCAGACGGTTTGACTTTGGGATTCATATTCGTCCTTGCCTTAGATTTCCCAACCTTCATTGTATTGGAGTAGTAGTTATTCCTAGGCATAACCTTTTGATGTTGTCTATAATAGGGCACATAAGGACGATGTGTGCAGTTTCTTGCAATGTGACCAGGTCTTCCACATTTGTAGCATGTCTGCTTCTTTGCATAAGGACCGGATTCTGGTCTGTTCGATCCAACTGATGATAAACGTGAGTGATGAGATCTATTGGATGATTTGTTTACAAATTTCTCAGGCTTTTTACTTTGCTTCATATGTCCTTGTCGACAACAGTTAGTACATTCGCTACATTTAGCTTGAATTGCTGGTTTTGGAGGCACATATTTAGTTGATGGACCTCTCAAAGCTTGTTCAGACACAACCTTTTTCACATATGAAAGAGCATCTGCATATAAATTGGATTGTTTCATAAACCATTTGCATTTTTAGTCCAAACAACAACACCCCGTTAACCTTAACCTCTACTTTTACTAAATCTGCACATGAAGTAGAAGCATCAGTAACGTTCACACATTTAAAATCAGGGACTATTGGCTTTACCACACTTTTCTCGACTGGCCTTGAGCACACAAATTCTTCTGATTCTTGCTCGGTTGAGGGTGTGACGTTAGATTCAGTCAAGCCACTTGATTCAAAGACTTATGGTAGCTCTGCTGAATCCCGGCCCCATTGACTCAGTTGATTTGGAAGACTCAAAGCTAGATTCACTAGAATCAACTGATGCTAATTTCTCAAATTCAGTTGCTTTAGGTGATTCACATATGGAGTCATTTTAAGAAATTTGTGGGGCAACTGATACAATGGTGTGTTGTGCCTTGTACTTTCCAAAACATTTATTGATTTTATTTATGAAATCAAACTTAACGGGCATATTTGAGTTTGATTGACCAGTCGGTTGAGTTTCAAAAACAGTTTCTCTCAACAATTCATTTGATTCAGCTGTGTCATTGGAGAGTGGAACTTCATCTCTTTTAACTTCAAAAACTCTGTCAATTTCTTTACATTTCTCAAATTTTAATGTCTCAGTATGCTTTGAAGCATCTTGAGATTTGACAAAAGTTTTTGACGGCGCTTGATCTTCCTTAGGTGGTCGGTTCTTAGGTTTAGAGATTTTAATAGGGACCGACTCAGTTTGATTGATTGGCTCTTCTATTAGAGGACTGTATCCTTTAACTGGCAGAGCCAACAGTTCTTCATCAAACATGGGAATAGAGGAGTAGTTTTCATCAAATGGGGGTGGAAATTCTTCAAATCCCAGGCCCATATTCCTCATGTCCTTTGGTCTAAACTTCAACTGGGCCTTGATCATTTTTACTGCCTTTTTCACTAGAACAATCGAGTTTTTTAAAGTCAAAGTCAACATTTTCAAATTGTGATTTTTTGTTGATCAATTCCGTAGTTAAAGTGTCAGACAGTCTCTTGAAGTGTAGGTATCTACACTTATGATCACTCACCTCCTGATGCAAGCGCTTGATATCAGGTTTTTTTTAACCATTTCTTTATAAGAATTAAATTTCTTTTTAATATCTCAAGTTGTAATTTTCTCGTATTCAAACTGCTTGTACGCGGAGTTAGTTTCTTCCCCAAACCCCTTAACTTTCAACCTGCATCGTTCAGTATTACATGCTTGAGTAAGAATTTCAGTATGTACCTCAGATGCCGATGGCACGTGCACATCATTCATGTGTGACAGAAAAGTTTGAGAAGGAGGAGTGGATGAGCAACATGAGTCTGAATTCAAAGTTGAAGTATTAGAGGCAGGCGAGCGTACTGCAGCAGAGGTGTTACTTTGAGTCTTCATGTTTTCATCCTTATCCAGTGCTTTGACAAGTAAGATTAACTCATCTAGCGACATTTTGGACCAGCTTGTTTCCGTAATGATCCGATTGACAACCATAACCTAGCTGCATGTTGGCTGATCTGGAATTCCTTTTAAAGCGTCCAGAAGAATCTTGTTGACCTAACGATTTGACTCCATGATTTCTGCATTGTTTAGTTCAAACAACGGCTGGAATAGGTGTATGTTTTGGTGTTGAAGTGGGAGGTGGTGAGATTTGTATATTCTCATCCTGTACCACTAAGGTTGACTTTCTCTTCCTTTTGTACAGGATCAGAGGTGATGGTGGTGATTGGGTAGCAGTGGTTGTGTTAACATCTGTTGGCACTTGTGTAGGACCAGCAGATGTTTGGGGTTGTGATGGTGAAGTGGGTGGCATGGTTATAAGTGGTGTATTGGTGGTTGTTGTAGTGGGTTTAGTGGTTGGTTTAGTGGTTGTGGTGGTAGCAGATGTTTTGGTGGTAGCAGTGGTTCTAGCAGTAGGTGTGGGAGCAGAGTTTTTAGTTTTAGATGTTGGTTTCCTAGCATGTTTTGCAGACATTTTCTTCCTTTTAGAGAAGCCAATATCATCAACTTCTTGTTGTTGCTCTTTTTTCTTTTGTACTAGAGCCTCTGCCTTGACTTCCAATGTATCAGACCTTTTCAGCTTAGCTTAAGCAGCCTCTTCAGCACTAATGTTGGCAGAGTTATCAATCTCTTTTGCCTTACCAGCTTTGGCAGTTTCAGCATTAGCAGTGGTTTGATCAGTGGGTTGTTGTGAAGCTGGAGCAGACCCTGGTTTGTTGGCAGCAGACTTTTGTGATTGACCTTTTTGAGAAGGTGGACATCCAAAGGGATCTAGCTTTGGCAATCTATCTCTGCCTCTCTCCACATTTTTGGCATCATCAGTAGTGAATTCATCATCATCTTCATCTCTTAATATAGTTGTGGGGGCAGAGCTAGTGGCCTTCAGCAGATGATCTTTAATGGCTTTAAAATCTGCTTGGGTATCTGTGTACCTAGCATCTACCATGGTTCTGATGTGAGCCATATATGATTCATGTGTTTGGTCTGCTAGTTTTCGATGAGCTATGATGATGGGGGAAACAGATTTCCATAGCTCACTAGCAATCTCTTCTTTGGATAGTTGACTTTTGGTGAGAACAGCCAAAGACTCCATTATTGTCTTGAGACTAGCATTGATATCAGCAACAAATGTTTCAATGGATTGAACTCTCCCCGTCAGTTCTTGGTATTTTAATCCATCACCTAAATTAATAGGATAATCTAGATTCCTACCATAGGTGGTAGTTGTAACTGGTTCAGTTCTAGGAGGTGAGTCCATAGAATAAGAACCACATGCCCCTTTTTCTTGGTTCTGGGGACTTCCAACTGATTTTAGGGTCACTATAGTGGCCTCATCAGTTGTTGCCTTCAAGGAAGTCTTAGGAATGTAACCACTGTACTGTTGTGAGACAATGATCTCTTCATCAGTAGTGGCTGCTTCACTTGAAATACCACCTTGAGTTACATGTAACTCAAGAGGTGTAACCTCCTCTGTTCGTGGGCTAGCCAGTTGATTTTTCTCAGGCCTAGTCACTTGTTGGTGTATACACTCAGTGATAGGTGATGGAGAGGAACTTGGATTTTCCTGAGTTTTATCAATAGCTTCGAACAGTGGTTGCATGGTAGGGAGGACATGTGATGGTGAAGGTGGAGGAGTGAAAAGAGAAGCAGCCCCGGGAGAAGGGCTTTTGAACATCTGGTCAAGTGACTCATATGCTCTTTGATGTGTGTCCCCTTGGCTTACAACATGATCCTTTTGTGAGTATTCATCAGGAGTTTGGCTAGGTTGAGATATCTCCAACTATTGAGAGGAAGTACCAACAGTGGTTTGTTGTTGCTTTTGTGCTACAATAGGGTTTACCTCTAGTATCTCATCTTCCAGAGGACCCTTTTTAGATTTAGGGGGTTTTGTGGATGGATGTTTCTTTTTGGAAGTGGTTGATGTGGGTTTCACAGCACTGGATGTAGTGCCATGATCACCAGGAGCAGTGGGCTCAGCAACAGAGGTTTTGACAACAGTTGTTGTCTTAACACCCTTTGCTTGTGTTTTGGAAACTTTGACTTTTGACACTTTTTCTTGGGTGTTTGGACCCAACATTCTTGTAAAAGTTTCTTGAGAGAGACTCTTCATTTGAAGAAATTCTCCCTTTTTAAAATCCTTTTCAGGTAAAACCTTTTGTAGGATTATACTTAAAAGTCTTGGGTACAAGAGAAAAGCATTGTTTGACCCAGACTTGACTCCCTTCACATTTGCTACTAAATCCAGAAACAGAGCCTGGGATAGATTGTAGTCAGATTCTGACAAAATTGCATATCCCAAGTACTTAACTTTCAATGGGATTTCATTGAAAGAAGTAGTTTTAGCAGAGAGACTCATAAGGAGTGTATGAAAGAAAATTTTTATGACTGGTGGGAAATTTTTTTTTTATAAAGTGTTGAACCAGCCATCTGTGAATCATAACCCTTTTCCTGAAACTCAGTGTGAAGTTCAGCCTTAAGGAAAGAATCCTTACCTGCCAAGTCGTTTGGAGAGAAGGTTGTGGATATGAGTTGGGGGTTATGGTGACATTTGTGTCTCCAATTTTTGAAATAATGGTTGCAGGCTTTTTGTCTTGAAGTAGAAACTCAGCATTTAACCAGAATTCTTGAAGAGTATCAATATATATGGGTGCATCAGCGGTGAGGATAGACAAGTATTTGGATTGGAGGAAGACATCAATGGTGGTGTGGAACGGAGTGTTTTCAATTGTTTTAACCAGATAGGGAAGGTAACTGTGAGGGGCTTTTTGCTTGAAGATCCATTTTAATGGATTTCGAGTCAAATGATGGAAGGAATTTGTATGAGGGTAGAGAATCCGGTTAAAAACCGAATCCACGGATCGATTAAGCGAAAACAACTCGGTTTCAAACGAAAGATATGAGACGAGATAGCAATCGACGAAAACAATGTCATCACATATTCGTATTACATCAGAAACGGCTACAGACACTGTCATAAGTAGGATAAACATCTATCTCGGGGCCGGGGGACGTCAGGCATGACCTCCCCCTTGAGAGCATTCAAAGCACAAACTCAAAATCTGAAACGAAAACCAACACATGAGATTGCTATTTATAGTCCAAACACATAAGTCACATTCACCCCTTTAATGAGGTCGAACTTGCAGGTTCGACCCTTGTAGGGTTCGAACCAATACTTTATGGTTTGGTCTATATAAACAAATGCATCAGATCTCTAAAATGCCCTTATGGATCACCACAATCTCATGTAATACAATACAAGACTCAACCCTAGTCTATTCGACAGCGACGGCCACACATATAGTGCATCAGCAATCTCCCCCTTGGACGTTGCTGGCGAATCCTCAACCTCTTGCACATCAACAGTCAATATCACAGGTCTCCCCCTCAATACATGCACTATTGCATTGAGTTAGAAATACAATATCCTTCGTGAATCGACCAAGTAATGCAATACGGACCCTCAGCATCAATACACAGGAAGTCAGCTAGACCACGTATATCATTTGCAAATTCAACCGGCTGGCTGAATTATAACCAGATCACCTAGTTACGCTAATGTGAAGTCGACAATGTAATGCACTGCAGTCTCATAGCATCATTATCCAGGGATGTCATCTTGACCGAGTACATCACACGCAATCCAACTAGTCTGATCTGCAGCCTGATAAGACCCCCGCTAGAAGGATTCCATACTGACCGATCAGATAATCAATGTAACATGTAGGTACCACCACTCATTTACGTCTTCTATCTGCATTTAACCTTTGCATCACTCTTCACACCAACTGGAGACATCTAACTGTCAGTACCCAATTAAACCTCTCAAATATGACTATGTATAAAACAATCCACTCGGACACTAGTAATTCTATGAAAATCTTCATCTGTGCTGACTGTGATTGCATTAACACTTTCTTTTCTTTGAACAAGTTCCATCAATCTTACTGGAACTGGGTTGATTGTTCATAACTTGCGGAATAAGATCTATCTGTTTTTCTTGCCCATAATAGGCATTTGTAAATGATTATCATACTGTTGATTCTCATGACTACCCCACAATAAAACATTTCATCATCATCATTTCTTCAACAATTTGTGTAGACATCATCATCATCGAAATTTTTTACCCCTTAAAATACCAATTTTTCATTCTCTATGTCGAGGGTTCGAATGTAGAAATAAAGCTACTTTCGACCCTTTTGTAAGGTAGAAGGTACATTGATTGGGTCGAACCAAGTTCGTTTAAGCCTGACTAAAATTGAGATTCCACGTTCGACCTGTCGTGAGGTCGAATGTAGAATACAACCAGGTTCGACGTCTGTTATCAACACAAATGAAGCTGATTCAACCTCTAAATCCTACGTTCGACCTCCCGTAGGGTCGAATCTGCTGCACATTCGACAATTTGCAGAAATACGTGTTCTTCTTCAATATTTTCTGCAAATCAGTCCATAAACACTCTAAAACTTCGAATTTGATGATGAAACTTGTACAGAAAGGTGCCGAAATGAAAACCTAACCCTCGAATTAACAGAAACATGGAAAAATCACATGATTTTGTGTTCAATTAAGAATCTAGGGTTTCTAGGGTTTCAACCTTTCAATCAAAAACTGATTTTTAACGTCTGAAATCATGAAATCGAGCTGTGATTGATTCAAATGAAGATTAGATCAGTCAAATCTGTACCACGGCGAAAACAACTCGGTTTCAAACGGAAGATATGAGACGAGACAGAAATCGACGAATAAAATGTCATCACAGATTCGTATTACATCAGAAACGGTTACAGACACTGTCATCGGTAGGATAAACATCAATCTCGAGCCGGGGGAGGTCGGGCATGAACTCCCCCTTGAGAGCATTCAAAGCACAAACTCAAAATCTTAAATGAAAACCAACACATGAGATTGCTATTTATAGTCCAAACACATAAGTCACATTCGCCCCTTTTAATGAGGTCGAACCTGCAGGTTCGACCCTTGTATGGTTCGAACCAATACTTTATGTTTTGGTCTATATTAACAAATGCGTCAAATCCATAAAATGCCCTTATGGATCACCACAATCTCATGTAATACAATACAAGACTCAACCCTAGTCTATTCGACAGCGACGACCACACATATAGTGCATCAACAAGGGTTTGAGGTAGAAGAAGGCGGTTTCAGTATTTTGAAAACAATGAGACAGTGTAACAACTGCTGGGGGAAAATAGGGTTTTTATAGCCTCTGATGAAACCGCTGATATGGCCAAAGCTCTGCTTTTGAAAGCAGATGTGGCAAACATCTGATGGAGCATACGTGGCAAACAGCTGTTGAGGTTTTTTTTGTATATAAGTATATATATATATATATATATATATATATAGTGGAAAATAGTTGTTTTTATCTAATCAGACGTTTGAAACAGATTTTTCAACCAAGAAATGGTCGTTTTATCTGATCAGATGTTTGAAACAAAATTTTCAACCAACAGATGATAGAATGGATGAAACAGTGGTTGTTTTATCTTTAATAGATTTTTCAACCCAAAAGCTATTTTTAAGGATGGATTTTGATTTTCTGAAACATTTTAATGTTTTTATTTAAGAAAACATTTTTGTTGTTAATCCATGTTTAGCATACCAATCCAAGAGATCAGTTTTTTAAAGGTAGATGTGTCTAAAGCTTTTGTCAACACATTTGCCAACTGATCCTCTGTTGGGACATGGTGCAGAGAAAACAAACTTTTTTCATAGCTATCTCATACAAAATGATGTCTAATGTCGATGTGCTTTGTGGTGGAATGAGAGAATGGATTTTTGATGATATTTTCAGCAGCTTGGCTATCCAGCATGAGTGGAGTCCTTAGTTCAGTTATCCCAAAATCCAGTAGTTGATTTTGAAGCCACATGAGTTGGGCTGTACAGCTTGCAGCAGCAATGTATTCAGGCTCAGCTGTTGAGGTGGAAATAGCTGCTTGCTTTTTGCTTTGCCAGGAGACTAAGGCATTCCCTAGAAATTGGCACCCTCCTGATGTGGACTTCCTTGTTGTATGGCAGTTAGCAAAATCACTATCTGAATAACCTGAAAGATCAATGTTTCCATTAGCAGGATACCAGATACCAAGTGTGGGAGCACCTTCTAGGTATCTAAATATCCTCTTCACAACAATAAGATTTGAGTTTCTAGGTGATTCCTGGGATCTTGCACAGACACAAGTGGCAAACATAATGTTTGTCCTTGAAGCAGTAAGGTACAATAAAGACCCAATCATGCATCTATAATGTGTCTGATCAACCAGTTCATCTTTGTCATCAATAGTGAGTAGCTTGGCTGTGCTCATGGGTGTACTACATGGCTTACAGTCATTCATCTCAAATCCTGTTAGTAAGTTTTTAACGTACTTGTTTTGGTGAATGAATGTGCCATTTTGCAACTGCTTCACTTGGAGACCAAGGAAGCACTGAAGTTCACCCATAGCACTCATCTGAAACTCTGCTGTCATGAGTTCCCTAAACTCTTCACACATTTTCTTACATGTGGATCCAAAATTGATGGCATCCACATATATTTGAACTATCATTATATCTTTCCCTCTCCATTTTAAAAATAAAGTTTTATCAGTTTTACCTCTTGTGAAACCAATAGATAAGAGAAAGGTGGAAAGAGTTTCATACCAGGCCCTTGGTGATTGTTTCAGTCCATATAAAGCTTTGTTGAGCTTGTAGACATGATCAGGATGGAATGTGTCTTCAAAACCAGGTGGTTGATATACATAGACCTCCTCCTTAATTTTGCCATAAAGGAATGCACATAGACCTCCTCCTTAATTTTGCCTAGCTACAAGAGCAAAGGTTTCATCATAGTCTATCCCCTCTTCTTGTCCGAAGCCATGAACCACATGACAGCTATAACCCTTTCATCAGTTTTGTTTTTGAAGACCCACTTTGTGCTAATTGGACAGACATCCTTTGGCAGTGGTACAAGATCCCATACTTCTTGTCTTTTGAACTGAAGGAGCTCTTCTTGAATGGCTTCTACCCAACTGGTGTCTTTCAGTGCCTCTTGGTACTTGACAGGTTGTGTGAGAGATAGAAAGCCTGCAAAAAGACAGATATTTGAGGATTGACTCCTTGTGAGCACTCCCTCTCTGATGTTGCCAATGATTTGGTCTGGTGGATGAGCTCTTAGGTAGATTAAATCTCCCTTGTATGGTATGATGGCATTTTGAGGTGAGGGACAGAGGTTTGGTGACTTTGTTGTTGTAACATCTGTTTGCACTTCTGTAGTACCAACAGATATTTGAAATGGAAGCGGGGGAATGGGTCCAAGTGGTGTAAAGTTGGATTGAATTTTGTCAACAGTAGTTGGACTTTTGTCAACAGATGTTTGAACAGTGGTTGAATTGGATGAGGTAGCGGTTTGAGGGTAAGACTGGTCAACAGTGGTTGACACAGCTTTGGCAGAGTTTTGACAAATGTTTTGAACATCTGCTTCCCCTGATGCAGAAGTGACTTTGTAGTGAGATGGAATTACAACATCAAATCTGTAATCTTGTTGTGGAGACTGTGTAATACCTGCACTGCTAGTTTTAGTAGTAAGATCTTCAAATTTAGATTTTTCTAAGTCAAACAGTTCAACAGGATTTGCTGGGATTTTTAAGGATGAAAGTTCATTGAAATTTACATTCAGAGTTTCTTCTATTGTCCTAGTCCTGGTATTAAACACTTTATAGGCCTTGGCAGTAGAAGAATATCCCAGAAAATACCCACAATCTACTTTGGCTGCAAATTTTGAAATGGAATCTTTAAGATTTAAAATGAAACATGGGCAGCCAAAGATTTTGAAGAATGATATCAGTGGTTTGATTTTGAACATAATTTCATAAGAAGTCTTTTGATGTCTAGGGTTAATTAAAACTCTGTTTTGAACATAGCAAGCAGTGTTTACAGCTTCTGCCCAGAAGGACAGTGGCAAACCATAATTTGCTAGCATAGTTCTTGCAGCCTCAGTGAGAGTTCTGTTTTTCCATTCAACCACTCCATTTTGTTCTGGCGGTCTTGGAATGCTGTACTGCCTCACAATTCCTTTTGACACACAAAAATCATCCAACTCCTTATTTTTAAACTCTGTTCCATTGTCACTTCTAAAGACTTTTACTGGCAAGTCATATTGTTTTTCAACTTTGGTGACAAAGTCCTTCAAAATACCTGCAGTCTCATCCTTAGAGTGTAAAAAATAAGTCCATGTAAACCTAGAAAAATCATCAACTATGACAAGACAAAATCTCTTTCTTCTTAGACTCATGATTTTAACTGGGCCAAACAAGTCCATGTGCAACAATGGAAGACATTGACTTGTTTTGGACTCATCAATGGATTTGTAAGAGCTTTTATGTTGTTTCCCTTTTAAATAGGAAACACAATGCTCATCACATTTGAAATCCTTTGATGGAAGACCTCTTACAAGGATTTGTTTGGAGAGTGAGTTGATAGTTTGAAGGTTGTGTGACCAAGTATCCTATGCCACAATTCTGTCTCTTTAGTGGAGGCAGCTAAAAACAGACAAACATTTGCCATAGGATTATCCTTCAACATATCAACTACATACACATTGCCACTCCTGTGAGCACCAAGTTGTGCTTTGCTCTCAACTATGATGGTGTCAAACTTTTTAACCACTTCTGGCACAATAATCTTACACTTAGTAAAGAATGACCCATAGCCTTTGTCACGCATTTGTGAAACACAAAGAAGATTAAATTTAAGATTATCAATAAGATTGACATTTTCAAACTTGAGTTTCCTAGCCTGAACAGTCTCTGAACCCAACACTTTTCCTTTAGAATCATTACCAAAAGAAATATCACCCCCTCCATGATCTAAGAAGTCCAGAAGTAGGGCTCTACATCCTGTCATGTGCCTGGAGCCTCCACTATCTACATACCATAGACTATCTAAGCAAGCTGAAGCTTCCTACACATCAGTAATGGATTAGTTTTGGTGAGTGTCCAAAGCCAAGTTGGCTTTGGATGGGTTCCCAGACATTTTAGCCTCAAGCTTAGGAAAATGATCAGTGGTTTGAACCACTTTTTTTTAACCAATTTCAACAACTGTTGCTAACCATTTGCCAGTGTTTGTATGTCAACACTTGGTGCAACAGATGTTTCACCATTTCCTGTCAGATGATGGTAACCATAAGGATTTCTGTTCACTCTTGGTTTTGAAGGCCTCTTGGGTTCTTCATAAACATGTGACAGACTATGACAAGGTGGTTGTCCATATCCTTTTGGGTACTTGTTTGAGGGTGGAGCATCTGTTACCTGGACATCCCTGGGAACAGATGTTTCAAGAATTTTGGTAACAGATGTTTGAGTTGGTGCATAAGTCTGTTTGGGCTTTCCTTTTGGAGTACTAGCCACTTGACTTGCTAGAGTTTTAGCCTTATACTCTTGTATTTTGACATCAAAATTTTTGAGATAAAGACACTATTTGGTTTTGTGATTCTTTTTACCACATATTGAGCATGTGGCTTTAGAATCACACACACTTGTTCCATTGTTGATATCATATGCTTTTAGGAGAAAACAGTTTTTAGTACCATGGTTCTTCTTTTCACAGAAATCACAAAACAAGTGTTCACTCTTTTCTTTCTTTTTCCCTTTTTCAACCTTCTTTTCAACAGATGTTTGAGCATTTGTTGGAAGATCTTTCAAGGGAATGACCTTTGCCTGTGGTTCTTTCTTACCATCAGGGGTTTTGAAATCAATTGGTTTAAGTTTTCAAGAGTATCACACTCATCTGACCAAGTAGGTTTAAACTCATACTTTTCAAGTTCAGTAAATGATGAGGAACCCTCAGGTTTTTCAATAATAATTTTCTTGCCATTAGGTTCAGTGATTTTAATTTCTTGACCTTCCAAATTAGTTGGAACAACCTCAACTAACTTTGGTTCCCTTTTGTTAGTGTTTTGAAAAGCTTGAGCAGTGGTTTCAAAACCAAAACCAAAACCAAACTTCACATGAATTTTGGTCTGTTTGTTGAGGAGCATCTCAAAACCTTTACTTGATTCCACCCATTTTTCACATTCAACTTGGGTGGTGTTGGATCAGTATGCTCTTTAACAGTTTACTTGCTTATGGACACTTATGTGTTTTGCAAGTATAATCAGTTTTGCACAGCGGAATAAGTTTATAAAGTTTCATTATCAACAAGAGTTATTACTCCCCCTGGATGTTTGTAAACAAAAGACAAGTTAATGAGAATCTAAGTATTGAATGTATATGACAATAAATAAGCAAATAGATTCTCAGTTAATAAAATGGAATAACAAGTATAAGTTTTGAAGGATTTATGTTTTCTATTAAAATCAATGTCTAAAATAGTGGGATGAACCCATCTATTTATAGACCAACAGATACATACAACTTGTTCAATACTTCAAACAAAAGCAATACTACAACAGGTTGTAGTCTTGGAACTTTTACAAAATGATAAAGTAATAATAAACTAACAAACTACTGAAACATAAGGGCGGTGGAAAGATTCTATTACAAGTGCCGATGAATGACAAACTACTGATGAGTAGTTTGTCTTCAGTAGTTCTTCAGTAGACTTGTCTGGTTTGACGAAAGAACTTCATATCTTTCTTCTTCTGTACTTGTTGAATCCTTCTTCAGTACTTGTGTCTTCTTTCTTCAGTAGTTTCATACTTAGAATAATTTGGCAGAAGTATGAATTAGACTAAGGTTGGCAAAAGTGGTTTCTTCAATCCTTTCTGTCCTTACAATCTCCCCCTGGATTGATGAAGCCAAAACCTTATTTGATTCTTTATTGTCTTCTTCTGTCTTCAACTATCTTCCAGATTTCTTTGAACATGGAAGTTTTAAGTTTATTCAGTTGTTCATTTGTGAGAGATCCTTGTTCAAGTTCAAGATGTTGAATTGTAAGAAAGTCTTGTGTAGATATATTCTTCAGTTCATTCATGGATTTGAAGGCCTTTCTTGAACGATGTCTCCTTGTCACTAATACTGAGTTGTAATCAGTAAATAACCACTTCATTATCAGGACATTAGATTTGTCAAAATCTAAAGTGTAAGGGACCATGCTGGATCCCTACGATGTTCCTGAGTGTTGGATGTTTTCTACTTCAGTGACTCTCAGGTGGGATTCTCTTCTATCTTCTATTTGCACCACATTAGGTATTTCAAATGTAGGTAAATGATGTTCAGTGATTACCTTTGTGTGCAGTCTATCAGTTATAGTCTTCTGGATTTGGTAAGCAAATGTTAAAGGATCCCTGAATTGTGTTAGCAGAGGTTTTTCTTCAATATCAAAGTCTCCCTGTACAACTGTATTGCCTTCCAGCAATACCATCTTGAAGTCAGTCTTTGTATTGTCCTCTTGCTTTCTTTTGGTAGCAGGCCTTGACTGTCTAGAACCAGAAGTTCTAACTACTGAAGTTGACACTTCAGAAGTTTTGTACTTCTCTGGATTTGCAGCCTTGTCAGCCTTGAATCTTTTATATGTGTCAAATAGTTTGTCTTCTCTCCACTTTGACACTGAGGCTTTTGAACCAAAGTCATTGGCTACCAATTCATCAATTATCTCAGCTCGCTTTGCTTTTCTGTCTTTTTCAGTTGTAATCTTGTCAACAACAAGTTGAGCTCTTCTTGTAAGCTCATCTATGGAGAGCCCTTTGAGTGAATAAGCTTTTGTCTTGCTGTTCTTTGTAATAAAATACATCAGTTGTTTTCTTTTGTCTTCTTCAACAACTCTTTCAGTTTCAGCTTGTCTATTCAACTCTTCTTCAAAAGCTTGAAGCCTTTCAGTGTAGCTCATATCTTCCCTTGCTTCCAGGCTGTTCCAGATCTCATCTTCTTTAGCCTTTCTTTGTGCTGCAAGTAAACTCTTCTCCAGTAGTTCTTTGGACATTGAAATGGGAGAAGGATTTAGTACAGGCATTTGAGTGGTTGTAGTCCTTTGGATAGGAGTTGGAATGTGTTCAGTTGCCATGGAAGGCTCTTCAGTTTGTATGTTGGAAGTGTTAACTGCTGAAGTGTTGATAGAAGTATCAACTACTGAAGGATTGTCTTCAGTACTTTCTGAGTCTTCAGAAGTTTCTTCATTATGGCCTTGGGAAGGTTCAGCTTCAACTTCAGTTCTAGAAAGGAGCCTATCTTGACCTTCTTCTTCTTTTTGGGCTTTTCCTTCCTGTTTTTGTTGTTATAGAGCCACTCTTGCCTTTATCCTGGCTTCTAGTGACTCCCTTGGTTCCTTAATCTTCTCCCCCTTTTTGGCATCATCCACTTCTGGAAGCCTGCCAGGTTTGGAAGTTCTACCAGATAACTCAGCAAGCTATCTTGAATTGTTGTTAATTTTTTTTGGACAACTCACCTAGTTTCTTGTTTATCACCTCAAATTGAGTTGTGGTTTTCAACTCCCAAGAAGCTGTGAAAGATTTGAGGTGATTGGCTATTTGGGTGTTCATCATCTGGTATAGGTGACCATCTGGGCCGCATAGGTGGTTCATGTCTATGCTAGATGACCCAGAGAATTGGGTAGGCATTTTTAGTGAGGGGGTGTTTTGGGGTGATCTTCAGAGTGTACTGAAGATGCCACCTTAGGGGAATCAGGGATTAAGTGGACTTTAACCTGATTTGTTGTGACCAGCTCCTTGAGCTTAGCGACACCAGATTCAGGACCTTCACCAGCAGCTGTCATATCATGTTTTGTGGAGTGTGATTCATCATCCAAACTAATGGAATCATCTGAATCCCTGATGACATCCTCAATGAGGACATTATCAGTTGTACCATGAGCTGGGCCCAACCCAGTTGTCTCATGAATCTCTGTTTCTTGGCTCTTAGGATTTCCTACCTCAGGCATAGAGCCTTCATCAGTAGTTGCCACAAGTGAGGTCTTAGCTATGTTACTTCTGTCCTCAGATCCACCACTGGGTGGTAAATGAGTAGTAGAAGCCTCAAATGTACCTAAGGTCTCTAAGTTTGGGCTTAGAAACCCTGGTTCATCCTCATTTCTTGGGTTAGGGCTAAAGATATCCACATTCATGTCAAAGTCTGATGGTATGTCCCCTGTTTGATGTGGTTGTTGGGGACTGACATGTTCTGATGGGATAGTCTATATTAGCCTAGAGAGAAGTTTGGCAATTTCTATGGTTGTGTGTGATGGTTCTGGTTCAGCAGTTTGGGGTAATGGTTTAGCAGTTTCAAAAGAAGGGTCGGTAGTTATGGTTTTCTTGAATTTCTTTCTTTTGAAAATAATGGTGATTGGTGCTCTTTGGGGGTTTGAGAGAGATGAGACTGAGAGGATGTTTCAGTCACATCTTTAACAAGTGCAGATTGCACATCAGCAGTTTCAGGCATCTCAACTTCCTGAACTGCCTTTCTTTTAAGGTTAGTGGGTTTAGGTTTTTGTTGCTTGGTTTTCTTGTCCTTTTTGGGTGAGGGTTTGGAAGATGATGGTTCCATGGGACTGTTTCTGGTTCCCCCTGGTCATCTTCTGGCCAGGCAGCCGGTTTGTTATGCCTTGAGTATGCTTGTAAGGTCAATGGGTTTAAAACAGTTGTTTTTCCCACAAACACCTCATTTCCAAGTTCTTTAATTATGCAATGCATGATGAACCTTGGATCCAAAAAAACTTCTTTTTGGAATTTTGGTGATGTAACACCAACTCATTAAAGAAAAGTGTCGATGCACTGAATTTTATTTCATTCACAATGGAATGAAAAATTGGTTGAAAAGTAGAGGGCATCTGATCATAAGATCCAGTTTTTGGACTCAAACACATGATAATGTAATGAAAGTGCATGCACATCATCCAGACCCAGTCTAATTCCCAGAGTAGCCGGTGTGATTGCCATTACTTTCCCTTAGATGGTTGAATAGAGGGAAATAATCTGATCATTCACTGTCACCGTCTCTGCATTTGTCCAGAACTCATTAAGAGTTTTAGTATGGATTGGAGGATCAATGGTGAAGGCAGTGAAGTATCGAGATTTGGCGACTAAATCAATTATTTCGTCATATTGGGACTAGGCTTCATGTTTCTCAAAGTAGCCTCTTTGATTGTGTCCCTGTGTCAGTATAAGAGCCATGTGGTTTATGTGTGTGTGGATCAAACAATGTTTTTGTTTGCAGGTTAGGGTTTGAGAGAATTTTTTAGAGAGAATGAGGGAATTTTGCTTTTTGAAAGGATAAGTGATGGAAAAGGTGTTTATCAGAAGTTTATAACCGCCCTAGGTCAAACATCTGAAGTGGGAAATGTCTGATTTACCCTTAATGACAAAACTGCTGATGAAGAACACTTTTCATCAGTTTTTCCCATTTTCTCTTTAGTAGTTTGTTAACAACTGATGAGAATATTTATAAACACTTTATTCATAACTTCCTAAGTTTATTTTATCAGAAGTTAATCATTTTTCCAAAATATTCCCATACTGATGTTTTGTACATCAGTAGTTTCACTCTTTTTGGTTTTCAGAAGTTTTATGATAGACAAATGTAAGTGAAAATAAAAGTATGTGTAGAAAAATAAAAGAAACACTTACAACATTAGCATCCCAAGCATGGATACTAACTTCTGAAATGTTGATGTGTCAAGGGGTTTAGTGAATATGTCTGCTATTTGATTAGCTGTTGTCACATGCTTCACTTCAATCATGCCTTTTTCATAGCAATCCCTTATGAAATGATACCTGATCTCAATATGTTTAGTTTTTGAGAACTGTACAGGATTTTGAATGATGCTAATGGCAGATTTACTGTCTACAAGCAATGGTGTCTTGGTCTCTTTTTTTCCATAATCAAGAAGTTGATATTGGAGCCATTGTATCTGTGATGTACAACTTGCAACTGCAATGTATTCAGCTTCAGCAGTTAAAGTTGCAACAGATGTTTGCTTCTTTGATTGCCAGGACACTAGACAGTTTCCTAAGAAGTGACAACCACCAGATGTTGATTTTCTTGACATTTTGCACCCTGCATAGTCACTATCTGAAAAAGCTATTAACTTGGTATTGCTAGAAGCAGGATACCAAATTCCAAGTGTAGGAGTTCCTTTCAGATATCTGAAGATTCTTTTGACTGGTATGAGGTGTGATTCCCTAGGAGCTGATTGATATCTAGCACAGACACATGTTGAAAACATAATATCTGGTCTAGAAGCAGTTAGATATAAAAGGGAACCTATCATACATCTATACATGGTTTGATCAACCTGTTTTCCTTGATCATCTGGTTCAACTTGTGTGGTTGGTGTCATGGGAGTGGAACATGATTTACAGTCTTGTAAAGAAAATTTGTTTAATAATTCTTTAACATATTTAGATTGATGTATAAAAGTTCCATTTGATTGTTGTTTAATCTGCAGTCCTAAAAAGCACTGCAGCTCTCCCATTGTACTCATCTCAAATTTTGATTGCATGAGTTTGTTAAATTCATCACATAGTTTGTGTTTCTTGAACCAAATATGATATCATCAACATAAATTTGAACAACTAAGACATGATTTCCAACATGTTTTATGAAAAGAGTTTTATCAATGGAACCTCTTGTAAAGTTATTTTTGAGCAAAAAGTTTGAAAGTGTTTCATACCAGGCTCTAGGAGCCTGTTTTAGCCCATATAGTGCTTTGTCAAGTTTGTACACCCACTCAGGATGAGAAGGATCCTCAAACCCAGGTGGCTGACAGACATACACTTCCTCTTTGATTTTTCCGTATAAAAATGCACTTTTATCATCCATTTGAAAAACTTTTATTTTGTTGGAAATTGCATAAGCCTGGAATAACCTGATGGCTTCAAGTCTGGCAACTGGAGCAAAGGTTTCATCATAGTCAATTCCCTCTTATTGAGAATAACCTTGTATCACCAGTTTTGCCTTGTTCTTGATAATCATTCCAGCTTCATCTTGTTTATTCCTAAAAACCCATCTTGTGCCAATTGGTAGCTTGTTTGGTGGTAAGGGACAGATTTCCCAGACCTGTTGCTTCCTGAATTGGAGCAACTCCTCTTGCATAGCTTGTACCCAATTGTTGTCTTTGAGGGCTTCTTGATACTTCTTAAGTTCCAACTGAGAAATGAATGTTGAGAAGAAGCAAAAGTTGGAAAGCTGGTTTCTTGTGAGAACCCCTAATGCCATATCACCCATGATTTGATCCAATGGATGATCCTCGTGTTCAATCAGTTGTTGTAAACCACTGACAGGTGTAGGTGGCTCTTGTACTTCTTCAAACAAACCACTAAGGTTTATAATATCTGGTTCCGCAGTTTGAACATCTTTAGTAGTTGTAGGAGATGAAACAAATGTTTGAGTTTATACATAAGCAGTTGTTGAATCAGAAGTTTGTGAAACTTCTGATGGTTTGAAAGTTGACTTAATGACTGTATCAGGAGTCCATGGTGCTGGATCCTCATCATCAAACCTTTGATCACCATAATAAGTAGGTTTAGATGAAGTGAAAGTCTTTTTAGGTACGAAATGGAAGCTGTCATGGTCAAAGAGTTCAGCAAGATGTGCTTGAATGAGAGTGTGTTTTGACTCATTGAACTTGACATTCAGTGTTACTTCTACTATCTTGGTTCTAGAGTTAAAAACCTTGTAGGCTTTTCTAGTGGAAGACTAACCAAGAAAATAACCTGAATCAACTTTAGCAGCAAACTTTGAAATAAAGTCTTTAATGTTTAGAATGAAACATTGACATCCAAAAGCTCTGAAAAAGAAGATAAGGGGCTTAATGCCATGAAGAACTTCATAGGCAGTTTTGGAGTGTCTCTTGTTGACAAGGACTCTATTCTGCACATAACATGCAGTGTTGACTGCTTCAGCCCAGAAATACAATGGTAGGCCTGAATCAGCTAACATGGTTCTTGCTGCTTCAATTAATGTCCTGTTCTTCCTTTCTACCACACCATTTTGTTCAGGAGTTCTAGGAACACTGAATTGTCTAATAATCCCTTTAGACAAACAGAATTCATCCAAAGTTTTGTTCCTGAACTCTGTCCCATTGTCACTTCTAATGGCTTTGACAGAAAGAGAATATTGTTTCTCTACTTGTAGAATGAAGAACTTGATGATTTCAACTGCCTCGTCCTTGGAAAATAAGAAGAATACCCATGTGAATCTTGAATAGTCATCAATGATGACCAGGAAGTACTTCTTCTTACCAAGGCTCATGATTTTTACTGGCCCAAATAAGTCCATATGGAGTAGTTGAAGACATGCAGTTGTTTTTGATTCTTCAATAGACTTATAGGAGGACTTATGTTGTTTTCCCTTTAAACAGGATACACAGTGTTCTTGACACTGGTATACTTTCAAGGGTAGACCTCTGACCAAGCCCATTTTAGTGACTTTATTTATGGTTTTAAAGTTCACATGGCCAAGTTTCATGTGCCAGAGATCAGTCTCTGAAGTTGATGCCCTTGAGAAGAAACATGCAGTGTTGTTCAATACTTTGTCCTTTTCAGTGTCCACTGCATAGACATTGCCACATCTTTTGGCTATCAACAAAGTATGATCTTCAATCATCTTCTCTATCAACTTCTGGCCTTTTGGTGATATAATCTTGTATGCTGTCTTTGTGAAAAAGGAAGAATATACTTTATCACACATTTGTGACAAACTCAGCAAGTTGTACTTAAGGTATTCAACCAGATTGACCTTGTCAAACTGTATTTTGCCTGAAGAGACATTTCCATGTCCTAGCACATATCCCTTGGCCTTGTTCCCAAAGGACACAGATCCTTCTCTGTGACTGATAAAATTGTTTATTAGGTATATGCATCCTGTCATGTGCAATGAGCCTCCACTGTCAACATACCAAATGCTATTTAAGCCTCTAGAGACCCTCTGCACAAAGTAGCAAATTAGTTAGATTTGGGAACCCAAGCCAATTTGGCTTTGGGTTTGCTCTTGAGAACACTAACAGTTTGTTCTTGACCAGGTTGAGGAATCCATGTCTTTTTGGCAATGGATTTTTCATTAAGAGCAATGGTGGTATCCTTTTGAGGACCACCATCAACCTTGGTCATCAGTAGTTGTACCATTTTTATTAGATCTTTAATCTCAGCAGTTTGTGAAACTGCTGATGATTTAGGTCTAACTACTAAAAGAGAATTTTGAGAAAAAGACTGTTGTTGAGATTTCATCTTTTTTCTGAGAAAAGGTGTTGCCTGGTTGTTGTTTCTTGGGAAAGAAAGTTTCTTTAAAATCATTTTTGAATTTTTTTCCCACAACAAGTTGTGAAATCTTCTTATTATACTGATTTCCTTTTCTGTATCAACAAAATTCTGTTTTGTGGTTGAACAAACCACAAATTACATTCTTTTGCCTTTTCTTTTTCATTTAAAGGCAAATTTCTGACTGTCTTGATTTTATTTAGGTCATTAGTAGTTTTCAGGTTCTCAACTACTGATGTAGATGAAACTGCTGATGGCTTAAAGTCAGATTTAGCCAGTACTCAGAACTTTCTTTTTCAATTTTTAGAAAGTTTTCATGAAAAGATGTGCATTCTTTCTCTTCAGAAGTTTCATTTTGAACTATTCTTCTCCCATCTTCAGTAGTTTTGGGAGAAAAATCAGTTGGTGTTTCAGTGTGATTGTACCCTATGCCAAACCTAACATTTGATGAACTTTGTTTGTTAAGCAGTATTGGTACCCTTTACATGATTCAACCCATTTTTCATAGTCAATCTTGTTGTCAGCAAGCTCTTTTCTGACATTTCCTAGGTCTTCTATCATGATTTTAAGTTGTGCTTGGGTTTCAATAGCATTGTTAGTTAATTTAGAATTTTCTTTAGATTTTGATGCAAGTTTTCTTTCTAAATCACATTTCATTTGAGTAAATTTTCTCTCTGAGTCATTTGCTTTGCCTTGTAAATGCACATTAGTCTCTCTTATGAAAGAGCAAAAGATTCTTTACATGAGTTTGAACAAAGTTTTGTTAAAGATTCTTTTGGTACCTGAGACAGGGCAGATTTTAAGGTGCAGCCCTCAAATGCCATTAAGGCAAAGTTCTTTCTGCCATTGTCAGGTTCCCCCCAGTTGATGTCAAACATTTTGTTGTCTGCATTAGGATTACACTCTGTTGTGTCAAAAGGAAGACTGCTCCAGTCAATATACCCTAAAGTGAAAAGACTTTGTTGTGAGGGTTGTTGAGTTTGTGGAGGTTGTTGAGCAACTGGAATGGAAGGCATTGGTTGTTGGCTCTGCGTTTATTGAGCAGGCATCTGTACATATTGTATTTGTGGCACATATTGGATTTGTGGAGCTTGTGTCTGTACAAAATGTGCACTTCCCTGTGTTCCATTATTCCTATTATAACTAGGGTTAAACTGGTTTCCAGACTGTGATTGGTTATAGCTAGAGCTTCTACACTCTCTAGCAATGTGTCCCAACTTCTGACACTTGTGACATCTAAGTTTAGATTTGTCAAAACCAATTTTTGTTGAACTGTTCAGTCCTGGAAATTTCCTTCCTGACCTTTTGTAAAATTTGTTAGTTTTTATACTTAACATGGCCAGTTGGTGTAAAATTTCCATTTCTTCTAAGTCATCACTACTAAAATTTTTCAAATCATATGATAAAACACATGTTATCAGCAGTTTGACTATATTCATCATTGTCATAAGCTGGATATGATCTTTCTGATGAGATCCCAAAAGTTATGTCAATGTGGTCAAAAGATCCAAAATTATTTGGACAAGAAGGTGAGTCTTGTCCCAACAGTGTTGTACTACCTGGTAAATAGTCATCAGCTGTTTTACCAAAACTTTGCAACTTTTTCTTTAGATCAATTTCTCTTTCAAAAGTTAGCAATCTCCCATGTAATTTAAGAGTGAGGGAGTTAAAGTCTGGTGAAGATCTGAGAACTATAGAGTAAGTTTCCCATTTTTTTGATAAAGACCTTAAAAATCTATGAAGCATAGATACATTTGTGTAGGTCTGACCATTTAATTTCAACTCAGATATTAATGAGGAGAATCTTTCAAATTATTGTGTAAAAGTTTCCCCATTAATATGAGTAAATGTTTCATATTGTTTAGCCAAGATTTCTCTGGTGTTGGCAATCACCTCTTCATTTCCTCCAAGCTGTTCTTTTAGGCAGTCCCAAAACTCTTTGGCACTTTCACAATGTAAAAGTCCAGAGTAGATTTCATTTGGGAGTGCCATTGCCAACATAGAGAACGCGTTGGCATCAAGCTCAAGCTTAAGGAAATCTTCTTCTGTGTAGTCTTTTGGGTCCTTTGGTATTTCAACTTTAGTTTCAAGGTTAATATTTACTGGTTTGTGAGGACCATATATCACAGATTTCCAACAACTGGTGTTGGTCTGAGACAAAGTATGTGCCATCCTTTTCAGCCATATGTTATATTCTGAACGAACAAGCATAGCAGGTTTATTGGCAGAACCAGTATTGTGAGGATCCATTTTGGAGAGTATTGATTTGTCAAGTTTCTCTCAAAGTGATGGATGTTGAAAATGTGAACTTTTATCCTTTATTCAATATCAATAAGAGCCTGTGTATGATTCTCAATTTGTTAGATTGATATTTGATCAGATAAACCAGTGCTCTGATACCAATTGTTGGATCAGTATGCTCTTTAACAATTTACTTGCTTATGAACACTTTTTTGTTTTGCTAGTATAATCATTTTTGCACAGTGGAATAAGTTTATAAAGTTTCACTATCAACATGAGTTATTACTCCCCTTGGATGTTTGTAAACTAAAGACAAGTTAATTAGAATCTAAGTATTGAATGTATATGACAATAAATAAGCAAATAGATTCTCAGTTAATGAAATGGAATAATAAGTATAAGCTTTGAAGGATTTCAGTTTTCTATTAAAATCAATGTCTAAAATAGTGGGATGAACCCATCTATTAATAGACCAACATATACATACAACTTGTTCAATACTTCAAACAAACGCAATACTACAACAGGCTGTAGTCTTGGAAATTGTACAAAATGATAAAATAATAATAAACTAATAAACAATTGAAACATAAGGGCAGTGGAAAGATTCTATTACAAGTGCTGATGAATGACAAGCTACTGATGAGTAGTTTGTCTTCAGTAGTTCTTCAATAGACTTGTCTGGTTTGACTTTAGAACTTCTGATCTTTCTTCTTCAGTACTTGTTGAATCCTTCTTCAGTACTTTTGTCTTCTTTCTTTAGTAGTTTCATAGTTAGAATAATTTGGCAGAAGTATGAATTAGACTAAGGTTGGCAAAAGTAGTTTCTTCAATCCTTTCTGTCCTTACAGGTGCACTCAAGCTCCTTTTTACAACTCTGATATTTAGTTATCATAGTTTTGAGCTGGTCTTTGATTATAGTTGCTTCATGTTTTAAACTGCAGATTTCAGATTGTTTTTCAGTCAATTTTGATTTTAACTCTTTTGAAAGTTTTTCAAATTGAACTTCATCATCTAAAATTTTCTTCCTAAGGTTTTCATTCACCTCTTTAATGTTAGCAAATGTTATTACACATTTGTTTGAACACAAATCATTTAAGATTTCAGGAGATACCTTAGCAGCAACCATCAATGCACAATCACACTTACACTCACAATCATTTTCACCCCAAGGATCTGAGAGATTCACAACCTCTTCTTCAGAGTTTTCATCTGGAACTACTGCATCAACAATATTATTAGTCACATTTTCAGATTTAGACACCACCTCCTCAGATTCAACTTCTACTATTGTGTCCAAAGCCATGAAACAAAATTTTCTGGTTCATTTTCAGCTTTGGCAACAAGAGCAAAATTCTCATTTGTTAACTCATCTGGTAAAATGCTCCAATCAACAAAGCCTTATGTGAAGAAACTCTGTTGACTAGTCTCTACAGGGGCAGAGGGTGTATTAGCAGTTATTAGCATTTGTGCCTGAGCAATAGGGGTTTGAACATAGTGAATCTGAGAAACAGTGGTTTGGACATAATGGACAGGAACAGTGGATGAGTACTTTGCAAAATGAGCAGTGTTTTGCACATTTGGTCCAGGGTATTATGGGAAACCTAATAAGTGTTTGTCTGTGGCCTTTGATTTGGATAGGTAATCATAGGTGTACCATGTTGACTCCTACTGTAGATGCATTTTGTGCGACTAATGCTTTGGATTACAATTAACATATGTTAGTGTGTTTTGTCAATTGGTCGAAGGAAGATGAATATGGGCGAATGGGAGTTTCTGAATGGGCGAAGGAGAGTTAAAGGTGCGAAGGAGAGAAGGAGGTCGAATGTAGATTTAGATGTTAATGTATAGCTTTGTTCGACTATAGTGTTTGGGCGAACCTACACATTCCACCAAGCAAAGTGGGCGAATGTGCAGGCCTATAAATAGGTCAAGTTCATTTTGAAAGTTAGTTTTGGTCATTTTTGTTTCCCTCCTGTTTGAGTCTCTCCCTAGGGTTTTGTGTAAACTTAATTCATGTCTTATTTTGATTGTAAAGCTTATTATAACGTGTAATTGAGTTTGTTTATGAATGAAATGAAGCTTTTAAAGATGATTTTTGCGTTTTGTTAGTATTGTTATCATTTTGTGATTGATTCAGGGATTCCGCACCTGAATCAAACTTGTTTGATCATAATCTTTGTAGATTTGACGATCCTACGCGCATACAAAGTGGTATCAGAGCCATATGGATCAAACAACCACAAACTAATAATTTTACAGCTGATTTGGACCCTATTTTGATCAAAAACTTTCTGTTTTCATTGATAAAACTAAATTGGTGATAATTTGATTGATTAGAGCTTGTTTTCATGGATAAAATGCATAATTCTCTTTGATAAACTTGTTCCAAATCAAATCCGAAGCAAAACCTGATTAGAATCATCAAATTCTTTCAATTTTTGAATTATTTGATCAAAATTAACTGATTTTCAAAGAATAACCGTTTTTGAAAGTGCAGGGTCGAACCTAGGGAGAATGGTCGAACGTGTGTGTTAATTTGGTCGAACCAAGGGATTTTTGGTCGAAGGTGGTGTTTTAGCTGGTCGAATCTAGAGTTTGTTAGAATATTATTGTACATTCGACCATTATTGTCTCATTCGACCATTCGGACGGTCGAAGGTGAAATCAAACGGTCAAAAGAGGGTGTAAAGGGTCGAAAGTGATTTGTGTTTGTTATATTCCTCTTTCGTATCTTTTCAAACGGTCGAAGGAGATCATTTTGGCTCATTCGACCACTCGCTACATACGAAGGAAGAATCTGTTTTATAACTTTCCTAATCTTTTCGTGTTTAATCATTTTCAGATCAAGATGTGGAACTTTCCTATTACACCACGACCTAACACGACACCACAACAGTAGACAACCAGGGATCCTTGGTCGGTTGCTGCCCAAAAGTCTAGTCAACCATCACAACCAATCAATTATATGGCTATGACTAGTACTATTCCTCAACACGTTGCACAACCACAACCGCAACCGCAACCGATTGGTGACTATTGGGGAGTAGCAGCAGCTGCGGTTCACTCACAGACAACTAATGCCATATCAACTCTTATCCAAGACTTGTCTTTGGGGAGTGGAAACCGTCCACCTAAGCTTATGGAGATGGTCGACTACAACACGTGGAAGACCAAATTCAAGATCCATTTGGAGGGAATGGGTTTAGAGGGAACTGAGGCGTGGCAGATGATTGCGAAGGGCTATGTTGCTCCGATCTTGGAGAACACGGGAGAGCCTATTCCATTGGAAAATCTTGCAGATGATGAAAAGAAGAAATTTGCTATTGAGAAGAAGGCGTTTTCTCAATTGTCTCAAGCTATCAATACTGATTTGTTGCATCAGTTTGGTTCTTGCACAACTTCTAAACAGTTGTGGGACATGTTGAAAAATAGGCATGATGGTAATGAGAAGACTAGGAAGCTAAGGATGGAAGAGCTTCGAAAAGAGTTTGAGAATTTTAGTTACATGGGTAACGAGACGTTGAAAGAGTTGGTCCCAAGGTATTGCCACTTACTCACGGAGCTTTCAAGCTATGAGATAAGCATACCTATGTCTGAATTGGTGGACAAGTTTGCCGATGCATTGCTACCGTATTGGAACCAACATATTGAGGTGTTAAAAGAAAAGGATGCGTACCAGTATTGGACTATTAACGAATTCATTCAGAAACTGGAAAACAAGGAGATGGAGGAAAAGAGAAAAGCTAAAAGAGCTCAAATTCTACTTCCAATTCTACTTCTAATGTTGCTCCACACATCGCGTGCGTATCTAACATTGTTGAACCACCCAAAACACCAATCAATTACCTTGCTCAAACATCTTCATATACCTCACCATCATATCCAACAACTACTTGCATTCCACCATTTTCACCCATGCAACAAGCATCATGTTACTCTGCTAGCCAACCTCAACAACAACAACTATACAATCCTCAAATGAACCAAATGCCAATTAACCAAAGTCAAACTAACCAAAGCCCGATTGTGTTGGAGACATCAAATCTAAACAATGTTACTGTTGAAATTGCTCAACAATATGTAGTATTAGTTTCAGCAATCGTAGCATTGTACAATGGATTGGTTGCTAGTCAAATTGGGAACAACAACTTGACCAATGAGAACTACGCACAGATTGACAAGGAAGAAATGGAACTAATAGATATTCAGTGGGCTTTTGCAAGTATCATGAGAAGAGCCACTGATTTTATTCAAAAGACTGGGAGAACTGATCTTTCTACTTCTCCAAACACCACTTATGGCTTCAACAAAGCCAAAGTCACTTGTTTTAACTGTGGTGAGAAAGGTCATTTCAAAAGAGAGTGCACACAGCCAGCACAACAAGGTAATAGAAATCCATTCAACTCTAATTACCAAAACCGACAAAACCAAAATCAGGTATCATACCAAAGTCCCAACATTTCAAGTTTTCAACCTCAAAACAACTATCAAAACCGTCAAAATACCCAACAAAATAACAATGCTAGACAATCCACAACACAAAACCAAGCACAACAGAATTCAAACCGAACAATCATTCCCATTTCAACACCAAACACACAAATCCAAACCAAGAATCCAAATCAAGCTTTGGTGATACAAAAGGATGAGGGTTTTGATTGGACCAGTATGCAGTTAGGTGTTGAAGAAATCACAACTGGTAATGTGGCTTGTGTGGCACAGCAAATGAATTTGGATGAGCCGGTGGAGGTTGAAGAAGAAATTGTGACTGAGAAGATGACTGAGTTGAAGATTGAGGAGTTGAATGAAGATATGGATGTTGATTTTGAAGAGAAGAAGTCTGGGATGATTCTTGATTCGGTTGCTGATATTCCAGAGCAGTTTGATTCTACTTATTTTGATGAGGAGAGTGAGTCTGATTCTGAATCTAGTGTTAACTCACTTGATGACGACATTGATCAGTTGCTTGCTGAAGCCGACTTCTTGATGACCCGGAAATCATGCATAGTGGATGATGCTTGTACTAGGATTGATTATTCCAAGTTTTTCGCTGGGAAGGAAGCACACTTTGCATTGATGGCCATGACAGAACCTCCAAAACAGGTAAGTACTGAATCTGCTGTTAATTCAAATTCAAATTGTGTTAAACATTGCAAAGCTTGTGTTAAATTGACATATGAGAATAAGCAACTCAAGGTTCAACTTGAGAGTGCAAAAATCAACTGTCAATCATATCAAAAAGAAGCAAAAGAGTTTAACAGAGTACTTGATGGTTATAAGAAACACGTTTCAGAATTGAAAAAGACTTTGTCTTTAAAACAAATGGCCATAAATAACTATATCAATGATTTAGAAAACACAAAACTTGAAATGGCCACCATCAAGTGCTTTGAAGAAAAAGTAAACAAAAAGCTTGAGAGTTATAAGCATATCGCTTATGTTGTTGATCACATAATAGAAGAGCCTTCACAGCCTAGTAGTGCAAACTACAAAGCTGTCCCAGCTCCGGTGTTGTTTGAAAACCATAATTTGCACTCAATAGCACCGGAGAGCTCAGTTAAATCTGATTCTACATCGGATGATGAGTCAAACACATCTAGTGTGGGAGATCCTTATTCTGATGTTAGACCTGTTCTGGGAAATAATGAGGGTGTGGTTGCTGCTGATGATTCTGATGAATAGGATGAACAGTCTGAGAAGGTGTCTGAAAAAGTGTATGATATTCCTGATGAAAATCACATAATCACTACTGAACCTGTTTTGCCATCTCAAATTGTCCATTCCATGGCTAACGCTCATAGAAAGAATCAATCAGTGAAGCCTGTTGAGAAGAAAATTGAAAAGAAAATTGAAAAGAAAAATGAAAAGAAAATTGAAAAGTCAAATGAAGAGGAAAATGAATCGTGTGATAAACCTGTTAAAGTTTTCTATCGGATGCAAGGATCCGATAAGATCATTTCTGATGAAGAATATCCAATCCAATTTGCAAATTATTCAAAAATTGAAAAGATTTGGCAGGAAAGTACCATTTGGTTCCCGAAACATGAGCGAACAAATGATATACCTCCAGCAATCTTAAAGAAAATTCATTCGGATATTCCTAAAGAACCAAAGGTCGATGTCACACAATTTATTAAACCAATAGAGAAGTCAAATGGTTTTCTTGAGCCGACTTACTCAAAGGACCCCGCTCCTGAGAGTTTGAGAAGAAGGTGTATGGCTGATCAATATCCTATCACTAGTTATTCAAAGTCGAATGCCAAGAATCATTTTGAAGAGTACCGTGCATGTTTTAAGTGCAGGGAGAGAGGGCATTTACTTGCCGACTGCCTGTATGTAAGACACAAGAGGCACGAGGTGGAGATGAAGTAAAAGTATGAATGTCCGGTCGATAATCAATGTTATCCACAGAGACGATTTGTCCCTCAACCAGCACCTTCTTATAATCAAAGCAACTATTTTAAAAGGAGGGAAAATCGTCCGATGACATATGATCGCCGCAACCGGATAGCCACTGAGAAACCGTTTCAGAAACCAATGGTGAACGCAACTGTTGACAACAAAAAGGTTCCTGTTAAACCTAATGTCAAACCAACAGTTGGACCGGTCTCTGTTAAATCAGAGAAGGTAACCAAGAAAGTATCATTCAAGGAAGAAGTAAAGAAACCGGCTGAGACCCCAAAATCTCAGATCCGGATCTTGAAAAGGTCTGAACAATCTTGGTCACCAAAGGGTTCTGAAGGTGCTGCAACTTCACAACTGTTGATGCACTTTCTGTGGACGTCACTGTCGAATAGACTAGGGTTGAGTCTTGTATTGTATTACATGACATTGTGGTGATCCATAAGGGCATTTTATGGATCTGATACATTTGTAAAGATATAGGACAATGCACAAAGTTCAGGTTCGACCCAAGGTAAAGGGCGAATGTGGAAACATTCCACATTCGACCTATACAATGGGGCGCAGGTGAACTTTGGTCCACATTCGACCTTTACAAAGGGGCGAAGGTGGAATTTGGTGTTGGACTATAAATAGCAATCTCATGTGTTGGTTTTCATTTGTAGATTTGAGTTTATGCTTTGAATGCTCTCTAGGGGGAGGTCATGCCCGATCACCCCCGGCCCCGAGATAGATGTTTATCCTACTGATGACAGTGTCTGTAACCGTTTCTGAATTAATACGAATCTGTGATGACTTTGTTATCGTATATTTCTGTCTCGTCTCGAATCTCCCGTCTGAAACCGAGTTGTTTTCGCGTAATCGATCCATGAATTCAGTTTTTAACCGGATTCTCAACTGGTATCAGAGCCGTGGTACCGATTTGAACGATCTAACAGTCGTTTGAATCAATCACAGCTCGTTTTCCTGTTTTCAGACGTTAAAATCAGATTTTGAATGAAAGGTTGAAACCCTAGAAACCCTAGATTCTTAATTGAACCCGAAATCATGTGATTTGTTCATGTTTTTGTGAATACGAGGGTTAGGTTTTCATTTCCGCACCTTTCTGAACAAGTTTCATCATCAAATTCGAAGAATTAGAGTGATTATGGACTGATTCGAAAAAAATATTGAACAAGAACACATCTTTTCTGCACATTCGCACCTTTCAGAAAAACGGGAGGGCGAATGTGGAATTCTACTGGGCGAACGTAGGATTTGATGGAAGAACGTGGAGTGTAAATGGACGAATGTAGAACTTTTAGGGCGAAAGTGAGAATTTTCTACATTCGTACCTTATTACTGGGCGAATGTGGAATCCCAGTGGACTTTATCATTCATATTCTACATTCGGGTCCCTATTTTGGGAGAAAGTGAAGTTACCAAGGGCGAATGTAGAATTTAGGGGTAAAAAAAAAATTCGAATGGTAATTTTTGAAGATTTTTGGGAGAATGGTGATGATGTCTACATAAATTGTTGAAGAAATGATGATGATGAAACATTTTATTGTGGGGTAGTCATAAGAATCAACAGTATGATAATCAGATTCAAATGACTATTATGGGCCAGAAAATAGACAGATTTTATTCCGCATGATGAGAACAGTCAACCCAGTTCCTGTGTGTTTGAAGGAACTTGTTCTAAAGAGTTGTTATGAAGAAGGAAATCAAGTTTGAGATTTCAATGTTCTGAAAGTAATAAGGTATCCTAGTAGGAGTCATGTGGCACGTAGGTTCAACGAAAGTTTCAAGATCACAGTCCTGAAGAATTTCAAGAGCTATTGATAGATATTGTTGGCCCCGCCAAAAACTTCAGTTTCTGAAGCATTTCAAGTCCTCAATAAGTATTGGTAGTTCCCGCGGAAAACTTCTGATTGCTTGATCCACTCGTCTACGGCTTGTATTCTGTCGAACAGATGAAGTTACTCAAGAACATGATTGATTTATCATATGAGATCTCAGAAAAACTTGGTGAAGCATCAGTCAATGGGGAGATTGTTGATGTAACAATGTGTCTGATACTTCAACAATAACTGACTGAAGATGCTAGGTGTGTTTGGGATTCGCCAGCTACGTCCAAGCGGGAGATTGTTGATGCACTATCTGTGGACGTCCCTGTCGAATAGACTAGGGTTGAGTCTTGTATTGTATTACATGAGATTATGGTGATCCATAAGGGCATTTTATGGATCTGATGCATTTGTAAAGATATAGGACAATGCACAAAGTTCAGGTTCGACCCAAGGTAAAGGGCGAATGTGGAAACATTCCACATTCGACCTATACAATGGGGCGAAGGTGAACTTTGGTCCACATTCGACCTTTACAAAGGGGCGAAGGTGGAATTTGGTGTTGGACTATAAATAGCAATCTCATGTGTTGGTTTTCATTTGTAGATTTGAGTTTATGCTTTGAATGCTCTCTAGGGGGAGGTCATGCCCGATCTCCCCCGGCCCCGAGATAGATGTTTATCCTACTGATGACAGTGTCTGTAACCGTTTCTGAATTAATACGAATCTATGATGACTTTGTTATCGTATATTTCTGTCTCATCTCGAATCTCCCGTCTGAAACCGAGTTGTTTTCGCGTAATCGATCCATGAATTCAGTTTTTAACCGGAAAACAGGGTAAGAACGTGAAAAGAGCTAAATAAACTTCTAGAGAGAGAATCAGAAAGTGGAGGGAATAATATGACACAAAGTTTCATTCAAAAAATCAGCTTGACTATATATAGACTGCACATTCGCTCAAATGATTCGTGCGAATGTGCAGGTTCGACCAAACCAACTGGTCGAACCAAGCCATACATAAAAACTATTCACATTTGTCCAAAACTGTTCCTTCGCACCAACTGATTCTCCTTCGACCAAATACTCAGCTTCCTTCGCACCTATTATTTCTCCTTCGCACCATCGACAATTATCGCAACATGTTTATTGTACAATCCGAAGCACTAGTCGCACAACTGCATCTACAAACTCCCCCTCGACTATTGCTTGGATTGCTGTTGACGTTGTTCGTCCATTCTGATGTTCATCAATCTGATATGTCGCTGAATCTTCTGTTCTTTAGTCAAAACCGGTTCCTGAAATTGCTTTGGCTTTGTGTTTTTCACTTCAGGCACCTTCTGCTTCTCTACAAACTTCCCGAGCTTCTCATCATAGTCACAACCAGCGTTTATATCATACGCAAAGCACAGAAATACCACACGTTGGTATTTTCCTGCTTGTTCAGCATCCTTTACTTCAGAATAGATCGGATTGTAAAACAACATTATTATATCCTCATGTGAACAGTTGATTAACCACATGGGATCAAAAATGTGTATCTTCTTGAAGTTCTTCTCTCCGTCTTACAGCACAATCATAGCCTCTGCTATCTTCCAATCGTAATACCACCAAATGAAATCTTTGGCGAAGTGTTGTGGAATCGGCAACAAAGGAATCTTCTTCAACACTCGCGGTGGTTTATACTTTAACGTCACCTTGGGCATACCTGTAATCATATCAATATCCTTTTTATGAACAATTCGTTTCGGATATTGTGGTTCAAATAAATCCCACTTGGTTCGGCTTTCTCTCGTCATCTTCTCAGCAAAGTAAGTAATCTGACTATTTGACGCTCCCGTTAAACGGTGACGGCAAATATCACGAATTGCCCAATACGGAAGAGTCTTCAAATGATGAAACTTATCAAAATATAAGATCCCCTTCTCCCACTTTACTGCTATGCATTTCAGTTGCAGAATAAACTTCCAGGCCAATGCACGACCTTTGAAAATCTCACTGTGAAGTTTATAAAAGCTACCTTGTACTTCAGCTTTCGGACGGTTATTCTCTTTCTTTTTCAATTTCCTAAAAAAATCCTTCAAACTATCAGATTGCTCGAACCTTGGTTTATCATGCCCTTTGAATATCTCATCTTCAAACATTTTGCTCTTCTCCTTAGCCAGTTTCTCGGCCTGGTTTAGCACATCATCAGAAAAACCTGGAAATCCACAATCTTGATTATTCTTGAAATATTGTGGATATTCCTCACTTGTTATATCTTCCATCTCAACCTCTTCAAAAGCAGGAATGTCACGGTCATCAGAATGATTCCCGGCTTCCTTTTCAGGTATCTTTGGAATGTAATTATCAGCAAGCAACTCTTCCAAAGTCTTTCCCACCTATTTGGCTAAACCTTCAAGTATTTCTTTAGAAACTGCCAAAGAAACCTCTCCATCTTCAAGATCTAGGTCATCAAACTCCAATTCAAACAGTTTATTGCTCGACTCGAATATTTCTGGAAATCTGCTTGTCATGTCAATCGTCCAGGCTCGATCTGTAAGCATCTGGCGATACATGTTCTTGTCTTCTTCCGATAACGACTGCAGTTTTTCATTCCAGAATATATCATCATCAACATTTTCACCTGGAGTCTTAGAGCTCGACTCTCCACCCTTACTCGAATCACGCTTTTCATACGTATACTTCGCAGCGTTGTCATCATCATCATCATCACTACTATCAAAAGTAGAGTTGTTTCCATCACTTGATCCACCATCTGAACCTCCATCATCTTTCTTCTTCTTCTTCTTCTTGTTTTTAGAATCATTACCAGCATCTTCATCAAGATCTTCATCCTCTTCTTCGTCAGATGGTTCAAAGTCTACCTGCTCTTCTTCTCGTTCTTTATCTTCTTCACTAGCTTGAAGTAGAGGAGCTCGAGAGTACAAGTCTTTTATCAAATCATCCATGTTCTTGTTACTCTTCTTTAGCTGTTTGTTCTCCTCTTTCAAAACAATAATCCTTCTGGTGTTTCGTTGCTCGTGCTTCAGCAACTTCTTATTCTCTCTTTTCAACTTCTTGATTGTTTTCTTCAATACTTCACTATCATCATGGGATGTGACTACGACTTCCAACATCTTTCGATCATTTGACTTCAATTGCTCGATCTCTGTTTGCTGTTTGTTAATAATACTCATCATCTCAGACAGCCTTTGATTCACAGCATTCATAATATCACTATCAACTGAAACCTTCTTCTTCACAGGCGTTTCAGCAACTTCAGGCAGTTTGCCTTTCCTCACTTTCTTAAGCACATTATCTAATGCTTCATTGAACTGATTAACAGGTATATCATCTCCCTGTTGTGTGCTCGAAGTCGTTGCAGTCTTTTGTTTCTTTGATACTGGTGCAGTAACCGGTGACTTGGAACTAGAAGCTGGTGGAAGTTTCTTACCAGCTATGAGCGATTCAATCTCTCTCTTTCTCTTTAGACTTGGTTTCTCTGTTTCTTCTTCTTTGACTTTGCAGCTTGTACGGGAGAACCAGGAAAATCTTCTTCTACATTCAAAATCACTTCATCATCATCAATAGGAATTGGACTCTTAGCACCTTGATCTTCAATAGTCTGACTAACATACTCACCAGCCACAGTGGCCTTGGGCGTGGTGATCTTTAACGTTTCAGTTTCCGATTCCCAATGTTCATCTTCTTGCGTCTCCTCTGAATCAATTGACGCTTCATCCACAATATGAAAACCCTTCTTTGCCATCATCTTGTTACGTCTTGGTGTGCTCTTTTTCTTCTCAGGTTCAGACACAACCTCTAACCTTATCCCTTTCTCCTTAACCTTTCCACTCTTGGCACCGACATTAACAACCTGTCTTTTGCGCTTTGCATCTGGATCAACAGGATGTAATGGGTTATCTGGATCTGAATCACTGTTTGTGTGTCTTACAAGCCCTTCACCTGGATCTGTATAGTCAATCCTTGCTAGATGTCCAAATAAACGCCTTACTGGTGGACGTTCATTGACCGACAATCCTTTGTACGCCTTCATCCTAGCAAGTGTATTAAGTGACATATGTTCCTATACAACAATGTGCTTAGGATCCCTCTTCAAGTCTTTATACTTGTTATCAAATACCATCTGGAGGAAACGAGGATATAGCAGAAACTTCAGATTCCTCGTGCCGTTCACTGGTTCTAACAAGTGTTCCATCAGCATGCCTGAAACATTGAACGGTTTGTTCAATACCAGGGCAACCATCAAAGAGCTAATACTCTTGCGCATTAAGTCATATCCTCCAGCGGCTGATCCGAAGACATGTATCAAAATGTGTGCCAAATATTTGAATTGAGGGCACAGTTTTCCCTTGTGCAATGAACCGTCAGTGATTGGTCCATTGTATTTCATTCTCAGGAAACACTTTCGCTGATCCATGAAACTCAGCTCCTTAGGATCTGTCTTCTCATCTTGTAAGTTCAATGCTTCTCGTAAATCCTGCTCACATACAATAACTCTTTGTCCTTGGATCTTGCTAATCAAACATGACTCACAATTCCAGAAATCTAGTTTTGCTCCTGACCAAAATTCTTGCATCATGTCTCGGTAAATGATAGTAGGTGTAGCAATCGCGTCAATCACCCTACATCTCTTCAAGAATTCAATGATCTCGACAAACTCCGTGTGCTTTTTAACTTCTCCGAGATACGCACAGCAATTATGCGCATTTTCGAAGGTTAAAGGCTCTTCAGGAACTTTCTTAGCAGGTTGTGAGGACGATCCAGCTTGCTCAGTAGTCTTTTCCTGCTTGGACATGGTTTAATCTGCAAAACAAAACAAAGAAGCATGTTAAAAATCAACAAAAATTCAAACCTTGAAAATTTGGTATTTAACATTTTCATTCGCCCAAACGGGGGTGCGAATGTGAAAAACTAGGTGCGAATGAGAAAATTTGATGGTACGAATGTAAATGTTTTAATAAAAATTTCATTCGCCCATAAGTTTTTCATTCGACCAGTTTGTTATCTCCTTCGCCCATTCGAAAGGGTCGAAGGAGTCTGTTCATATTTTTGAATTTTCAATTTTGAGATTTATTGTTTCTGATCATGTTCTTTTGATTTGTATTGCAACTAACAATGCCGATAAACCATTTTAAACTAACAGTTTCATCAATTTCTCATTATGTCTGTGTTTTCAACTAAAATTAGGGTTCGAAACACAACTGATGATCAATTGATCAATCTGTTGGTTTTGAATCCATGATTTATGGTTTTTCTCCCCTAAAACACACATATAATGAAGCTTTAATATCAATTGCAACAATTAAGTTGTTAAAATCAGTTTTTAAGAATTAGGGCTTGAAACACAAAAACAGTGATTAATCCTTGGATTCTTGATGTTAACCTGTAAAAGATAGTGGAAAAGGATCAGTGAATGTAGACGATCACAATGGTATGTCACAAAACAACAGGGCAACAAGGTGAGTTTAGAGAGAAAAATTTGAAAAACTTTTGTATAGGTTCGAATGAGACAGAAAGACTATATATAGGCATCCTCCTTCGCCCGTTTTACTCGTACGAATGAGAAGCTTTTGTCTCCTTCGACCCTAACTAAAGGTTCGAATGAGCCAAAAGGGTTCGAATGAAACATATGTTCAAGAACACTCTCCTTCGCCCGTTTAAAACATACGAAGGAACATGAAAAATCCCACATTCGACCAACCGAATGGGCGATTGAGAATTGGGATTTTTGATAAATTTTCCAAATCTCAAAAACGAGTCCCATTCCAATTATTTTCCAACTTTTAAGCATCCAACATTCAAATTTTCACATTTAAAAGTTTACAAAGCTCAAATGGTGTAACAAGGTTTAGAAAATCGACATCAACCACCATCAGTTATCAAAAATAAGATGGAAATATAAAATCTTTTTGGATTTTCTAAAGTTTATGCTAAAACACACCTAAAATCTTTTTGAGTTTTGTAATTTTTGACGAGAAAATAAAATGCAGGAATGTAAATGAAAAATTGTAAATGTTTTTGGGATTTCCGGTAAAGGGATCATATCAGTTATTGAGAAATCTGATCACACCGTTGATCTTTTTAATTATTATCATAAAAGACAATGTATGATCTGGCAACTGCTGATATTGTGATCCACATAAACTCACATGCAGACTTTTGTGCAGAGCTTTAAACGGATACTGATATTTATAGTATTAACGTAATCGTATGTGGTTCCCACGCACACGACATACTCCCGTATCAAGAAGTAAATGCATAAAGACTCATTGTAAAGCGTGATTATGCTTTCGTCGTCTGTAATTTTACAAGGTATAATGCACAGAGGTATACAGGTCAGCAAATTAATGCAGCAAAGTAACATATGCACTGTACCAGGTTGAGGACTGATATCAATCATGATTTGCATCAGTGATTAATACGATGTAATAGATAATCTTTGATTATCATATAACATGGAAAGTACCTCAATTCGGTAACTTTAGGATTTGGCATAAAGCTCTTTTTTAAAGACACCCTGCCTGATCTAGGTCCGTAATGACTTACAGCAGAAGATCAGAGAGGCTATCCCGAGATAACTAATAACATAACGACCCTAAACCTCCGAGTTTTGTACAAATACCCTATCAAACGAAATTACGGTACTAAGACCATATGCCCATGAGGAGTTCATCCACACAACAATTCGTTTGATATGTATGTATCAGGCACGCAGTAATAGGTCTACGAAGCCTATCAGCACATCGCACAGACTCAGACACACGCCCTATGTAGCAGTACATTAATTAGAATGTGTCAGATCCCCACTGATGTACTATCATTTCCATTTATCCTCCACGAAATCATTTTTGATTTTTCTGATTTTTATAAATTTTCGAATTTACTGTTCCCAAGGATAAGCTAGAGCATTTCAAATATGTGACTGCCCAGATATCGTTTGTTCACAGAAATCTGACGGCATTAATCTAAGGGAAGAAGATATAGCAGTCAGCAAAGAAATTTTCTAATTTTTATGGATTTTGAAATTTTTCAATGTTTTTTGGATTTTGTAATTTTTCTGAAAAACAGTAAAAATTTAAACTAAAAAATGATAGACTGAGGTGGTGATCAGTCTTGTTTTTCTTTAATACCATTAGCTTTTAAAAGATAATCAAATCTGGATTTGTCAAAAGCTTTGGTAAAAAGATCTGCGCGTTGATAAACAGTGTGGATTTTGACCATATCGATCAACTCTTTAGCATAACAATCACGGATAAAATGATATTTAATCCGGATATGTTTAGCCTTTGAGTGATTTACTAAGCCTTTTGTTAATGCGATTGCGGCTTCATTATCACAGTAAATAGGGGTTTTAAGAAATTGCAAACCGTAATCCACCATCTGTTGTTGGATCCAAAGAACCTGTGAGCAGCAGCTAGATTCTGAAACGTATTCTGCTTCACATGTGGATAGGGCAACTGTGGTTTGTTTCTTGCATTGCCAGGTCACGAGCCTGCTCCCCATAAACTGACATCCAGCCATTGTGGATTTGCTGTCTTTGTCACAGCCACCCCAATCTGCATCACTAAAAGCGATTAGGTCAAAATTATCATCATGAGGATACCAAAGTCCTTTCGATGGACAACCCTTCAGATATCTAAGGATACGCTTGACAGCTGCAAGATGACTCTGTTTCGGCTTCGACTGATATCGTGCACAAAGACATGTTGCAAACATTATATCCGGTCTAGACGCGGTGAGATACATCAGAGATCCGACGATTGCTCTGTATGTAAATGGATCAGTCAGCTCCCCCTTAACGTAAACTCCAATCCCGTGATTAGGTTGTATCGGGGTATCCATCGGCTTCGAATCATCCATCTGGAATCGGCTCAAGACTTCAGAAACGTATTTCGTCTGGTGAATAAAGATCCCCGTTGGTCTTTGTTCCACCTACAAGCCTAGGAAAAACTGCATTTCTCCCATTGCGCTCATTTCGAACTTTTCCTGCATAACTTTTTCAAATTCCATGCACAGAAGTTCGTTAGTAGATCCGAAAATAATATCATCAACATAAATTTGTACAAGAAGCAAGTCATCTCCTGCTCGTTTCGTGAACAGTGTGCAGTCTACCAATCCGCGTTTGAATCCTTTCGAGAGAAGATACTTGCTCAGCTCCTCATACCATTGTCTCGGAGCTTGGTGCAACCCGTAGAGAGCTTTGTTTAAAACATAAACCTTATCCCGGTGAATAGGGTCCTCAAAGCCTGGCGGTTAACCTACGTAAACTTCCTCTTTGACCACACCGTAAAGAAATGCGCTCTTTACATCCATCTGATACACCTTGAATTTCTTCCAGGATGCAAACGCCAGAAACATTCGGATAGCTTCTAAGCATGCAACAGGTGCATAGATTTCATTGTAGTCGATTCCCTCAACCTGATGAAAACCTTGAACGACCAAACGAGCTTTGTTTCTTACTATGACTCCTCTATCATCCTTCTTACACTTAAACACCCATTTGGTTCCAATTTTCTTTCTTCCAGGGGGCAAATCTGTCAGCGTCCATACTCTGAGTTTCTGAAATTGTAACAACTCTTCTTGCATTGCTTCCACCCAGGCATCATCCAAAAGAGCTTCCTTGTACGTCCGCGGTTCGACCTGCGAAACATAACAAGCGAAAGACCAGTCATTTTGAAAACCAGATTTTTGTATTTTGGCATATAAAGCAAGTTTGCCAATATTTTCTGGTGCTTGAGCATTTCTCAACTGCCCTCTTGTCATAACGCTGCTACCAGGATCACCAATAACCTGTTCAAGCGGGTGTATCCGATGTATCCGAGATTCCGGATAATCAGGTACTTGTACTCCCGTTTGAGTCGTCAAATTCTCTGTAGAAACCAGATCATTACCCACATTCGATGTTGAAGCATCAGTTGTAGTTGGGTTCACTAGTGGTGTCACTGTAGCATTGTCCACAATAGCTTCACTTGTAGCATCATCGTCTTCATCTTCTGAATCTGATGAATTAAGCGTTGTTGAAGCTTCTTGGATCACCTCTTCTTCCATCACAGGAGCAGTAGTATCATTAGAAGTTGCTTGAGGATTTACAGTGATCGGACGCACTAACGGTGAAGTCACGGCGTTTTCGACCTCGTAATATAAGCGGAGTACAGCTTCTTCAACCATGCTATCTAGATTGAATGATTCAAAGAAGTCTTTGTAATCAAACATCCAATCTGGACCTCCACCCTGTACATTTTGAGTATATCTTTGTACTTCGACATTAGCCCACTCCTCGACTTTTCTAGTTCTTTTGTTGAATACCCGTTTTAATGGGGTTGCATATCCAACAAAATAACCTTCTTCAGCCTTTGGTGCGAACTTCTCCAAAGGATTAAGCATTGTACACGGGGCACCAAATGGTTCTAGATACTCTAGATTCGGCTTGCGTCGGTTCAACAGTTCATAAGAAGTTTTGCCAAACTTCTTCACTGTTAAAACACGATTTAAAGTGTAACATGCTGCGTAAATAGCTTCGTTCCAGAACATGACTGGAAGATTTGAGTCCGCAAGCATTGTTCTCGCCGTCTCGATTAGAGTCCTGTTCTTTCTTTCTGCGACACCGTTCTGCTGGGGTGTATACGGAGCGCTGTATTCGTGATGAATTCCCTTGTTTGCACAAAGATCCTCCATCTGAGCATTTTTGAACTCCGTCCCATTATCATTCCGGATTCGTTTGATCTTCAGACCATAGATATTCTCCAGACGTGTAAACAGAACTTTCAGGTTGTCAAAAGTGTCGCTTTTCTGGTGTAAGCACATAACCCATGAGAATCTTGAATAATCGTCAGTCACCACAAGACAGTACAATTCCCCGGCATGACTTTTACGCCTGACTGGACCGAATAAGTCCATGTGCAAACGCTCAAGCGGTAGTTCAACGGAATTGACTTTCTTTGGTCTATGGGCCTGTTTGTGCTGCTTTCCCTTTTTACAACTAACACACTTGTCATTCAAATGGAAATGTTTCACATTAACTCCCGTGACAAGTTCATTCTTCACTAACTGGTTCATCTTTCTCAAATGAATGTGTCCCATTCTCCTGTGCCACATTATAGATTCTTTTTCTGTAGCCTTAGAGAGGAAACACGTGACTTGGCCATGGGTGGTCATAGCTTTGGACATATCGAGAATATACAAATTGTTTACTCTCGGTGCCTTTAGCATCACCCACTCTTTTGGAAGTTCAAACCCCGGTTTCAAGATGTAGCAAGATTTGTCGTCAAAATAAACAGAAAATTGCTTATCACAGATTTGGCTAACACTGAGCAAATTGTAATCTATCTGTTTCACGTACGATATCCGCTCAAATGTCACGACCCCATTGCTTACACTACCCTCCATCGTAATGTAGCCTCCTTTATTTCCTGCAAACGCTACATAACCTCCGTTTATGTTCTTGATATCAAAGAGTAGCGTGAGATCCCCTGTCATGTGACCAGAAGCTCCACTGTCAACAATCCATAGGCTGCTAACAGGGCCAGCTGGAGCTCCCTGCACATATCAAGTAAAGCAGTTAGATCTTTCGGGGGACCCAAGCCTGTTTGGTCTTGGGTCTTTGAACGGGTTGTTTCAAAGATTCTTTCGATTCACAAACATCTTGGGTTTTCTCAACCCCTTTCTTCTCACACTCAACTTTCTTTTTCTCAGTTTTCACATTTTGTGAAGTTGAGGCACCCTCAGATTCCTTTGATGACCAAGATTGTTCGGACCTTTTCAAGATCCGGATCTGAGATTTTGAGTTCTCAGCCGGTTTCTTTACTTCGTCTTTAAATGCAACCTTCTTGGTTACCTTCTCTGATTTAACAGAGACAGGTCCAACTGCTGGTTTTACATTAGGTTTAGGAGGTACCTTTTTGTTATCAGCAGTTGAGTTCATCACAGGTTTCTTTACCGGTTTCTCAGTGGCTATCCGGTTGCGTTTATCATAAGTCATCGGACGGTTTTCCCTTTTGTTGTAAAAATTGTTTTGATTATAATAAGGTGCTTGCTGAGGGAAAAACCGTCTTTGTGGATAACTGTAGTTGTCAACCGGATAATCATGATGTTGCCTCATCTCCACCTCGTGCCTCTTGTGTCGTATGTACGGGCAGATGGCAAGTAAATGTCCCTTTTCCCCGCACTTAAAACACGCACGGTATTCTTCATAGTTCTCTTTGATGGCGTCTTGGAAAAACTCGCAATGGGATATCGATCAACCATGCACTGTTTCCTTAAACTCTCAGGAGCTGGTTCCTTCGAGTAAGTCGGTTCAATGAAACTATTTGCCTTGTCAACTGGCAGAACGAATTGTGTGACATTGACCTTTGCATCTTTATCCGAATAAATTTTCTCTAAAATTTCTGGAGGAATGTCATTGGTTCGTTCATGTTTTGGGAACCAAATTGTACTTTCCTGCCAGATCTTTTCAATTTTGGAATAATTCACAAATTTAATCAGATATTCATCATCAGACAAAATCTTATCGGAGCCTTGCATCCGATAAAATTTTTTACAGGTTTGTCACATGATTCGTTGCTCATTTCATTAGGTTTCTCAGTTTTAATTTCAGTTTTCTTTTCAACCGGTTTAACCACATTTTTCTCAATTTTCTTGACCTCTTTCTTTTCAACACTTTTACCAACAGACTGTTCAGCTTTCTTAACAACATTCTTTCTATGTGCATTTGCCATGGGATGAACGATCTGAGATGGTGAGACTGGCTCAGTAGTGATTATATGATTTTCATCAGGGATATCACTTTCATTCTCAACCCGTCTCAGACTGTTCATCTTCTTATCAGAATCATCTGCAGCGACCACACCCTCATTGTTTCCCAATACAGGTCTCACATCAGAATACGGGTCTCCGACACTGGAAGTGTTGGGCTCGTTATCTGATGTGGAGTCAGATTTGACTAAAGTCTCCGGTGGTATTGCATGTAAATTATGATTTTCGAACAACACCGGAGATGGGACAGCCTTGTAGTTTGCACTACTCGACTTGGAAGGTTCTTCAATGATGTGGTCAACTACATATGCAATGTGCTTATAACTCTCTAACTTCTTATTCACTTTTTCAGCGAAGCACTTGATGGTTGCCATTTCTAACTTGGTGTTTTCCATTTCATTAATATAGTTATTAATGGCAAGTTGTTTTATTGACAAAGTCTTTTTGAGTTCAGACACATCCTTTTTATAACCATCAAGAACTTTGTTGAAATCTTTTGAATCTTTTTGATAAATCTGACAGTTTATTTTGGCACTCTCAAGTTGTACCTTGAGAAGCTTATTTTCTTCTGTCAATTTATCAAAATCAGCACATTTAACACACACTTTAGATTGAGATTCAGAACTTACCGGTTTAGGAGGTTCTGTCATTGCCATCAGCGCGAAGTGAGCTTCCTTCCCTGCAAAGAATTTGGAGTAGTCAATCTTGGTGCACGCATCATCCACCATGCACGACTTGCGGGTCATAAGGAAATCAGCTTCAGCTAGCAACTGATCAATGTCATCGTCTAGTGAGTTCACACTAGCTTCCGAGTCAGAATCACTCTCCATATCCGAATAAGCTGAATCATAGTGCTCTCCAACATCTGTGACAGAATCAAGAATCATTCCAGATTTCTTGTCTTCACTCTCAGCAATCACATCCTCATTCAACTCCTCTATTTTCAACTCCGACACTTTCTCTATCACAACCTCCTCTTTTATCTCCTCATGCTCATCCAAACTCATCTTCTGTGCCACACAAGCCACATTTCCAGCAGTAATCTCCTCCACTCCCAATTGCATACCCGTCCAATCAAAACCTTCATCTTTTTGAATCACCAGTGCTTGGTTTTGATTGTCAGTTTGGTTTTGGTTTTGAGTGTTAGGTGTAGAGATAGGAACAATGGTCTGGTTTGGATTCTGTTGTGGTTGGTTTTGAGTTGTGGGTTGTCTAGTATTGGTATTTTGTTGTGTGTTTTGACGGTTCTGGTAGTTGTTTTGAGGTTGAAAGCTAGAGATGTTGGGACTGTTGTATGATACCTGATTCTGGTTTTGGTTTTGTCTGTTTTGGTAGGTTGAATTGAACGGGTTTCGATTACCTTGCTGTGCCGGCTGTGTACACTCTCTCTTGAAAGGACCCTTCTCACCACAATTGAAGCATGTAACCTTGGCTTTGTTGAAGCCGTAAGTGGTGTTTGGAGAAGTTGAAAGGTCAGTTCTTCCAGTTTTCTGGATAAAATCAGTGGCTCTCCTCATTATGCTCGCAAATGCCCACTGTATGTCCATAAGCTCCATCTCCTCTTTATCGATTTGTGCGTAGTCCTCATTGGTGAGATTGTTGTTTCCAATCTGACTCGCAACTAAACCGTTGTATGATGCAACCATAGCAGATACTAAAGCAACATGCTGTTGAGCAATCTCAACAGTCACATTGTTAAGATTAGAAGTCTCTAACACAATCGGGCTTTGATTTGATTGTGTTTGAGTAATCTGCATCTGATTCATGTGAGGAGTATATTGTTGTTGTTGTTGAGGTTGACTTGCTGTGTAACAGGCAGCTTGTTGTAAAGGTGAAAAAGGTGGAATAAATTTGGTGTTTGGTAAGATTGTGGTGTGTATGATGAAGTTTGGGCAAGATAGTTTATTGGTGCTTTTGTGGGTTCAACAACATTGGATACACATGCAATGTGAGGAGCAACATTTGAAGTAGTGCTTGAAGTAGAAAGAGAAGTAGATGTACCACTCACATACAGATCTGGATTCTGTGGAATCTGCGCTCTCTTGGCTTTCCTCTTCTCCTCCATTTCTTTGTTCTCCAGTTTTTGTATGAACTCGTTGATAGTCCAATACTGGTATGCATCCTTTTTCCTTCAACACTTCAATGTGTTGGTTCCAGTATGGTGGTAAAGCATCAGCAAATTTATCCACCAGTTCTGACATCGGTATGCTGATCTCATAGCTCGAAAGTTCTGTGAGCAAATGGCAATACCGTGGAACCAATTCTTTTAGAGTCTCATTGCCCATGTAACTAAAGTTCTCGAATTCTTTTCGAAGCTCTTCCATTCTCAGCTTCCTTGTCTTTTCATTACCATCATGTCTGTTTCTCAGCATATCCCACAATTGTTTTGATGTTGTACACGATCCGAACTGATGCAGCAAATCAGTGTTGATCGCCTGAGATAACTGAGAAAACGCCTTCTTCTCGATCGCAAACCTCTTTTTCTCATCATCAGCCAAATTCTCCAACGGTATCGGTTCTCCAGTGTTCTCCAGAATAGGAGCAACATAACCCTTTACTATCATCTGCCATGCCTCGGCTCCCTCTAAGCCTTGTCCCTCCACATGTATCTTGAACTTTGTCTTCCATGTGTTGTACTCCTTCATGTCCATGAGCTTTGGTGGACGATTGCCGCTTCCTGATGATAGATCATGAATGAGTGTAGATATGGCATTGGTCGTCTGCGAATGAACGGCAGCTGCTGCTACTCCCCAATAGTTGTCAATTGGTTGCTGTAATGGTTGCACAACTTGTTGAGGAGCAGAACTAGTCATAGCCATGTAATTGATTGGCTGGGATGGTGGACTAGTCTTCTGGGCTGCAACTGACCATGGATCTCGTGTTGTCTGCTGCTGTGGTGCTTGAGTAGGTCTTGGCGTTGTTGGGAAGTTCCACATCTTAACCTGTAAACGTTTAAACACGAAAAGATTAGAAATGTTTTAAAACAGAAAACTCTTTCGCACTATCGGACGGGCGAATGAGAAAAATTCTTCTCCTTCGACCGTTTTGAAGGGTATGAATGTGGACTGATATCACAAAAACTCTTTCGACCGTTTGCTTCTCTCGTTCGACCGTTTTCCCTCTCCTTCGACCGTTCGATCAGTCGAATGTAACACCAACGGGCGAATGAACACAAATAAGCAATGAAAGTCTACGTTCGACCACTAAAAACAACACCTTCGACCACAAATCACTCTTTCGACCAAATGAAATCACACTTTCGACCGTTCTCTCTACGTTCGACCCCTGGTAATTCAAAAACGGTTATTCTTTGAAAATCCGTTAATTTTGATCATGTTTATCAAATGTTGATGGATTTTGATGATCTAAATCAGGTTTTGAATCGGAATTGATTTGGAACAAGTTTAATGAAGAGAATTATCCAATTTAACCTTGAAAACAAGTTGTAATCAATCAAAATCTTATCAAATCAGTTTGTTCAATGAAAACAGAAACTTTTTGACCAAAATTGGGTCCAAATCAACTGAGAGACTATCAATTTGTGGTTGTTTGATCCAGAATGGCTCTGATACCACTTTGTATGTGATGTATGGATCGTATAAACAACAAAGAATGATCAAACAAGTTAGTTTTAGGTGCGGAATCCCTAAAACAATCACAAAATAATAGTCAAACAGATCAAAACACGTAAATCATCATTTCAAAAGCTTTTTCATTAATTAGAAACTCAATTACACGTTTAAAGATTGAAACAAACAGGGTAAGAACGTGAAAAGAGCTAAATAAACTTCTAGAGAGAAAATCAGAAAGTGGAGGGAATAATATGACACAAAGTTACATTCAAAAAATCAGCTTGACTATATATAGACTGCACATTCGCCCAAATGATTCGTGCGAATGTGCAGGTTCGACCAAACCAACTGGTCGAACCAAGCCATACATAAAACAATATTCACATTCGTCCAAAACTTGCTCCTTCGCACCCTTGATTCTCCTTCGACCAAACAAAAACCTTCCTTCGCACCTATTATTTCTCCTTCGCACCATCGACAATTATCAAAACATGTTTATTGAACAATCCGAAGCACTAGTCGCACAATTGCATCTACAAACTCCCCTTGAACGTAGCTGGCGAATCCCAAACACACCTAGGCATCTTCAGTCAGTTATTGTTGAAGTATCAGACACATTGTTACATCAACAACAACAGAATGTGAAACCAGAGATGATAAAGGGAGCTTCAGCTGGCCCTGTGAGCAGTCTTTGGATTGTTGACAGCGGAGCTTCTGGTCACATGACAGGGGATCTTTCGCTACTATTCGATATTAGAAACATCAATGGAGGTTATGTAGCGTTTGCAGGAAACAAGGGAGGTTATATTACCATGGAGGGTAGTGTGATCAATGGAATTGTGAGTTTTGAGAGAATTTCTTATGTAAAGCAAATAGATTACAATCTGCTCAGTGTCAGTCAGATATGTGACAAACAATTTTCTGTGTTCTTTGACGACAAATCTTGCTATATACTCAAGCCGGGTTTCGAGTTACCGAAAGAGTGGGGTGATGTTAAAGGCGCCGAGAGTGAACTTGTACATTCTCAATATGTCGAAAGCAATGACCACCCAAGGCTAAGTCACGTGTTTTCTCTCCAAGGCTACAGAAAAAGAATCAATAATGTGGCATAGGAGAATGGGACACATTCACCTAAGGAAGATGAATCAATTGGTGAAGAATGAACTTGTCACATGCGTGAACGTTAAACATTTTCACTTAAATGACAAGTGTGTGCGTTGTAAAAAGGGGTAAGCAGCACAAACAATCCATAGGCCAAAGAAAGTAAATTCCGTTGAACTGCCACTTGAACGTTTGCACAAGGATCTGTTCGGACCGGTCAACCGTAAGAGTCATGCTGGGGAATTGTACTGTCTTGTGGTGACTGATGATTTTTCAAGATTTTCATGGGTTATGTGCTTACATCGAAAGAGCGACACTTTTGATAATTTGAAAGTTCTGTTCACTCGTCTGAAAAAATATCTATGGTCTCAAGATCAAGAGGATTAGGAGTGATAATGGGACGGAGTTTAAAAATGCACAAAATGGGACGATCTTTGTGAAAATAAAGGTATTCATCATGAATACAGTGCTCCGTATACCCCACAACAGAACGGTGTCGCGGAACGCAAAAACAGGACTCTAATAGAAACGTCGAGAACAATGCTTGCGGACTCAAATCTTCCAGTAATGTTCTGGAACGAAGCAATTTACGCAGCTTGTTATACTTTTAATCATGTTTTAATGGTGAAGAAGTTGGAAAAACTTCTATGAGCTGTTGAATCGTCGAAAGCCGAATTTAGAGTATCTAGAACCGTTTGGAGCTCTTGTACTATGCTTAATCCATCTGAGAAGTTCGCACCGAAGGCTGAGGAAGGATACTTTGTGGATATGCAACCCGCTCAAACGGGTATTCAACAAAAGGACTCGTTAGGTCGAGGAGTGGGCTAACGTTAAAGTGCAACGTTATACTCATAATTTACAGGGAAGCGGTTCAGACTGGATGTTTGATTACAAAGATTTCTTTGAATCATTCAACTTAGATAGCTTGGTTGAAGAGGCTGTATTACGTTTATATTACGAGGTCGAAAACGCAGTGAGTAGTGCATCACCGTTAGTGTGTCCGATCACCGTGAATCCCCAAACAATTCTAATGTTACCAATGTTCCTGTCGTTGAAGAAGAGGTATTCCAAGAAGCTTCCACAACGTTGAATTCATCAGAATCAGAAGATGACGACAATGAGGTTACAAGTGAAGCTATCTTAGATCATGCTACAGTGACACCACCAGTGAACCCAACTACAAATGGTGCTTCATCATCGAATGTGGGTAATGATCTGGGTTCTGCAGAGAATTTAACTACTCAGACGGGAGTCCAAGTACCAGATTATCCGGAATCTCGGATACATCGAATTCACCCGATCGAGCAGGTTATTGGTGATCCTGGTAGCAGTGTGATGACAAGAGGTCAATTGAGGAATGCTAACTCACCGGAAAACCTTGGCAATCTTGCTTTATATGCCAAAATACAAAAATCAGGTTTTCCGAATGACTGGTCTTTTGCTTGTTATGTTTCGCAGGTCGAGCCGCGAACATACAAGGATGCTCTTTTGGACGACGCTTGGGTGGAATCAATGCAAGAGGAATTGTTGCAGTTTCAGAAACTTGGTGTTTGGTCACTGACAGATTTGCCCCCAGGATGAAAGAAGATTGGAACGAAATGGGTATTCAAATGCAAAAAGGATGATAGAGGAGTGATCGTAAGGAACACAGCTCGTTGGGTTGTACAAGGATTTTATCAAGTGGAGGGAATCGATTACAACGAGATCTATGCACCAGTTGCACGCTTAGAGGCTATCCGAATGTTTCTGGCGTTTGCATCATTCAAGAAATTTAAGGTGTATCAAATGGATGTCAAGAGCGTGTTTCTTTATGGTGTGGTCAAGGAGGAAGTATACGTAGGTCAACCACCAGGCTTTGAAGATCCTATTCACCGGGATAAGGTCTACGTTTTGAACAAAGCTCTTTACGGTTGCACCAGGCTCCAAGGCAATGGTATGAGGAGCTGAGCACGTATCTTCTTTCAAAAGGATTCAAGCGAGGTTTGGTAGATTGCACATTGGTCACTAAACAAACAGGCGATATGACTTGCTTCTAGTCCAGATTTATGTTGACGATATTATATTTAGGTCTACTAACGAGCTTCTTTGCAGAGAATTTGAACGTGTTATGCAGGAAAAGTTCGAGATGAGCGCAATGGGAGAGATGTAGTTTTTCCTAGGCTTGCAGGTCGAACAAAGACCAACGGGGATCTTTATTCACCAGACGAAAATACGTTTCTGAAGTCTTGAACCGATTCCAGATGGATGATTCGAAGCCGATGGATAGCCCAATACAACCTAATCACGGGATT